>CM045906.1:12317698-12701036 GCA_025169955.1 Salix arbutifolia
AATTCAACCTTTGGTTGTGCAGAATTTTAAAAGTCAACCACTATTTTTCCTGTAGATTTTGGCCCCGATTATTATAATAAAATAAAAAGTCAAAACAGTTGCCCTAGCTAGATATTGTTCATAGGAATGGAGTGGAGCATCTCCTTCAAATGACTGACCATTAAGCTATGAAACCAAATATCCAAGTGATGAATTATCTGATCCACTGGTGTTATATGAAGCTCTTTCATCCTGCAATCAACCATTTGCTAGTGGGACTCCATTCATTTGTCTCCACTTTCTTTGGCTAAGACCTCATTTCAATTAAAAAAGCTTAAGCTTGTCACAGGAAGCGGTCAATTCAATCACCCAGCTAATCTTTTTAAATAAAAGAAGACCGTATTTAATGGTTTCTCTTTAATCTGTACTTTGTTGACGAAATGAAAGAAGAAACCTTCTCATCAAATCAGCTCCAGTGAATATAAAATGGGGTTCAATATCTTAAAGCAAAGTTCCATTGGAAGTAGTGGTAGATGACGTTCTCGTCAGAAGTGAAGGTTTGAATATTGCAGATCAGCTAATAGTTTATTCTGTGAAGAACTCATCATTTCATTGCAAATAATAATAAGAACAGGTGTGTACATGAAATATTTTTATCTCCCACAACGACGCAAATAGATATCGATTTCTTATATTTCAATTATCGAACAGCGTAGATTGGTTGACGGACTTTTCCCTTGCAAAAATTAAAAAAAAAAAAAGAAGAAGAAGAAGAAGAAGAGGCTGCATGATTGAATGTTCCCTGGCTTAGCTGGATGAAAGGACACCGCATAAACTGATTTCCAAACCACGATAAGAAGATACGCAATTCAACTCGTTTGATTGGTCAACGTTTCTAGATGTTGACTTCATCGATTACAGTTCATCGTACCTGTGTGCATTCTAGATGCTGTTGTGTGTCTGTGTGTATATATACACACAAGCAAGTTCGAAACAAACAAGACAACTAACGAGAAATGGCGATGTATTCAACAAGACAGCTTCTGACCACATGTGTCGTCGTAGCTTTGTCATTCTATCTTTCACATGGAAGGGAAAATCCCAGCTTTAAAATTAAAGCAGTTAATCTTGGTGGTTGGCTTGTTACTGAAGGATGGATTAAACCTTCTCTTTTTGATGGCATAACCAACAAAGATTTCTTGGTTGGTACATGAATGATTGAAATATTTGTTCTGTCACTTTATTTTCGTTCTGTCAGGTTACTGATTCTCTTGATCACCATGATTGTCCTTTATTTTCAACTTAATTTTCTAGGATGGAACTGGGCTGCAGTTTAAGTCAGTCACAGTTGGGAAGTATCTTTGCGCCGAGGCTGGTGGAGGAAACATTATTGTTGCAAACCGAACTTCTGCATCGGGCTGGGAAACATTTAGTGTAAGTTCTTTCTTTTTCTACCCATGTTCGTACAATTTCACCGGTACATGTGATCACAATTTTATTTTTTTTCATTGAAGTTGTGGAGGATCAATGCAACCAATTTCAACTTCAGGGTCTTTAACAAACAATTCGTGGGTTTTGGAACCAATGGAAATGGGATTGAAATAGTAGCTGTTTCTAGCACACCTGGAAGATCAGAAACATTTGAGATTGTGAGAAGCTCTAATGACTCAAGTCGTGTTAGAATCAAAGCATCCAATGGATTCTTCTTGCAGGTGAATTAATTTTTCTCCTTCTGTTCATAGCTACAATTCTCTATACGTGGCTGGGCTAAATTAAGACAAGCAATGAAAACTAATTTGTTATGTTGATTGTGAACTGCAGGCGAAAACAGAGGAGCTGGTGACAGCTGATTATGCAGGTGAAAGCAAATGGGGAGATGATGACCCGTCAGTATTTGTGATGACCATTGCCGGAAGGTTGCAAGGAGAGTTTCAAGTCACTAATGGTTATGGCCCCGAACTAGCCCCGGGAGTTATGACGGTAAGAGCCTGCTAAATTTATAGATGAAGTCCAGGATTTCCCGTTAATCGTTAGCTTCAAAAAGATAGTAATTTCTACAGTTCTTTCGGTTGACTGGATATTTTTGGATGGTTTGACTTTGGATCAACTTCTTTTTGCTGTTGAATCCTTAATGCATGGATCAAACACAAGTGTGGATCTAGAAAAAAGGCAGTGAAGCAGACTTTTACATCCCAGAACATCCCCTGTAGCCGTTGGAAATAACTCTAGTGTTTAACTGATTATATCCATCTCGCAGGATCACTGGAGGACATTCATTGTTGAAGACGACTTCAAATTCATTTCTCAAAATGGAATAAATGCTGTGAGAATACCAGTCGGATGGTGGATAGCAAGCGACCCCACGCCTCCACAACCTTATGTCGGCGGGTCCTTAAGAGCACTAGACAATGCCTTCGTATGGGCACAGTATGTACATCTCCATCTCCACGCTACTCATTGCCACCAAAATTAAAGAGTTTTTTTTTTTCAAGGAAAAAAATATCCAGCCAAGAATTTAATACTGCTCAAGCTAGTTAACTAGTTCATAAAACTTGAATTCTAATAGCCATCTAAACATAAAGTGTAGACAATTGGATGCGATAACCTTATACATACAATTGCAGGAATCATGGGTTGAAGGTTGTGATTGACCTGCATGCAGCCCCTGGCTCTCAAAATGGCTGGGAACATAGCTCTTCTAGAGATGGCTCCCAAGAATGGGGCCAAACAGATGCAAATATACAACAAACAGTTGATGTTATAGACTTCTTAGCTGCCAGGTGAACGGAAAAAACATAATTATAAACATCCCGGGACCCCTCCAAAATACAAATTTTGTGGCAACTAATATGTGCAAGTATTCAGGTACGCCAAGAGCCCAAGCCTTTACGCAGTTGAGCTCATAAATGAGCCTCGGGCACCAGGAGCATCTCTGGACAGTGTGACGAGATATTACAAGGCCGGCTACGACGCTGTCCGCAAGCATTCCTCAACGGCTTATGTGGTGATGTCAAACAGGCTGAGCTCAGATGATCCAAGAGAGCTCTTTCCTCTTGCCAGTGGCTTAACTGGATCTGTTATTGATGTCCATTATTACAACCTCTTCTCCGATGTATTTAACAGCATGAGCGTTCAACAGAACATTGATTTCATAAACACAAACAGGTCGGCCGACCTGAGCTTCGTGACCACATCAAACGGTCCCCTTAGTTTTGTCGGTAAGCTCTCGATTTGTTTAACATGGCGATTAATATGGGCATGAACGGAGCCCGCACAGTGTCTATATTTTACAGGGACTGATGCCCTTTCTTTCGGTTGTTTGCAGGAGAATGGGTTGCAGAGTGGGCGATTCAAGGGGCGACGAAAGAGGATTACCAAAGATTTGCTAAGGCCCAATTGGAGGTCTTCGGGAGAGCTTCTTTTGGGTGGGCCTATTGGACTCTGAAGAATGTAAACAATCATTGGAGCCTGGAGTGGATGATCAAGAATGGTTACATCAAGCCATAGACCTCAACACCGAAGAAAATCTCCAGTCTAGTGAAAAGGAAATACCATGTTAAACAAATAAAAGGAAATATAATTATCATAATTAGCTAGTGCTCACTTGCTATTTGATGTGTCTAATTTATCATAAGCAAATGCATTAACAAATGAAGAACAAGGCATTCAAAAATATTTGAAGCTTCCAGATCCATGATGTTTCTATTCTTGTTTGAAACAATTAAAACAAATCCACTCTTTTGCATTGTTCAATTAAAACATCAAAAATCATTAATTAGTAATAGAACTATAATTACACTAATATAATTATCAAGCACTTGTGGTTGTATTGATGCTTGAAAGGAGACTATTTTCTTCCACCTCTAGAACACCATCTTTGGATCCCTTGCCAACACTATTAAAAACATTGTCACTTGTAAGTTGTGTAACAATATCTCTTCGTCATGTTTTGAAATTGTGGTCCTATTGTTAAGTTAGGAAATTGATTGTTGAAGTTGTCTCCCTTTTAGTTTACTTGTTTGTCTAGAATAATTAATTGTAGTTTTAAATAATTCTCTCAAAATATAAAAATCCTTGTTTCTTTTCTTCAACCTTCCTTGTAGGATTATGAAACTCCCTGAAATAAGTAACCAATATGTCATTAAATACCACCAACATTTCTTTCCTTATGAATAAGAAATCCTTATAAGAAAAGGATTTTTAAACATTAATAAATCATTTTCACACTTGAAAATTATGTTATATCCTATTAAAAATCCTTGAAGAACTAGAAAATTCTTAAATAAATTGCCTTGATATTGTAGGAAAAGGATCCTTGTCAAATAAAAAGTTAACAAATCAAAACACTTGTACAACCTATTCTAACGCGTATTGCAAGTTCTTTTCAAACTATGGGTAACCTGAAATTTTATTCTAGCATAAAAAAAACATTTGCAATATTATATTAATGTTTGATCTCGATCCAATTGCTTGATTTAGAGTTATTCTTAATAGTATAAAATTGGTTATTAAAGAGTTTAAAGCAAAATTAAAATCTGGTCTTGCTTGGATCGTATCACAATTACATCTTTTTCTTTAAATTTTAGATTAGATTTTTAATAATGGATGCACTACCTAAATGTATGTCTTCCTAAATATTTTAGATCATATTACATATATTAAAAATATTATTTTGAAAATAAATATCTTGAACATGTAATCTTTTCCAACATGTTTTTTTTACATAAATAATATTAAGTGTAAATAAAAAAGCTTACAAAAATATATAATTAAATAAATCAAGAATTATTTATATTAATAAATAAAAATAATGTTTTTTTTAAATCATTTTTTTATATGAACACAAGAAAATGATCTGAAACGCTAATTTTTTGTTTAATTTAAAGTACAAAATAAAAAAATCATTATTTTTCAAAAATATTTTTGAAATGCAGTGTCAAACAGAGTCCTAAACCTAAAAAAAAGGGGATAGAGGATTTTGGGGGGGAAAATCGAATTAATCCTTTTTGTGTTTTACAAATGCATCTTCAAACATTTTTTATAATTTCAATCACTTATATTCTATCTTGATCCTCGATTTAATTACCTTAATTTTAACTATTCCATATAAAATGAGGAACGATAAGGGAGACAAAATGTGTTGGCTTTATTCCAAGCCCGAATATTTTATGTTATTTTTTTATATATAATTTATTCCTCTTCATTTTCTATGATGTATTCTATTTTAAACAATTGACTAAAAAATGATTTATCACTATCAAACAAAACTTCATTTCCATTTGTTTTTGTTTAGATTTCTAGGAATGGAATTAAGATAAAATAAATGGCTTCAAAAGTCACACATATATTTTGAGCTAATTATTAAATAATGCCCTGAATGATTATTTCTTCAAAATAACTTAATCTCTTTTGGTGTTTAATTAATTATTGATGGTGCAAGTACGTTCCGAGATAGGAATCTTTTCAATTTCATTATTTATATACGTGTCTTCCTTTTTTCTCTTTTTCGAAGAGCTTCATAACATATATAATGATTGAATGACCATCGATCTATTAGGTGAAAGTTGAGGTGGCAAATCGAAAAAGATGGGTCAATAGCCTACTATTGGTGGAGACAATGGGTCTGTGACGGCAAACATGGTGGTGGGACTGATGGTGGTTTGTGGCGAGGCGGTGGATATCTAGCATGCATTTATGGAAGGGGAGTGGATATCTGGTGGTTGAGTGGTGTTAAATGGTTGGTGGCAAAACAGTTTTTCTTTACAGCGAACTGTTTGACTTTCTATTTTAAAATTGTTTTTGAAATAGATATGATGTTTTTATTACTTTAAATTAATTTTTTATATTATTTTGATATATTTTATTATTTTAATATACTTATAAATAAAAAAACACTTTAAAAAACAATTCTAACTCTATTTCCAAACAATATATTATGTATTATTTTAAGAGTTTAAATTACTTTTATTTCCTTTGGGAGTTGTTTATTGTAAAGGGGATTAATTATTAAATATAATGGAGAGTTTAAGATTTTTATTTTTGTAATATTTTGTCTGTATTCATACAATTTCCTTTTCCGTGTTTTGTCACTATTAGTTAGAAACTTAAATATTTAATATATTTTCAATGTCTATATATGGGTGTGTCGATTATCCAAGTACTGTTTATTATTTAATATAAAATAAATCATAATATATATTGAGGTGTGTGTTGACGTGATTCGTATATTTAAAAAAACGGAAGGATTTAAGTAGTTCAAAATTACAAGTATGAGAGCTGATTTGACCTGATTCATATAGTTGAGGGACTTCCAGCTTTTTTTAGCCAACACAAGGGCAGGGGGGTCTACTACGTGGTAACATTTGAGTGGGCAGTCAAGACTTTGATAGATTTTAACTGCTGTGATTGGACAATAAAAGAAGAGCATACGAAGTTACCAAAACAAGAAAGAAACACGGTGAGTGAAGGGGTCAACGACGTGGATTTGCCATGGTAACGAAACAGCAAAATTATTGCACGGCCCAGATTCGCTCCTCGGTTTCTGGCTCTTCTTTTATCTCCCCACTCCCCCTTCATTTCTCTTATCTCTCTCAAATTCTCCCCCCCTCCCTTCCTGTCAATATTTTGCTCAGCAAAAGCAAACCCAGTTCTCAGAGCATAACAAAGATGTTGCTGGGCAAGAGACCTCGTAATCCAATGAAAAGGACGACGAGCTTGACAGAGATCGATTTCGATCTAAACACTGCTAGTAGTGAAGCAGCCCCACTGTCAGATCATCCTCAAAAACAGGTGGGATACGGTGGAATGATAGATCAACGGCTCTTGGCGGCCACTGGATCACCAAGAACCACCCATAGAAGGGCTTCTGCTGATTTCATGGAGACTCCTAACTTCTTGAGGGCTTGCTCGCTTTGCAAGTGCCGGTTGATCTCTGGCCGTGACATCTATATGTACAAGTAATTTCCCCCCCTATCTCAGTCTGTGTAAACTATACTACTACCACTACTACTTGTTGGTGTTGTTATTATTATTATTTTGACAATCTTATACAACCAATCAAAGTACTCTATCTTTTTTTAGAGTTCTTGTTTATTGTTGGTGTTTATCACTTTCAAACCCTTCATTTATCTTTGGAGATATTTTTGCTGGTTTCTCGGGATTTTCAGTTTAGTACAGAAGAAAAGAGATGAAAGAATTAACCTTATTTCGTTAACATACATGGTAAAATGCTTGGTCCATTTATAGGAAAACTCGATTGTTTTGTAAGAAATAACGACTCAAATCAATCCAAAACTTGCCATGAAATACTTTTTCTTGAGGCATACAGCCTTTGTTTAGTTTCAACATCTGTCTGATCAGAGGGCGGGGGGCGACGACTCTTCCTTGGGCGATTTATTTTCTAATTAATTACTATGAATCCATATTGTATTATAGTCATATAACATCAACTTTGTTTTTGACGAAGTTAATATGGCATCTTGTAGGGGCGATGGTGCTTTTTGCAGTCTAGAATGCAGGCAACAACAAATGAGCTTCGATGAGAGAAAAGAGAGATGCTAATTAGCATCCAAGAAAGAGTCTTTATCCTCCACCACCGCAACAGAAGTTTCCGGCAACGGCGATACCGTTGCCGCCTTGTAGAGTTAATTACTTGCGGTCCTTGGAGAAAAATGCTCGATCGCTTATATATAAATATAATCCAAATATAGTAGTAGTATATGAATATGAATGTGGCATATATTTTGTATGCACATGGCCACGTTTTGAAGCTCTGCTAATTTACGTGGATCCACTGCGCATACAATTTAGTCAGCTAGCTAGAATTAATGAGTCTTGTACTCCCTAGTTTTTTTGGGGGGGAGGTTTTCTATCTCCTTTTATTTTCTTTTGTTCTGCTAGTAATGGAATAAAATTTGCAGATTCAAATGATCCTTTTCCTAATTTATCATTATTATATACAGTATGCTCATGTGCTTATGTGAATTGTGTTTACAAGATGGTTTCCAGTGATAAAATTGATGGGTTTGGGATTGACATCGAGGGAGATGGTATTGATTTTTGAAGAAGATTTCCATCATTTTCACATTGGTGTCATTTTCAAAGATTCAATGTTAAGATACTATTTATGTTAAGAAAATGTGTTATCACTCATAATACACCTTACTTTAAATAATTCGTATTATTTGTTATATTTTATTGTGGTTAGATGATGCTTGTATTTTAATGATTTACCATGATAGGTTTGCTATATATGAAAAACAAAATTTGGTTTCTAAGTAAGAATTTTATCTGGAAACATGAAATATCTTTAATTATCGTTGAAACTTCTTTCAGGATAAAACTAGATTTTTTTTTGCTATCACGTCATTCCAATAATATTTCTGATAAAATTTCTTGTGGTTCTTATCGTTATATTAGAAGTGAATGAGTTGTATTATTCACGATGATATTTTGGATATTAAATCCATGTAGGTTTTTTTTTTAATCATTGTGAGTAATAAAATTATTATTTCTAATTATATTTTGAATATTAATCATTTTTAGGCCTTTTATCCTTATATTATAAGTGAATATTATTTTCTTTCTAAAGGAAATAGTATTGGCATTTTACAATATTTTTAAATATATGCCAAAATTATTGGAATCTTACAAGCTTGTTATAAAATTACTAGAATATATTTTTTAAAACTCGCCAAATTATTTTTTATTTAAAAAAAAGATTCTCAAATAAATTTTAGAACTTTTGTCCATATGCAAGTAAAAAATAAAATATTTATTATTATTTTTTTATATTTTTTAGGCTTTGTTTGGTGAAAAACTCATTTTTTTCTAAAATAAAACTATCAAAAGTAGACTAAAGGGTGTTTACCAAACATACCCTTAAGCCAAAAAACCCTTTAACAAAAAACATGACAAATCAAACAAGTCATAAATTCTATAATCACAATTTCATAACCTGAGTTTACCAAAGTTTTTTTATGACTTTTAATTGAATAGTTCATTTTCAGTTTTTTCATTCAATATCTGATTGATTAAGAATTAAATTTTATTATTTATTTTAATTTGATACTTATAAGGTTATTATGGTTTCATAATCTATATCATAAATTTGATAAATTAATCTTGATTGACCCGAATCAATATATTATGCTATTGTTTACATATATTTTTTTAAAATATTATACACATATCATTATTTAATATGTTTTTAAAATCATTATTCAAGATGTTAATAATTTTTGAGATTTTTTCCTACATTAATTTCTTTTTTATCCGGCACATATAACAAATCGAGGCAAAGATGTAAGTTCTCTTTTTTATTGCTAGTTGTTTGCGCAACAAGCCCATGTTTCCCCTCCACGGGACAAGAATGTCCAGTGTTATTATAAACCAACTAGCTATAAAAAGAAACTGAAAATGCACCAATGATTCACGTCCACGTAACCAAGAATTATTATTTTTCCCGAAATGCCAAACAATAAGGCGAAGACAGAAGTGATTCTTGGTCCCGCAAGTGACGGCTCATGAAACTGCGAGCTTTGCTGTGAATTGTTAAGCGCAGGATCTACGCTGTTTTCGTAATGGATTGATTTGTGGGGATAGCGACTTCTGGTGCTTTCAAAAGCTCTTTCAACCAATCCCCACTTCACAAGTACCCTCAAAACTTGTCAACGGCCGTTATGATTTTCATAAATTCGTGTTTTTAAGGAAAACTATTACGATTATTTTTGGTCGGCTAGTTTAATGAAAACTTTATAGGATTAGAAATCCTCTTTTTATTAGGAGGAATACACATTTCCTATAAAATATATACAAGGATTGAGTGTATTTAAAATTCAAGTATGAGAGTTTCTCAAAATTGTATTAATTTAAATAATACATTTACTTGAATTATAAATTCCATTGAGTTTAAAAATATATATTTTTAATATGATAATAACAATAGAAGCTTGTAAAATATATTTGAGACTTTGATAATCTCATTAAAAAAAATTAAAAGTACTAATTCAAAATGAATCAAATAGTGAAAGATAAAATTGATAAAAAAAACCCAAGAGGGATTCAATTGAAAGATGAAATTTACAAAAAAGAAATTTATATTAAATCTGGTCTAGTGGGTTAATCTCGAAACCTTTCGAATTAACTCCTTTCATAGCATGTGTTTAAACTTAACACTCATGAGAGTTGAGTCTACATGATCTAATCACTTCGCGAATCTAGAAATGTTGAGCATTAAAATAACACTATTTTGATATTTGTTTTTAAATTCTGATGGGTAATAATTGAACTTGTAGCATGAACATGAGCATCGAGCCCTCATCATATATATGTATAAAATCTTATCAAACTGGAAACCAAAAAAGAGCTAAATTCATTTGGAGGTGTTAATTTGCTTGTATTTTGAATGCATAGATTAGGTTTCTTGGGAGATGCTATATGGATAGAGTAATCATCTCTAATATTGAATACCTTACGCTACAACAACAACAAAAATGTCCATGCATTTTCTTCTTCTTTGGGATAGAGCTTCGAGAAACTAGAGGTGCAAGAACTCTAGAGTTGCTAGAACACTAGTTTACTTAACTAGATGGCGAGAAGTTAAAATCCCATTACAAAAGCGGAATTTAAACTACTGGTAGAGAGATTCACGGAGAATTTCAAATATAATTTATCTTTTAAGATATTTTTTTGAAGTGACAAATATAAACCATGAAACGACGTAACAAACCCTAGCTAACTACACTTTTTTTTCTCAATTTCGTTTCTTATAGCCTCTCTAGATCCCTCCTTGATCGCTCTTAACCTAGAAACAACAACAAAAATGAAGAGAAGTCTCTTCATTGGATGCATCTTGGCCACACTGGCTGTGCTGGCAAACAGCGCCGGCCATGAATCATCACCTCGAAAATCACCAGCACCGTCACCATCAGTAGATTGTGCCGATGTGGGATTCGACATGCTGGATTGTATAACCTATTTGTCAGATGGTAGCGAAACGGCGAAGCCCTCTGATTCTTGCTGTGCTGGGTTTGAAGCAGTGATTAGTCTGGATGCTGAGTGCTTGTGTTTTGCATTGAAGCATAGTGCAGATTTTGGCGTCTCTGTGAATCTTACCAGGGCTGCAGCTTTATCTTCTGAGTGTGGAGTTTCTGCTCCTCCTCTTAGTAAATGTGGCAGTGAGTAATCCATTACATGGATTTTCTTTTTTTATATAATTTGATTGATTATTTATTTATTTGATGGTGTGTATGTTTTGCTTGTAGTCTCCGTGGCTCCTACCGGTGCACCTGGTACGTGAATTTTAGATTATATTTTCTGCAATTTCATTCTTAAAATCTGTTCTATCTTGCTTTGTTTTGATGATAAATAATTATATGGAAGATCTACTCTGTGTTTATTCAGCTCGTAAAACAAACAGACTTGAATGGTGTGGGGTTGGAAACTGTATATTTATTAATGTTTTCCTGTTTATTTTCATGACAGCTTAAACATTTTTATTTATTTTGTGGCAAATATATGTTTATGCAGCTAACCCTCCATCCTCCGTCCCAGAGCCGGCTCCAGCAACGGAATCTCCACCGTCTCCTGCTATAGAGCCACCAGCAAATAACCAACCTTCAACCTCAGCTCCAGCACCATCGAATGGGGGTTCAGCCGCAGCTCCAGTAATTATTGAAGTTCCAGAACCAGCACCAGCAAAAGGGATGGCATATTCTATCTCTGCTCCCTTTTTGGTTCTCATTAGCTGCGCTGTGATCGCTTCCACTCCTCTTTTTCCTTGGGTTTAGAATGCCATTAGACGGTGACTTTTTTTTTTTTTTTTTAGGTTCTTGTTTAATTTCTTACCATATTTGTCAGTACGCCTTCGTCTGGTCTTGCATGTTCTGTTGCCACATAGGAAATCTTTGGCCTCTTGAATTTGATTTTGACATTTATTTTGTTTACTTCTAATAAAATTTATTTGCGCCTTTCAAGTTCACAATGATTTATTTTTCTTTAGATTCGTAGTGTTCGTGATATTTTTTACTAAATCTTCTTGCAAGTTAAAGTGATAAGAAAAATAAAATCTACTTGGGGAAAAATGTGATCATAATTCACATTTTTATTGTTAGATGAATATTACTACTATGCTGTAAATAAATAAATAAATTAATAAATAAAAAGGTATGAAAATTAATTAAAAAATAAAGTTATGAATGCATAATCCAAAAACAATTTATCAATGTTAAATTATTAGAAAAAATTAAAGATAAATTATAATAATCTTGAAACCTAATGTTAAGTTATTAGGGAAAACGTGTCAATTTAATGGGAAAAAATTATGATCTCCAAAGAATTAAGTTTATATTTTTTCAATTAATCCAAGTGTTACTCATTATTCACAGGATCATACACTTTTATAATATAATTAATGGACAATATAATAAATATCAGATTTCTACTTTTTTATAAAATATCATTAAAGCAAGTCCAATGGTAAAAGCTATTTTGTAGAGTCAAATCTCTAAAATGGCTTTTTAAATAGTGCATATATGACTTTTTTTTTATTGATGTGTGCTCCAATGGTAAAAGTCATTTTTTAATATTATTTTAAATATAGTGCAATTATTTTGTATATAGTTTAATTATGAAATTAATTATACAATTAATAAGAGTAAGTTATATAATTAAATAATTACTTTTAAAAAACCCTCCAACAATATAATAATTATTATTTTATTTATATTTAAATTAAAATTAAAATATAATTAATGTTACTTATTGTCTTTGAGTATTAGAAAAACTTAAAAAAACAAAATGAACACATTAACAAATAACCAATAAGTTCAAACATAATTAATTAACATACATTCTATTACAAATAATTCAATGAAATTAATTATAAATTAATACCCCTATTTGCCATAATTTTCAACTTTCTATTTTGAAAATACGCTGCAGAAATTAGATCCAATATAGAAGTATCCATCTTCATAATCTCCATTTCTTGTTTATCTTGCCTTTGTTTAAGCATTAGAGCTTGTTGCTCTAACATAATTTTTCTGTCCTTTTTTTTCTCCCTCAATTTCAACCAAAGTATCTTACATTGTTCTAAGAGATTTGTTACACTTGTCTCCCCAATTTGCTCTTTTTCTTGTCTGCGTTTAAGTTGTTCTTTTGCAGATTTTTGACCAATTGGTCTATTTTGATAATAAATGTGTCACTATCTTCTCCTAAACTAACAGAATCAACAGTTGATGGATTTGAAGAAGCTGAACTTGTATTTCCATGATTTTTTTGTTTCTTGTTTGACTTCTGATGAAAACTTGCACGTTCAAATTGTCATTTGGATTCTTTTTTTAAGATAACCTAACAATGTTCTAGTTAAAATCGTTTGCCAACGATTGAAGCATACATTTGTCGAGCATCATTAATCTCATAAAGCAAATTCAATAAATAAAATTATGTTATAAAATAAATATGTTAAACAAATAATTTAATATGGAAATGTTAAAAAAAACATTATCCTTTATTCTTCAGTCGTTCCACTTTGTTGACAATTTTTAATTTGGGTAACAAAGACAACAAATTTTTCGACTTCTCTATTTATTTCTTGTCATCTATTTGAAATGCTTATTTGAGAATGATTATTCAAGTTTCCTCCATTCTCGACAAAGTAGGCATGTACTCGAGCCCAAAATTATCTTGTTTGTTGATCAACTCCTATGATTGGATCTTTGTTAGTATTTAACAATGCAGATACAAGTAAACAATCTTCTTATGGTGAGAAGTTTTTACTTCTTTGTGATTTTTTAGTTGTATGAACAATTAAATTAGAGTCTATGGAGTCATAAGAAAGTTGATTAGGATCACTTTGTTGAGAAAAAAACTGTTCAGACTTACCTATAAGAAAGTTGGTGAATGAGTTTGGCAAATTTGAGTCCATCTGCATAAAAAATAAATTGTGTGATTGCCCCATGTTATATTCTATCTAAATCAAATTCTATCAAACTTACAGTATTAATATACTTATAAAAATATATGTTTAATACAAGGAAAATAACATCATTATCAACATACAAATTACGAATAAATTCACAACAACTCTAAACATAAAATTTAAACATTTTATAAATCTAACAGTAAATTTATAACATGTAATTAAGCTAACTGAAAAAAGAATCCTAATTGGTAATAATTGAAAAAAATCCTAATTGTGTGTGATTATCAACATATAAACTATTATAATTAATAATAATAATTAACATAACCCCCCACCCTACCCCACCCAAACCCTACCTTTCTTCTCCTACACAACACATTTCATGCGCCGCCACCCTCCCTCTCTCTCTCTGCCCTCTTTAGCCCCCCCGTTACTTACTCCCCTCCAGCCCCCTCCCTCTCCCTTTGCCCCTTCCTGCCCCCCACTGTTTACTCCCCTCCAGCCGCCCTTCTCCCTCTGATGCGTCCTCCCTCTTTTCCCTCTTCCTCCACCACAACCAAAAAATTCCAGCCCTATATATAATTAAAATTTCAACCAAAATCAACTCAACTCCCAACTCCTTTACCACATGAAATTTGTTGTGTTGTTTATGTTGAAAAAGTAGAAAAAGTTTGGAGAACAAACCTTAAAGGTATGTTGATCAAAGCTGTCTAATGAAGATATGTTTATGTTGATTGAAGCAAAAATTGAATCAATTGTGTTGTTTTGTTTATTCTGATTGGCTGGCAAAAGAAGGAACAAGTGCAAATGTTGCTGTGTTTTTGGCTGCCAAGTGATTTTTGATTATCTATGTATTTTTGAACTGTGGTTTTGTGGTTTTCATTGTTGATTGTTGTTGCTGTATTTTAATATATTCTGCAATGATATAATTCCTTGAATTTCAACGACTCTTTTTCAATTTGGCTCTGCATCCTCCCATCTGTAGGAATGTCTTCCTCGTTGAATAAAAAGCAAAATACCTCTCGGAATGCCTCTCCCGTTGGACTTGCTCTTAGGGCTTTTACCCATCAAAATCACTTTGTTATTTCAATAGGATTTTCACTCTCGTCACACCGTACAAGGATTGTAGAAACTTAATTTCTAAGGATATCCCTTTTCCCTCAATTTCATTTTCCTAGTTAAATTATTTGATTTCTATTTATACGATCTTGTATTTATGATAAAATCTCTTAGATATCTCATTTCATGTGTCAAATTTCCATTGACCAAGAAATAAATAAAGGTTTATTAACTTTTCATGTTATTTATTTTATATTTTTATGTAAAAATAAAAAAATGGCACATGACAAATTTTAATTGGTAGATTTTTTTTCTTCATTAATAAATATAAAGAAAGAATTTTCAACACCAATAAAGACTAAAAGAAGTTAAGAGTTAAATACAAATCAATTCATAAGTTCTCGTATAATAGTTTATGGACTTGGTTGAATTTAATAATTTTGTTTTTATAGAAACAATTTTTTATTTGATTAAACAATAATAAAAATCATAGGAAAGTGATTGAATAAAATTCAATAAAAAAAATATTATGTAGGGTTGCATATAAAGAACACTTCCTAATATCAGAAAATGTTATTATCTTATTTGACACCCAAGTAAAATTAAACAATATTTTTATTAAAAGATAAAACAAAAATATTTATAATTAATATATTTTAATTAATCTCAACTAAGAAGCTGTTTGGGACAGCTTTTGCAACTGCGTTTCCAAAAAATTCAATTTTTTTTCATTTTAAATGAATATGTTTTAGTGTTTTTAGATAATTTTGATGTGCTGATGTCAAAAATGATTTTTTAAAAATAAAAAAATATTATTTTGATATATTTCGGCATGAAAAATACTTTGAAAAACTACAACAACATCAGGCTCTAAAATTGAACACTCATCGGGCTAGACATGCCACGCATATATACTTAACTAATCTATTTTAAGTTATCTGTTTAAATCAAAGAAAAAAAGGATAAAAGTTTAAAAAGGGGTCAACCCCACTGGCCTTTGAGTTTTCTTTTCTTGACATAAAAGTGGATGACCTAGTCATCACATTTTTATTTGTAAAACACTACGTGACTGTTTTTCTAATGGGGTTGAAGTTGTTTTTGAAAATATTTTTTATTTAGAATTGTATTAAAATTATATATTTTTTTAATAAATTATTTTTGACATTAATACATGAAAATGATCTAAAAACTCTAAAAATATTTAATTTAAAATAAAAAATAAAATTTTTTCCAAGTTTTTTTAAAATATTTTTAAAACATAATATCAAACAATTCCTAAAGATAGAATAAATGATGGTTGACCTGCCCCGTTTCCAACTATTATAGTGATGGTTGAAAGAATAAGCTAGATCATTTTCCACCCAATAAAACCCAAAATCAAAAATAAAAAAATAAAATCAATTTGAAAAACAACCTCCCTTAACCTTGATATACGTTTTCCAGCAACATAAAACCCAAAACAACCAATTCACATTTGTATTGCCGGGGGAAACACCTTGACACCAAATTTAGCCACTTCTATCGTCTTCTTCATCGTTTTTTAATGGCTCTCTCTTCTCTTTTAAGCTCAAGATTGAAATGTAAATAGAATGAAATTTTGTACCAAAACTTAAAATTGTGGAACTAAAAAAAGGATTTTGGACAATTTTTAAGGCTAAAAGGCACTCTATATATTTAACTTTTTGGTCCCCTAACTCTAAATCTCTTGCAGCCAACAGATTCATTTCCCCCCCTGCAAAATCAAATATCAATTAAAAATCGGGATATTGTTTACGGTATCCTAATATAAATAAAACTGAAACAAATTGCAAAATTTAACCTTTAAAAACTATAATGTTAAAGAATTAAATTAAAAGATATTTGAATTAGTGAAAGAAGAAACATATTACTATCTAAATCTACAATAACATACGAGGAGATGAAAATGGAGCCCTTTTAAATCTCTTGTTCATAATTGACTTTTAGGGTTCTTGACGATAAAGAATCCAAGAAAAACAAAAGAAAACTAAACATTCCATCTTCTAGAGCTCGACTCTAATCCCACCATTATTTAAAAGATGGCGAATCAAAGCACAGCCAACAAGGCAGACACAAACATCAAATTGTTGTAGACAATACTTATGAAATGCAACATAAACATGCATTACCTCAAGTGATTCCCATTAAAAAAGAGTTGAAATGAAACATAAACATGCATTACCTCAAGTGATTCCCATTAAAAAAGAGTTGAAATGGTAAAATACAAGGAATGGTATTTATTCTTATCAAACACTTCACGTCTCTCTCTCTCAATCCATGGCTCTCTCTCCATTCTACCAACAACAATGATATATACCCTCTACCTTGCTAGGAAGATTAGCTAGTCTTAACGATAAGAGAGAATCTTGGTAGGCACGTAGTTGACCCATCTAATCTCAAATTCTCATTCCATCTCAGATTCTCCTTGTTAGGTTAGAGACGATACAAGAAATTA
Source organism: Salix arbutifolia (assembly GCA_025169955.1). Taxonomy (NCBI): domain Eukaryota; kingdom Viridiplantae; phylum Streptophyta; class Magnoliopsida; order Malpighiales; family Salicaceae; genus Salix; species Salix arbutifolia. The sequence continues at coordinate 12,335,134 of CM045906.1, forward strand.
AAACGAGGCTAGAAGTAAAAAAAAGTAGCTTATTTTCTTTCTCTAAACTCGTCTTGTACGCAACAAGTGCTATTAAAAATAGAAAGAAATTGTTTTTTTTTTTTTTATAATTAGGGTATCCAGACCAGTTTGCACGCACCTCAACTATTTCTTGGATCTACTGAACATCCTGCAAGCCCAATAAATATATAAGACATAACAAGGATGATAGACATACTTAGCAAGAGTCAAATCATGATATCGGAAAAGGAAACGCCCCTTATTTATCATTGGGTCAGATCCTTGCTGGTAAGAAATCGCATTTTATTTCGTGGCCTAGCGGGGCAAGGATTTATTCCTTTTTTCTATGTTTGTGATTGATTCTTTCTATGCATGCCGGTTATTTCTACGATATTTTATTTATTTATTGAACTTACAGGGTATTCAATACATCCAAAGATTAATTATTCTGTATATAAGCTGGCTCGACATACTGATTATAAAAAATAAAAAGAAAGAAAGGTGGTAGATGTAACAAACATAAATACAAGAAAAGGGGGCATGGTATGACGAGGGGAAGAAGGTCAGGTACCACGTGCCCAGTAGTATTAAAATAAGCCGTTGGAACTTGGGAAGGCCTACCTATCCAACTCAAACCTACCCCTCCTGCAAATCACCCCTTCTCCTTCCCTCTCTCTCTCAGTCTCTCTGTGTGTGTATATATATATTTCTCTTGTCTTTTCCTTTTCCAAACACAAACACAAACACAAACGTTGTGTTTGTTTTTTGATTTGATTTCAAGATTTGTCTGATGTCACATTATTAATATATGATGCCATTACATGTCCCGCGAACTGTAGCACAAACTCGTATTCCTGCTTCCTGTGTCCCTCTCCCCCGTTCTCTCTCTTCTGCTTCCAGTTTCACATTTAACGCTTGAATTGAGTTTCATTTCATCCCGGCTTACAGGTTTGTTCCCGTTTTTCTTTACTTTGGTTTACATGTTCTTGGCTTGAAATGTCCGCTTGGTGAGGTTACTTGAAATACGATCAAATCATGATCTCGTTCTATTTTGGTTTACTGGAAATGTCAACTTAGTGAGGTTTAATGGGTGGTTTTGTTTGATATGTGAATTCGGGGACTCTAATTATCTACTGCTTGTGGGTTTAATGAGTGAATTTTTTTAAGCATCTTTTGCTTGTCGTCATTGCTTCTTAAGATCTCGCATCCGTGAATGTGATCCTATGTACTACTAGGCCCTGTTTGGTTACTTATCATGATGAGAACTAGGGCTCAGTTTTGGTTACTTAGACATGAACAAGTGTTCATGCCGACACGGAATGGAATGGACGCATCGTGCTCTTTACTATTTTTCTTTTGTCTCTTCTGATATTTATGTCAACTGTTGTTCATTCAATTTGAAGAGAACCTAGAGTGAATAAATGCTTGAAGAGATTATACTATCAAGAAAGCTTTAGCTCAATTAAATTTAAAGCTTGTTTCGAATTAGAATTTAAAGCTTTCTGTGATCGGACTGTCAATCAATTCCACGAGCTACAGGTAACGTCATTTCTTCTATGCAGCATGTCAGAATCACAAAGGAGACCGGCTATAACCTTGGGCGTGGGGCGTGGGAATGGGTACATAAATGGGGTAGCTTCATTAAGGAGCCCCGCTACAATGTCCCAAGTGGATCAATTCTGCCATGCCCTTGGAGGGAAGAAGCCAATCCATAGTATTTTAATTGCAAACAATGGAATGGCAGCTGTCAAGTTTATACGTAGCATTAGGACATGGGCTTATGAAACATTTGGTACTGATAAAGCTATTCTGTTGGTGGCTATGGCTACTCCAGAAGACATGAGAATCAATGCAGAACACATTCAAATAGCTGATCAGTTTGTGGAAGTTCCTGGTGGGACAAACAATAATAACTATGCCAACGTACAGCTCATTGTAGAGGTGTGTGCCCTAAACTCAATCTATTTTTGCGCATTCAAGTTGTATTGTTGTTTTAGTTAAAAGCAGAACAGAGCACAAAAAGACAACTGAATCGGCACGTTTTAGCGGAAACAGTTTTGTTCACAAGAAGGCTGAAATTATCAAAGTCTGATTTTAGTTGGATAAAAAAGCTGAGGTTGATTAGTAAATGAATTGTAGAGTAGGGGTGAGTAATGAGGCAAGTGAAATAGAATCTCTTGAATTCCCTCCTCTTCAAGTATCTCAGAACATCAAGAAGATTAATTGGCAACTGTGGCGTGTGCTGTTATTTGTACTTAGCTATGTTTCATTCTATCAAATTCTGGTCAGTTTTAATAAAGAAATACGAGTTCTCATTCCCTTGTGATTATTTTTTCCAAATTGTAATTTGTGCCTGCCAGATAGCAGAGATAACACATGTTGATGCGGTTTGGCCGGGTTGGGGTCATGCTTCTGAGAACCCTGAGCTTCCAGATGCTCTGGATGCCAAGGGGATTGTATTTCTTGGCCCCCCATCTACATCAATGGCAGCACTGGGAGATAAGATTGGGTCATCTTTGATTGCTCAAGCAGCAGATGTTCCTACCCTACCATGGAGTGGTTCTCATGTAATTCTCTCTCGCAAGATATGCTGTTTTTTTTTTTCCAGGTTCATTCGACATCTAAGATACTTCAATTTTGTCTTGCAGGTGAAAATTTCTCCAGAAAGTAGTTTGTTTACCATCCCAGATGAGATATATAGGGAAGCATGTGTATATACAACAGAGGAAGTAATTGCTAGCTGTCAAGTTATCGGTTACCCTACAATGATAAAGGCATCATGGGGTGGTGGTGGTAAAGGCATAAGAAAGGTATGCTTCATGCATGCCTGTATTGTGATTTCTGACAACGGTTCACTTATGGAATATTGCATTCTAACTTTTCCCTCTGTACCATTCATACTCCTCTATCATTAGAAAGCAAGGTGGATCATATTTCTTACAGGTCTCTTGGAATGGACACTACCAGGTGTTATTTAGTTCGCCTACTGAACTTAGCTTGTATATTTTCTAGGTTCATAATGATGATGAAGTCAGAGCATTGTTCAAGCAAGTTCAGGGTGAAGTCCCAGGTTCCCCGATATTTATAATGAAGGTTGCTTCTCAGGTTAGATTATCTACCGCCTTCTAATTTGAACAACATCCTTTCATACTGTTATTAAAGGGATCTTATTCTGATGAACAACTTTGAATTGTTTCTTAGAGTCGACATTTAGAAGTCCAGTTACTTTGTGATCAGTATGGAAATGTAGCAGCTTTGCATAGCCGTGATTGCAGCATTCAGAGGCGGCACCAGAAAGTAAGTTCCTTTCTTAGAGCTAAGCTTAAATCTGGTATAATAGCTGTCTATCTGGTTTCTTATTTTGTCTTCATCATCATAAAATTCGTTGTTGCCTTAGCATCTTTCTCCAAGGAGCATGTCCTTATAAGATCTGACAGCCTGGCATGTTCATGTTTGTTAAATAGATAATTGAGGAGGGTCCAATTACTGTTGCACCACCAGAGACAGTAAAAAAACTAGAACAGGCCGCGCGGAGGTTAGCAAAATCTGTGAATTATGTGGGAGCAGCCACTGTCGAGTATTTGTATAGCATGGACACCAGCGAGTATTACTTCTTAGAACTCAACCCTCGGTTACAGGTATGCTGACTTTTTAAGTTGTAAGTTTAGCCTGGTGTCGTCCTCATTAACTTCATGTAGTCATTTTACCTTTTTTGTTGGATTTTCAGTTGCGTTAAGATGTTTTAATCCAATAAGACATTTGAAGAGTACATGGAAGCTTATTAGACTAGCAGAATTTTTTTTCTTTCTTTGTTTAAGTCATTTAGGATTTCTATGATCTTCTTCAAAGGACTTGCTTACATGATGATAATAAACTTATAAGCATATTGGGTAGCTGCTTCTTACCCCGTTTCCGTTCAGTTCTGATACAAGTCTCCTCTTACAAGTGAAATGGCCAACTGGTTTCGAACTTCAAATGTTGGGTTTTTCTAAAGACCTTTTGACTAATTTCAATGTAGGTGGAGCACCCTGTCACTGAGTGGATTGCTGAAATAAATCTACCTGCAGCCCAGGTTGCAGTGGGGATGGGTATTCCTCTCTGGCAAATTCCGGGTATGATACTAATGGATCCAAAAATTCACCAAGGCCTTTTGCCTTGGTCATTGAATATATGTTTTCTGGTATTGTTATTTATACTTCTCATTTAATTAGAGATAAGGCGATTTTATGGAATGGAATATGGTGGAGGTTATGATGCATGGAGGAAAACTTCATTGGTCGCCACTCCTTTTGATTTTGACAAGGCAGAGTCCATAAGGCCAAGAGGTCATTGTGTAGCTGTGCGTGTGACGAGTGAGGATCCAGATGATGGTTTTAAGCCTACAAGCGGAAAAGTACAGGTGAGCATCATGGTGTCTTGACCAGTCATACTTGAAGCTCAATAATTTGTTATACCCTCATAATGAGTTACATGGCCTTGTAACAGGAACTAAGTTTTAAAAGCAAGCCAAATGTGTGGGCTTACTTCTCTGTTAAGGTACTTTTTATTTTCATTGTCTTTTGATTTTTCTCAAAATAATTCTGTTGACAGAACTTAGTTTTCCCAACTTTAGTGATTTGAATTATCCTCTGCAGTCTGGAGGAGGCATTCATGAATTCTCAGATTCTCAATTTGGTAAGCACCAGCTGTCAACTGAAAAATTAAATATAGTAGATGCAAGTTGATGAGAAGTTGCAATAAATTTTCTTTTGCAAGTTAAGTTGTTTATTTGCAATACGATCAAATGAAATTAACTGGCTGTTGCAAGAGGTCTGATGTCTTATACTCCAACTTAGCCAAGATGATTTTTAGGTCTCTGAGCTTGCACGTTGAAAACTGAAAGAAAGCAGTTTTAATTTCTTTTCAACTACACAGAGTTGCTAATGGAAATTCTCTGGAATACATATTTGAATTGAAATGTATGATTGTAAAATTGTTGGAGAAGTTATAGATATTGGTAAGCTTTACCTTGATTTGTATAACTTGTTATAACAGTGATTGATGTTAGAAAATTGTAATCCTCAACAGTGACTGTTTTCCATCAATTTTGTCCACATTCTATGTTTTGCAGTACATTGAGTGTTTGCCAAACTTTTCCTCAGGACATGTTTTTGCATTTGGGGAATCTAGAGCTTTGGCTATAGCAAATATGGTCCTTGGACTAAAAGAAATTCAAATTCGTGGAGAAATCCGTACAAATGTTGATTACACAATTGATCTCTTACATGTAATCCTCTCACCTCCTCTTCATCCATTTCTGCTTACTGTCCCTTTCTTCACAGAATTTGATAAGAAAGTTGCTTCAGAAAAACAAAATGACATTGAAATGCTATACAGGCTTCAGATTACAGAGACAATAAAATCCACACTGGTTGGTTGGACAGTAGAATTGCAATGCGTGTTAGAGCAGAGAGGCTCCCATGGTATCTCTCTGTTGTTGGAGGGGCTTTATATGTAAGTAGTAGCCCATTGATAGGAAAACTGGAATCATAAACTCTTGCTTTCGCTGTGTTTGTATCTTGCATTTATGTTTCAATTTTTGTTTGCTTCAGAAAGCATGTGCTAGCAGTGCAGCTCTGGTTTCCGATTATGTTGGTTATCTGGAAAAGGGGCAAATCCCCCCCAAGGTAAATTTATCAAGAATAACTATTGGTACTCGCTTCATGTTTATTAATATTAATATATGCTGATCCTGTTTACAGCACATATCTCCTGTTAACTCCCAAGTTTCATTGAACATTGAAGGAAGCAAATACACGGTACATGTTGTAACTAAAATGAAATAACTTTGTTTTTTCCTGTTTTGAATTTTGAAGTTTTTTGCTTCGTGGGCTCTTATAACATGTATCATTCACATTTTGAAAAACTAGATTGACATGGTTAGAGAGGGACCTGGTAGCTATAGATTGAGGATGAACAAATCAGAGATTGAAGTAGAGATACATACTTTACGTGATGGTGGTCTATTGATGCAGGCAAGCATTTATTTTCACCCATAACATTTTTATAATTATGGTCTTGTGGATATTTCAGAGTTGCTTGTGCTATCAGTACTCTGTTTGAACTTTTTTGTTACTATGTTCTAAACTCTTCAATGGCGCCAATTGCTTGTATTTTGTTACAGCTGGATGGGAACAGTCATGTGATATATGCTGAGGAAGAAGCAGCTGGAACTCGTCTCCTCATTGATGGAAGGACTTGCTTGTTACAGAATGATCATGATCCATCAAAGTTAATGGCAGAGACACCATGCAAGTTGCTGAGGTATTTGGTTTCGGATGGTAGTCATGTTGATGCAGACATGCCATATGCTGAGGTTGAAGTCATGAAGATGTGCATGCCGCTTCTTTCACCTGCTTCTGGAGTTATTCAGTTCAAATTGTCTGAAGGTCAAGCAATGCAGGTAAATAATGTTACCCTTTGGAAATATAATTGCTTAGTTAAGTACAAGGTTAAGAAAAGCATTTTCTTGTAGGCTGGCGAGCTTATAGCAAGGCTTGATCTTGATGATCCATCAGCTGTACGAAAAGCTGAGCCTTTTCATGGGAGCTTCCCAGTGCTAGGCTCTTCAACTGCAATTTCTGGAAAAGTTCATCAGAGATGTGCTGCAAGTCTTAATGCAGCCCGGATGATTCTTGCTGGATATGATCATAATATTGACGAAGTAAGTATTCTTTTACTATATTGCAATTTAATTTTGGAGTTTAAACCCAATTGTGAATCATCAGTCTCTCTCATCTTTATTTATGTTGCATTTAAGCTATCAATTCGTAAACTTGTAATTCCATATGCTTGGAAATATGTTACATTAAATCCTATTACTTAAGAGTTCATGTTTTATCAACAACAATGATAGGTGGTGCAAAACTTGCTTGTTTGTCTTGATAGTCCCGAACTCCCTTTCCTCCAATGGCAAGAGTGCTTGGCTGTTCTCGCAACCCGCCTTCCCAAAGATCTTAGAACTGCGGTGAATATTTATCATATTGTTTTGATCTCCAATATCATGCTCATAATTTTGTATAGACTCACACTAATATCTGTTTTTTTTTTTTTTGTTTAACTTTTTCAGTTGGAAGCAAAATTCAGAGAGTTTGAGGGATTTCCAAGCTCCTTGAACATTGATTTCCCTGCCAAATTATTGAAGGGCGTGCTTGAGGTGATTTCCTTCTCTAGGTTCCTTGTTTTGAAACCCTTTTTGCTCCTCCTTTGATGTGCTCAATATACTTGGAATGCGTACATATTTCTGCAGGTCCATTTATCATCTTGCACAGAAAAAGAAAAAGGAGCCCATGAAAGGCTCGTTGAACCTTTGATGAGTCTTGTGAAGTCTTATGAAGGTGGAAGAGAGGGTCATGCCCGTGTTATTGTTCAGTCTCTTTTTGAAGAGTATTTATCTGTTGAAGAGTTATTCAGTGATAACATCAAGGTCAGTGTGCTCAAATGAAACATGAGTCTTTCTATGGAACTGGTCCTTGTAAGTTGAGAATCTTGTCCTGATCACTTGGGTTCGGTAACATCAATGTTATATATAGCACAAGATTGATCTTTTATTTGCTCGGTTCCAAGCTTTAAGTCATGACTTTCCTCCTTTCTTTAATCATTTGAGTCAGTCTTATTTTACTTTGTATTTCCTGTATTGTTCTGTTCTTCCTTCCATGTTAAAGCATCTTTATTGGTGGCTCCCTCTTGCAGAGCATGCTGCTTTAACAGACAGTAACTTCATCCATTCTCTTTGTTTTATTCCCATTATCCTTTCAAGTCATCAATGTCTATGTTCTTGACAATAACTGCTTGAACATATCTTGTTGTTCTTGCTTGCTATTTTTTCATTTTCGTAATAAACCTGGTGTAAATTCGTAAGGAACAACAGTTGGATTTATGTCACTGAACTTTCAGTGGACTCAGAGCTTGGTCCCCACTCCCTTACTTAAGGTTACATGTTAGTAATATTTCAAGCAGAAATTATCTGGAACTTGGTGGGTGACTCCACAAATTTTTTTTTAATTTATTATTATCTTTTAGGACATTATTTTTTTTCTTCTATTTATATCTTTCTTCAGGCTGATGTGATTGAACGTCTTCGACTTCAATATAAGAAAGATTTACTGAAGGTTGTGGACATTGTACTTTCTCATCAGGTATCACATTTATGATGCACTCAGATGGATTTCCTCTCGTCACCTTTTGTTTTCTGTGTAAATAACTTCAACTGACTCTTCCTAAATGGGCTTGCAGGGTGTCAGAAGTAAAAATAAGCTGATACTATGGCTCATGGAACAACTTGTTTATCCCAGTCCTGCTGCATATAGGGACAAACTAATCCGCTTCTCTCAACTTAACCACACAAATTATTCTGAGGTTGAATGCTTGACCTGTTTAATTTAATTGTGATGGAATGATTTTTTTTATCTCGTTTTTATTTGTTGTCAGTTTATTTTTTGAAAATCAGGCCTAACTTTTGTTCAAGAGGAGGATTTTTTTTAGATTTGATTTTAGATTTTTTTGAGTTATTTTTTCAGTGTGTCATATTACTAATATTCATTTGCTATTTTTGGTTCCCATCTTAAGAGCATTATCAATTTTCAATACATTTTGTATATGCAGCTTGCACTAAAGGCTAGTCAACTGCTAGAACATACCAAACTGAGTGAACTTCGTTCTGCCATTGCTAGAAGCCTTTCTGAATTGGAGATGTTTACAGAGGATGGTGAAAATATGGATACTCCCAAGAGGAAAAGTGCCATTAATGAACGAATGCAGGATCTTGTTAGTGCTCCTTTAGCCGTTGAGGATGCCCTTGTGGGTTTGTTTGATCATAGTGACCACACCCTTAAAAGGCGGGTGGTGGAAACTTATATTCGTAGGCTATACCAGGTGCCATATTACAGACTTTTACAACTTTCTGCTTGTTATACTTATGAGTGATCATTATGAAATTAACATTCTTTTACGTGCCATCAGCCCTATCTTGTGAAGGAGAGTGTCAGGATGCAGTGGCACAGATCTGGTCTTATTGCTTCATGGGAGTTCTTGGAAGAACACAATGAGAGAAAGAATGGCTTTGAAGAACAAATGCCAGATAAACCACTAGTACAAAAGCACCGAGAGAAAAAATGGGGAGCTATGGTTATTATTAAATCTCTTCAATTTTTGCCAGCTATCATTAGTGCTGCATTACTGGAGACAACCCATGATCCTCATGAAGCAGTTTTAAATGGATCTGTAGAACCAACTGGCTTTGGTAATATGGTGCACATTGCTTTGGTGGGCATCAACAATCCGATGAGTCTACTCCAGGATAGGTATACTGGTTGTTTTGAGTTTTCTCTGCCACAGTTTTCATAATGTAATGCATTATGCATTGGTAGTAATTTGTTATTCATCCTTTAGCAGTACACCTTCCATTTTGGATCTAGTTCCACTTTGAAAAAACTTATTAAATTCTGGCAGGTTTGATTTAAATTCGTGTATAGCATCAATGATTACATGTCCTATTTTGTGAACAAACCAGCTACTAAGTTTCCACAATACATGATGGAAAACTAAAGGAACACACAGACACACACAAACCAGCGAGGAACAATTTCTTCTAGTTATTATCCTAGGGAGTGCACCCTTTGTTGAACCTAGCCCCTTATTGGCATTCCCCCCTGACTCTTTGCAGTGGTGATGAGGACCAGGCTCAGGAGAGAGTTAAGAAATTAGCCAAAATACTTAAGGAGCAAGAGGTGAGCTCCAGTTTACACAGTGCAGGTGTTAGTGTTATTAGTTGCATCATCCAGAGAGACGAAGGGCGAGCTCCTATGAGGCACTCCTTTCACTGGTCAACGGAAAAGCAGTATTATGCAGAAGAGCCTTTGCTGCGTCACCTAGAACCTCCCCTATCCATCTACCTTGAATTGGTTTGTCTGTAGACCCTTTGTTTTTATAAAAAGAACAGATCATTTCACATTCTTTGATCTGAATTTTATCATGATCTGTTTTTATCCAGGACAAGCTTAAAGGCTATGAAGATATAAATTATACTCTATCCCATGATCGACAATGGCATTTGTACACTGTTGTAGACAAGCCAGTGCCAATCCGGAGAATGTTCCTTAGAACACTTGTAAGACAGCCAACAATGAATGAAGGGTTTACTGCATATCAAGGGCTGGGAATAGAAACAACTCATACCCAATGGACTGTTTCCTTTACTTCAAGGAGCATTTTGAGGTCTTTGGTGACTGCACTGGAGGAATTGGAGCTTAATGTGCATAATGCTACTGTCAAATATGACCATGCTCATATGTACCTTTGTATCTTACGTGAGCAACAAATAGATGATCTTGTGCCATACCCAAAGTAATTATTGTCTGTACTCGTGCTAAGTCTTCTGTTTCAATAAGCTAGTAAGTTATGCATGGGTTATGATGTTTGAGATATTGTCACCAGGAAACTTGACATAGATGCTGAGCAAGAAGAAGTTGCTGTAGAGGCAATCTTGGAAGGATTGGCTAGGGAAATCCATGCAGCTGTTGGTGTAAGAATGCATAGACTGGGTGCTTGTGAGTGGGAAGTGAAGCTCTGGATGGCGTCATCTGGACAGGCAAATGGTGCTTGGAGGGTTGTCGTCACAAATGTAACTGGTCACACCTGTGCTGTGCATGTAAGTATATATACCATCTGGCAAGTGTTCTGAAGAGGTCCTTTCTTTTCAGTATATACATTTTGAAGGAGAAAACCCTTGGTTAAATTCATATTAGGGGTGAGAATTTGTTCATTCAGGTCAGTTATGACCCACAAAAACACAACGAAACTGAATTTGCAAAAACTGGGATTTTCAAATGGGACTTGACTGAGTCAGCTAAAAACTGACTAGTTTCAGGTTGATTTGATTCGGTTAGTTTTTAGCTCAAAGCTATTTTTGAAGGATAATTATGGATAGGCCTTTCTTTCTGAAATACTCAGTTGGCCCATACCAGGGTCAATAACTGGGGTTTTGGTCGCTGACTCTAAAATTTAAATTTCATAGAACTTCAGGAAAAACTGAACTGAACTGCCATATATTAGAAGATTTCAACCAAACTTACCTGAAATACATGTGAGGATGGCTCATTCTCCAACTAGCTCCTGTAATTCTTTTCAATCATTTACATAATTTTCTTTTATCTGAAAAAAATAACTATCTGGTGATATAACATACAGATATACCGGGAACTCGAGCATACCAGCAGGCAGGAAGTGGTCTACCATTCAATCTCTGTAAAAGGTCCTCTGCATCATGTACCAGTAAATGCACATTACCAACCTTTGGGATCACTTGATCGAAAACGTCTGGTGGCAAGGAGAAGCAGCACCACTTACTGCTATGATTTTCCATTGGTGAGTCCTGCATTGTGTGCTTGAAAACAATAAAAGTTATTTTCTTCAAGAAAAAAAATAAAAACAAGTCAAATTATGTTGCTGATGTATTTCTTTTGCGCTCAGGCTTTTGAGACAGTCTTGGAACAAATATGGGCATCCCAATTTTCAGGTATGGAAAAACCCAAGGATAAAGTTATGAAGGTGACAGAGCTCGTATTTGCTGATGAAAAAGGTAGCTGGGGTACACCTCTTGTTTTGTCGGAGCGTCCAGCTGGGCTCAATGATTTTGGCATGGTAGCTTGGTGCATGGAAATGCTAACTCCTGAGTTTCCTTTGGGAAGGACAATTTTGGTAGTAGCAAATGATGTGACCTTCAAAGCAGGGTCTTTTGGCCAAAGAGAGGATGCATTCTTTCTTGCAGTGACTGACCTTGCCTGCAAAAAGAAAATTCCACTGATTTATTTGGCAGCGAACTCAGGCGCCCGTATTGGGACTGCTGATGAAGTCAAATCCTGCTTTAAAGTTGGTTGGTCAGATGAATTTTCCCCCGATCATGGCTTTCAGTATGTATATTTAAGTCCTGAGGATCATGCTCGGATTGGATCATCAGTGATTGCACATGAGTTGAAGCTGGAGAATGGAGAAACAAGATGGGTGATAGATGTCATTGTTGGGAAGGAGGATGGCCTGGGGGTAGAGAATTTATCTGGAAGTGGGGCCATTGCTAGTGCTTATTCTAGGGCATACAAGGAAACCTTTACCTTGACTTACGTGACTGGCAGAACTGTAGGAATTGGTGCTTATCTCACTCGGCTTGGAATGCGGTGCATACAGAGGCTTGATCAGCCCATTATTTTAACCGGTTTTTCTGCTTTAAACAAACTTCTTGGTCGAGAGGTGTACAGCTCACACATGCAACTTGGTGGACCAAAAATTATGGCAACCAATGGGGTAGTTCATCTAACTGTCTCAGATGATCTTGAAGGGGTATCAGCTATTTTGAAGTGGCTAAGCTGTATTCCTTCTTGTGTGGGTGGTGCGCTTCCCATTCTAAGTCCATCAGATTCTCCAGAAAGACCTGTGGAGTACTTCCCAGAAAATTCATGTGACCCACGGGCTGCTATTTGTGGAATTTTTGATGGCAGTGGGAGGTGGCTGGGTGGTATTTTTGACAAGGATAGCTTTGTTGAGACATTGGAAGGATGGGCAAGGACAGTTGTGACTGGACGAGCAAAGCTTGGAGGAATCCCTGTTGGAATAGTAGCTGTTGAGACACAGACAGTTATGCAAGTGATCCCTGCTGACCCAGGACAGCTTGATTCCCATGAGAGGGTTGTTCCTCAGGCTGGGCAAGTATGGTTTCCAGATTCTGCAACCAAAACAGCCCAAGCAATATTTGATTTCAATAGAGAAGAGCTACCGCTTTTCATTTTAGCCAACTGGAGAGGTTTTTCTGGTGGGCAGAGAGACCTTTTTGAAGGTATCCTCCAGGCAGGCGCAGCCATAGTTGAGAACCTTAGAACATACAAGCAACCTGTTTTTGTGTACATTCCTATGATGGGCGAGCTTCGTGGCGGGGCATGGGCTGTTCTGGATAGTAAGATCAATTCAGATCACATTGAAATGTATGCAGATCGAACAGCTAAAGGTAATGTCCTTGAGCCAGAAGGAATGATCGAGATCAAATTCAGAACAAAGGATCTGCTTGAGTGCATGGGTAGGCTTGATCAACAGCTGATTAATTTGAGGGCAAAACCTCAGGAAGCCAGGAGCAGTGCACCATATGGAATGGTCGATTCTCTCCAGCAGCAGATACAAACTCGTGAAAAGCAGCTTTTGCCAGTCTACACTCAGATAGCCACCAAATTCGCTGAGCTTCATGATTCTTCTCTAAGAATGGAGGTAAAGGGTGTTATAAGAGAAGTCGTGGACTGGGATAGATCACGTCTTTTTTTCTGCAGAAGGTTATGTAGGAGAATTGCTGAGTGTTCGCTGATCAAGGATGTGATAGAAGCAGGAGGTGAGCGAGTGTTACATAAATCTGCAATGGACATGATCAAAACGTGGTTCTTGAATTCGGATATTGCAAGAGGCAGAGAAGATGCATGGATGGATGATGAAGCATTCTTCGCATGGAAGGATGATTCAGGAAATTATGAAGCAAAGCTACAGGAGTTGCGGGTCCAGAAGGTATTGCTTCGGTTAACAAACATCGGCGAGTCTCTGTCAGATTTGAAAGCTCTACCACAAGGTCTTGCTGCCCTTCTAAGCAAGGTAAAATCATCATACGTTCTTTGCTTTGCTTGGTATTACTTTTGTGGTCCAGTCCAGAGGTGATAACTTTTTTATATTTAATGCAGGTGGAGCCATCCAGCAGAGAGCAATTGGTCGACGATCTTCGTAAGGTGCTTAGTTGATTGGCAAGTCAGTGCTTCACCAGCAAAGATGGCCCCTTTCTTGTCTCACAATTTGTTAATTCTCACGCTGCACGATCTACAACTGCGACAAGAAATGCCAAGTAGCTACTGGTTCTGGTGTAATTTTGCCAGCAAGTTGACGATGGCTGTAAATTGGAGCCAGCTAGTTAATCAGTCTTGGGATTAAATTTATAGCTTCCATGCAATTATTGTAAATTTTGCCAGTCTTCAGTCCACTAGGGAAATAAATTCCTCCATTGAAAGTGAGGTTGGCCAGCAGTGCCTGCCATTATCCAATGCGATGATTCGTTCATTGAATATTAGTGACTGTTTTTGTAATAATATGCATTTGATTGTTCCATTTTCATTTAATGAATCAAAATCATTAATTTCATCCTTGTGTTCTCAGGCACCATTGCTTTCCAGTTACTCTGTTTTGTTAAAAAATAATCTGCATTCTAAAGTATTTTTTCAGAGATGTCTTCTCCATTTTCTTGCCCTAAGGACCTGTTTGGGAGTGTGATTGTGGTAGCTTTTCAAAGTGCTTTTCATGTTGAAATATATCAAAATGATTTTTTTTATTTTTTAAAAATCATTTTTGATATCAGCACATCAAAATGATCTAAAAACATCAAACCATATTTATTTAAAATGAAAAAAATAATAATTCAAATTTCAACAAAACACCGATTGAAATACACAGTCAAACAGGCACTAAAACCAAAACAACATCCCTCCGACCAATAGTCTAAAAATCCATATGCATTTGTTTCTTTATCGAAGAATTGTACTTTAAAAAATTCTTTCTAGCCCGCACAAGCTATTCATATTGCCTTTGGTGTATGGTTATTAAATTCCACAAATTAATTTCAATGCACATTAAATCATGATTTGAGTCAAACCCACGACTTTAGTCAATGACTATTATGAATAAGAGCACAAAAAAAAAAAAAAAAACAAAGAACCATCAACCAAAACAAGTAAAAAAACAAAACGGTACAGTGACAAATGACTTACTTTACAAGCCCTTTGAGTCCTTGATGTAGGGCAATATAGATTTAGAGGAAAAAAACACAACAAAAAAAGAGGTAGGAGCTGAAGAGGAGAATGGAAAGGGAACAGAAAGATGCAACTCTATAACTTTATTAATTCATCAAAACTCTTTATAATGTCAAAAATCATATATAAATAGTAAAACCTTATAACAATCAACAATTAGACTTATAGTACATTAAGATAAAAGGAATAAAAACAATGATGACTGAAATAAATAAAACAATACTAGAAATTATAATTGAAGGACAAACTTGAATTTTTTTTTTATATAAAAAGAATAAGAATGGAATAAGAAATTCAAAGAAAAAAGACTAGAATTGAAGAAAAAAAGCACAAACAAAGAAGGACAATTGTGTATTTTAGCTGTCATAAAAGAGAAAAAAAAAAAACAATTTATCACTAGTGATAATTTAACCACTATAAAACTTTATACGTCATACCAAGTGAAAGATGACACAACACACTACCAGTTGCCGTCACACATTCCACTTGAGTGGCATAGACACTACCCACTTGGTGGGATGTGTTGAACACATGATAGAGACTTTTCATTTTTTTTTAAGACATGAAAATACCAAAACACCTCTTATATCCCTCTTAATTACATAAAAACATGTGTGAATATACAAAAAAAAAACCCAAAAGAAAAGCTTTTTTCTTCTAAGGTTAAAATGTACTTTCACTATACATGGAAAATAAAAGATCCTGAAACACTCTTGTTTAACGGTTCAACACTTTATTGATCTCGAGAGCAAAGAAATATTTTTACTATTACAAAGCTTGTGAAAAGTCAATAAAACCCTTGGCCAATAGTTCTAAATTTTATAGACTTTGGGGTAAAAGAGTATGTTTATTATGTTAAAAAATTTTAAAAAAATGAAAATAATGGTTTAATGACTATTAGGTGAGAAGAAAAGATCAAAACACCCTAGATCAAAGGCTTAAATTCTCTCCACTCAAGAGTTGAAAATTCTCTCAGGTGGGCTAATGACTGAGGTTAGAATGGTTGTAAAAATAGTAAAGCTTGAATTTTTATGAGTAGCATTTACACCCATAAAACATTGGTCTTTATTATTGACAAGTAAAATTGGTTTGGAAATGAGAAAGGCATTTATGGGTTTGGAGAGAAGACGAATATTTTTAATGATGGGTTTTTGGAGGTTTTAAGGTTGAAGAAATAGGTGATTATGGTGTGAATTGACGAGGAGACAAGGCCGTAATGATTTTTTTTTATTTTTTTTTTATGGATTTGGATTAATTTCAATTAAGTAAAGGCTATTGAAATATCTCTTAATTGATAAGCCTCATTATTAAATGCGTGTTTTTTTTTCTATCTTTTGCCAAATCTTTATTATGAACAAAAAAATGTAAACTTTATCCAAAATTCTCCCTTGAAGTCACTTTTCTTCTTACAAAATCTGATTTCTCGTTTAATATGCAATCATGTCATATTGTCCTCGTACATTCTCTTATTAATTATAGGAATCAAAACCTAATAAAACATGAAAAAAAAAAACACAGTTACAAAACTTGATTCGGTTTAAAATTTGGGCTACATGTAAGATGACTCAATCATTTTTTTATCTGAATTAATTTAAAATGATATCGTCTTGAATTTTATTTTTTAAAAAATAAGTCAAGTTTAAATTTTAACCAAATTAACTCAATTATAAAATAATATATTAGAGTAACCATTTAACTTCTGTGTTTGATTGACAAATTACTAAATTAACAAGTCAAACCTAGCAAAATTTATTACTAGAAAAAATCACTATTGTTTTACGCTTTTATTGGTTTGAGCATCACAGCCGAGGAGCTTTAACAGGGAATCGTGTCTCTTTACTTTTTTCCAACTTGTAGTAGTGATAATGGAGGAATTGAAGAGCAAAATTACAGAGATTTTTGTAGGACAGAGACACGGGAGGGGCGGCGCTCCATGAAAATCAAACTTGGACAGCACCCTTCCTCAAATACAAACCATGTCAACTGATTGTGTTAAGAAAAAAAAGCATGAAAATTATACTCGGATTCCATGTTCATCGTGTAATGTTGGAGTAGAAGGTAGCAGTAGCTGACACTAAACATCACTCAGCAATATTAGCTCCCTCCCATTCTAATGCCACACCGCAGGCAGTGAAATCTCATTTCTCAGACAGAAAAACCGCATTCTTCCAACAATTTTGGAGAACATGCTGCCACAGCATTAGCAACCGTGAGGAAGATCTTGTCCTCTCCAATCTGTTGCGCCAAATCGGAGGCGTGGAGCTTATCAATCACGACTGGGCCAGGATTTGCCAGGACAAGCTGTGCAATGACACAAGGAGCTTCTGGTAAGGAAATTTTCCTAATATCAGAACAGTTGTATATACATTATCGTAAATCTATGTGTTTGTGTGTTACTTGAGATTTATAGGATGCTGTAAAGTTAAGAGTTAGATTTCATGACATTCTAGGTGGCGGTATTAATGCACAAGAGCTCACCTGAATCTCTCTTTTCTGGAGACTTCTGTATAGCTCTTCCATGGCATGGATGCCGCTGGTGTCGATGTCGGTAACGGCTGCACCAAAAGCAAAAGGATCATCAATGAGTTTTGAAAAACTATGGTGGCAGGTTAGCTTGTAGAGAATCCAGTAGAGAATAGCCTGATTACGTGACATCTCCACTATCAGAAACTGGATTTTTTGTTGGCCGGATTTGTTTACCAATTCTTCCTCGTCTATCAACCATCTCAGTATCCTGCAAGAAAAATATCAACATTTTGCGAAACTCGCATGAATTGCGTAGCTGAAAGGCCAAAAAACAATGGCTTTACCTTTCTTTAATGTAATTGGAGTTAGAAAAGTAGATTGCAGAATCAACTCTCACAATCAAAACACCAGGAACCTTAGTTGCATCAGGATACTGAAGAATGTTTCTGTACACAGTTGTCCTTGGTAGATTTCCGAGAATTGCAGTTCGGGGCCTGGTAACTTGTAAGAGAAGTTTGAAAAAGGATATCGACACCTTCCATGACACAATCAAAACATAATTCAATCAATCATGGCATTCACATGGAGGGGATTTAACCAGTGGGTGCCATGATTCTTACCGCAATCAAGAGGCCAATCTCAACAGAGACAAACACAACACCAAAGAATGCTCCCACGCAGGCAACAAAATCAAACTTATCAATCTTCCATATCAAATATGCTGCATCAAAATCAACTAGGCCGACCACAGCTGATATAATGATGGCTGAGAGCACGGCATTTGGGGTGTACTTGAAAAGAGGTGTCATAAATTGCAAGGTCAGAAATACAACAATCGACATAACAATGTTGGAGACCGCAGTTTGGCAGCCAGACATGTAATTCACAGCTGATCGAGAGAATGAACCTGCAAGCAGTGATTGGATTTAGACTGGAAGTAGCTGTATGATTGGATAGTTCAGTTTTAATTTTTCATTACGTGATTGGATTTATGGCTTCTCGGAAAAATGAAATTCCTACAGTTACATATGATTAAGCATCCACAGCAGTGTCCTCTCTTTGTTATCACTATTAAAATGTAAGTAAGATAATACTACTGCTCATATGTGCATCCGTCTCACCTGTTGCCACGTAGCAAGAAGCCATTGAACCGACAATATTCATAGTTCCTAGGGCTACCATTTCTTTGTTTCCATCCAGCTGATAGTCCTTCATGGCAGCAAATGTTCTTCCAATTGCTATGGCTTCCTGAAAATCCCGTTCCAAGACAGGAGGAATAAAAACTTTTTTAGTTGATTGGTGACCAAATGAAACGTCCCTCAATGAAAACAGGGATTTCTGCCTGGCCGGAGGTGTTTGCAAAGTTGTCTCACCGTCAAGGCAATCATCCCGGCCACAATACCAATCCTAGCACCTTTCAGCAAATGGTCACCACTGAAATATAATTGATTCACAGAGGACGGATTTATTCCTTTCTCTATATGATTCACCTTCAGAAATCACAACAATTAACATCAATCCCGTAGCTACTGCAGCTATCACTGCTTCTTCTGATGTTGCAGCCATAATTAGATTTTTAATAATTGAAGTAATCACTGAAGAAAAGAATGACAAATGCTTACAATTTGAACGCCGTCCTTGTCTGCACGGGTTATATACACGAAAAAAGTTGACAGAATAACAGATATCAATGGGCCAATTGCTGGCACCCAGAATAATTTACTGTTCTTCTTTCCCTGTTGCTCAAATAAAGGTGAGAATTAGAAAAACTTTGCAAGACGGTAGATTATTACATAAGCATTAGTAGTATTAGGCTTTGATGGGACTTACAATGTACTTGGCAAAAAGGAGGAAAGATAAAAGGCTCGCACCAATAACAATAGTTTGCCAGTTCCACTGCAAAATATTTGTTGCACACAAATCAGTGACCACTGATGCGACAATTTATTTATCCAGGGTGGGATTCTTAATTCAGCTGTCGATCGTATTTCACATTTTAAAGGTAAGAATAAGTCAAAGAGAGCAAGCCAGGGAGAACTCACTCCATGATGAGCTGAGGCAAATACCGAGTGCATTACAGAAACAACATCAGTTTTCTTTGTAAAAATTTTTATCCCAAGAAAACCCTTAAGCTGTTGGAGGGCAATGGTGATGGCAGCTCCACCCATGAAACCAACAATAGCAGCATGGGATAGAAAGTCGATTAAGAACCCCAACCTGATAAAATATTGGCCCAAACCAGTACGATGTTAACAGAAAGAAAGTGATAGATAGAGAGCACTAAAAAAAATGAAATAAGAAACATGATCAATATGAATGAAACATTGCTTGTTTAATTTTCTTTTGACATTTACCTTAAAAACCCAAGGCTTACTTGGGTGATTCCAGCAAAAAATGTAGCTGTAAATGCCAGCCGCCGATATTCTGCTGCATTGGCTACAGGATCAGCAATTTCATTCTGAAGCAGAGTCCCCAACAAGAGAGACACCACAGCCACTGGTCCTATTGCTATGTCTCTTGAACTGCCCATGAAGGCGTATATCAAAGGTGGAACAAGGCTGGAGTCTGAAAAATATTTCAAACAGAAACAGCAGAAATCAGCCCATCAAATTCAAGAACGAGCCAAAGGCAATGCAAGATGTGCATGAATATGGGAAACTTACACAATCCATACTGAGGATCCAAATTTGCAAGCTTTGCATACCCAATATCCTATTTTATTTTTTTTCCAAAATTTAAACTGTTAGAAACAGTGCAACGTGGTGAATACATAATACTGCTGTTTCTTATGCATCTTCTGATCGAGAAGATAATCTACCTGGGGAATGCAAAGACTAGCAATTGTCAGCCCGGCAATGAGGTCACCTCTAAATTTCGCAAAACTGTAATTTCTTCCCCATTCAAGAATAGGGAAGATAGCTTGGAGACCTAGGATGAACTTTTTAGACCTTGTTTGGTCCTTGAATGAACGTAGAGGATCATCTGCAAAGAATGTCTCTTTGACAGTGGCTTTGAACTCCTTGAAGAGGTTTTGCTTAGGAGGAATTCCAACCTTGTGAACATAAGGTGCATCCTGAGGATGAGAGCGAGAAGATGAAAGGCTCCTTATATCCATATCGTACTCTTGATCAGTTGAATGAACCGCTGAAGACATAGACAGTTAACTTACCTGTGTAATGCAAGACAGTTTACAAGATAATCATAATCATAAAGAGGGCAATTTTGATCTTAATTGTGCAGAAAGAATATGACGTGTTCTATTTACATGTACAATTAATAGGCCCACGCAAGTACAAACTCAGAAATTTATGAACAGAACATGATGCATTTTCAGTATAGTCTTCCAAAGAAAAGCTAAAGCATAAACGAATAAAGTGAAACTTTGGTCTGTGGACAATATTCAAGAATTGAAGCTAACCACGACAATGGCAGCCAGTAGGGAGAGAAGGCTAGGAAAACCAGCGCAGGGAAATGCTAAGCCTTGTTGAGAATAAATGGAAGCGTAGAAGCACCTGTTTATATATATAAGTTTTAAAAAGGATCACTAGTTAAACCCTCATAATTACGAGAGAGAGAGACAGGGAATTATGATTAGCAATATGTCATATAAATGATACTCAACAAAGTGGACAGCAATTTTTTATTCATGACCGACCTAGTCATGGATTATATATTCAACACTTGGTGTGAGCAGCTCCTCAACGTGTCCTTAATTGTTTTGAAGTAAGAACTATGCATTTTGTAAAGGCGTTGACGTGCTGTGTGTTTCGTAATGCAGCAGAAGTTTGTTTGGATTAAAAAAACATTAATTTCGATGCTTTTCAAGTGTTTTTTTATCTGCATCAGACATATTAAAAGACATTAAAAAGCATCAGATTAGTCCTTTTACAGACCAAATACACTTTGAAAAACAAGACTCTAAAGGCAATAATACCAAACACTGTCTTGGGGGCATAGCTGGCAGAAGCTAAGAAACTGATAGCATATCGATGGCTACTTTTTCTTGGTTCTTCTTAACCCATCAAAAAAGTTCATAAACTAATTAAAATAAAGGCAAAAGAGCTTTCATGTCTTGTTGCTGAAGAATATGGTATCAGAAAAGTGGAAGGGCTACAAACGCACGCCACTCGATCCTCTTCAACCACAACCAGTCATTAATTAGTCAGAAAAAAAAGGAACATTTTCTTCAAAAGCTTTTAAATCTCTTATCTGATCAAGTTATTCATTCCCATGGTTCTTACAGACCAGAAAAACAGCTAAAAGAAACAACAAAAAGGCAGTAATGGCCTCGAAAATCCTTTCTAGTGGCAGAGTAATGTGATATTCATCATGTCCAAACATTAACAAATAAAATTACGGTTCAATTTACGTCATTCGTGATTATTTTAAGGAAGAAAGGGCATTTAATGAAAGCACCCAGCATTCAAGGTTAAAAGCTACGGCCAACGAGGAAAATAAAAATAAAACAATACTCTAGCTATATAATCAGGACATTAAAAATTACTATATATGTGCATGGTCATAAGGCTCAATTATCAATTTCGGGCTCTCTGAAAACCCTAGCTAAAAAGCCATCTCGATCGATTGAATCTACTAAAGCACGTTAAAAGCGTTTGATTTAATCAGTTAATTAATCATGATCCACCACCCAAATCAAAGCACATCACTATACTCAACCTGATGCTTTGTCAAATAGAATTATTTGTCAAATAATCAGGGCATTAAAAATTACTATACATGAGCATAAGTTGATGAGAAGCATAAGAATCGAAGACTTTCAGTTCACAGAAACAATGCTATACTATATGTACGAGGATGAGAACCAAAACCCAGAATTCAGAAGGTCTTTAGATCGTGTCTTTGATTTGGGACAGAAGAGCATCTTCCAAATTGCATGTCTTTTTAGAAGAGAATAAAGGAGGAGGGGTTCAGAAACAAAAGTCATCGTATCTCACCTCCCCATTCACTTACCCTGTAATGAAAACCGTTGATAGTGGAGCAACAAGATTAACCCTCTCCCACTCGAAAAGATCTTCTTCCCTTGCCATTTATTTTTTATAAGAAAAACCAAGAAGAAGAAAAGGCAAAAAGAGTACTTATTGTTCACGAAGACAAACTTACAAGCTTAGAGAATAATGAAGACCTAAAAATAGGAAGCACCTTCCCATAACGTGCGCCAAACATGGTGCTCTTTATCTTTCCGTAGGCTTTCGTTATAATTAAATAAGGAGCTAAACCCTAATATATCTGGAAGTACCTGAGCCAAACCCCGTCCAGGTTCATTGAATTATCTCATGTTCAACTCAGGATGTGATCAGTATTTACTTGTTCCTTTGCTAAGATTTGACTTTTCTCGGCATCAAGACTGATATAATCCCAACAAAAAAAAACAAAAACTTTGTGTTGGGATTTGGTAAAAAACAAAAGCTGATCTTTCAAATGATAATCTCTAGAATTTGTAGTCAAAAGTACAGATGATAGAATTCTATCTATGTTCATTCACGAAGTTAGTGTTGCCTTTGCCTTTTGCTTCAACGGTAGAAATGTGGACTAGATTCATTTACAGAACTGCCACCGGAACACACGCGTGGGAAAAGACTAGAGGTTTTGCTCCGGCAGAAACTCGATACGATGTTCCATCTAACGTCTACGGCTCTGTTTTTTCGTCAACGCTCACTAGAATGATTTTCTCTCCATCTTGAATGGGCACCTCCACGTGTATGGCTGACTTGAAGTCTTTTTAGCCGTGTCTTTTTTAATGATTTTTTTTTGTTTATGTTTTTGTATTGTTTTGATACGTGGATATTAAATATTAAAAAAATATTATTATTTTAATGTATTTATAATTAAAAAAATATTTTAAAAAACAACATTGTCATAATGAATTAATATATGTTTTGAAATACATTCTCACTTTTTGTAATTTCAAACTTGGCTGACTACTAAAAATGAAATATAGGCTACTCCTTTCTACTCTTCACTCATAGATTCATTGTCTCTATCTTTTTTTTTTTTAAGGGATAACATAATTGATTACACAATGGAATAAATATCATAAAGTAGTAGATCATTCTTATAAATAATAGTTTTTATTTATCATTCTAAGATACAGAATAAAAAAGCCATCACTTTAAAAATACAAACCACTCACCCTTTTAAAGATACATAGTTAATTGAGTAAGTTCACCACTCATTTTAAAGATACATAGTTGGGAGGAGTTTAGAACTCTTTGATAGTTGAAAATGTCTAGAATAATTTCATATATCTAAATTAATAAAATTTATTAGAAGTCAATGTCTTTCTTTTCATCTCAAACTATACTGTAGTAAGATGGGAAAGGCTATGCATGATTGAAAATTGTTAATACATTTATTTCAAGAAACCTTTAATGGAGCTGCATTAAACTAGTACATGAGGCTGAACATCATGAAAACCAAGAGGTGGAAAGATATATCACATACTTTTATTAAGAATACAAATACAATATGAGCATTATTCTTGACATATATATATATATATACATATATATATATATATATCATCTAGAAAAAAGAGAGATTATGCATGAATATGCTCAATGATAAAGGATGTAACCACCCAAATACATCCTTAACTATTGGATAAAAGATGGTCACTCTTTTTAATAGTATCCTCAAAACACTTTACTTTGATTATATAACGGGTATCTAGGCTTAAGAATTTATTAATGTTATGGTAGTGGTTGAACATATTGAATAAGAAAAACCTAATGAAAGAATATTTGTACCTATTAAGAGGAAGGATTTAAATGAAAAAACAAATATGTTGATAATATAAAAGGTGGGTATAAAGGTAAAAAGAACTATTTAAACGAATGGAAAGAGGAATGAAGGCTTTTTTTTAGTATTAAAGCATAAGTATGTAAGATTATAACATTACTAGAAGACTTTTCATGAAATCAAAAATGATATTTACTGGAGAAAAACCTTGTGTAACCTTTACTCACATTAAAGAAATAAGAATAAGAGATTTTGGCTTTTCAAAGTGTTATTGTTCTTTGTTATAGAAAAATAGGAACTTTTTTAGGAGAAAAAGAGTTGATACAAAGAACTTAAGTATTAAATAAGTTAGCAAAGTCAAATAAGTTAAGTCTCGAGTGTTAAACACATTTATTCTAAAATTACAAGTTTTCCACTCTAGCAAAAAAGGGATAAATAACATTTTGGTGATAAAAGATGTAACAACATTTTTTAGAAAGTATATTTTATCATTTAAAAGGAATTTTGTTGATAATACCCAAAACATATGCTAAAATAATATTTCATAAGGTATTTCTCACTATGTATTAATTTTGGTAATAAAAAGCTATTTAAATGATGAATTCAACTATATAGGTTTTGTTGAATGCAAACGGATTTATGATACAAAATAACATTTTATAAAGATTACATAAAATTGAAAAAACAATAAGAGGTATAGGATGACCCTTTCAAATTTAATTTATTTAAAAAAAAAACATTATATGTTTTATAAATATGTTTCAGGTATTATGAAATTTTTTAATTAAGATTTTTTTTTATTCTTAATAAAATAAAATTTAAAAAATAAATTAAATGATAAAAAAGGTGTTAACACTAATTAAATAATAAAGTGAAAATCTCATCTTCCTATCAAAGAAAAAGGATAGATAGAAACATAAATGTTTGGCACTGGTTGTTTGTTTTATTTTACACATTTTCATTTATTTTATGCTAGAGGTTAATTTTTGTTGTTAATAATATTCACATTTGGCTCTTATAAGTTTTTCATTAAAGTACAGCTCAACAACATAAAATATAAAAACAAAACTGTTGATAAATTACAATAATCTATTTGAAGAATTATAAAATAAAAAAACATTTAAAACATTAATCACCTCTAAAAAAGATGAAGCAATAGATTTAAAATTAAAAGAAAATGTGTTAGGGTCTGTTTGGTATTGTATTCTTATTGTAGTTGAGGTTAAAAAAAAAACAGTTTAAAAAAAATAACTTTTAGCTGCGGTTCATAACTTAAATTGAGGTATTTGGCTAAAACTATGGTTGAGTTTAAGGTTTACTAAAAAACAATTTCGTGTGTTTGGTTACCATACTTTTCATATTGTTATCAACTTGTGAAATTACTTTAAATGACATATACATATACACACACACATTTATAAAGCCATTGTTTTAGCATTACATCATAGAATTGTTGAATAATAAATAAATAAATAAAGTGTAGACATTATGTCATAGCTAGATTGGTAAATAGATGTAGAATTGTTGACCAAAACAAAGTCGAGCCCTAAACTTGGAATTTGTAGAGAGAGAAATGGGGCTCATATATAAATAAAATCAATTGTGAAGGAGAAAAGAGTAATGCTAAAACAATGGCGTGAAAAAAAGAAGATAAGAAATGGACAATTGTGTTGTGTGTGGCAGTGCTGAATAGTAAATGCTACGACGATCTTGACTACCAGTAATTTTTATGGTGAGAATAATAAAATCTCGAGGTGATAAGCAATAAAAAACAGGTAATAGATGCTTTTTTGAACCGGTGATTGGATGCATAAAATTTGTGGCCTCCATAAAAATGCTTTAGGATGTGTTTGGTATTATTTTTGCTTTTGTAGTTGAGGTTTTAAAAAAACAGTTTAATGAAAAGCACTTTAACTGTGGTTCAAAATAAGTTTTGAAGTATTTGATTAAAGTTGTGGTTGAGTTTTAAGTTTAATATATAATAAGAAAATAAAAAAATAATTCCATTTAAATAAGAAATTAAAAATATAATATGAAAAATAAAAATAATAAAATTTCTAAACTAAAAAAATAGTTAGGATTTTTTTTGATTTATTATTATTTTAATATAAAAAATAAAAATAAATTATTTTAAAAGATGCGTTGACAAAGAATTCTTTGCCACAGAAAGTTTGATGATGGATTCAATTCCTTGCAGGTTGCCCAGAGAGAGAGATGATTCCTCCGCCTTACCAATATATGATGCCTTAATTCCTGAACAATATGCTGCTCTCTACAAATTCTATTTATTAGATACATGTAAATAAATATTTTAACAAAGCCATGATAGTGCTGGAACATTCTGCGGACAATGTGTTATATTGTAACTTTAATATAGACACGTGAAAAGCAGCAAGTTGGTGCTTTTTACCACAATCGATTTAGCTAACTTTTTGAGGTGGACCCCATAATAATTTTTCAGCTTCTTAGACATTACCAAACACTAAACCCGTAGTTTTCTTCTAAACCGGAGGTGTGGCCACACTCTTGAATAGCTTTTTCAGTGTTTTTCTGCATAATCAAACACTACTTCAGTAGCTTTTTTTCAAACTCAGTTTGTGTCACAAAAACAAATACCCACTTAATCTAGTAGGAAAAGCAATGAAAAAAATAGAGGAGAAGCTAGATGTTGTTGGGTCTAACATGATAAAATGGTGAAACAAATAAAGTTTTGTATTAAAATATTAATTGCTAAAATAATAGGGATTAAATGATAAAAAATCAGTAACTTTAAGGATTAGACTAAAGTTTTCTCAATAAAATAGCAACACAGCTTATTTGTTGTTGTCAAAATTGTTTTTTTCTTTTCTAATTGCTATTTTTAACCAAACTAATGTTCAATAAATATTGGAATAATGTTTGAAATTATGTAGAATGA
The DNA here is from genome assembly GCA_025169955.1 of Salix arbutifolia. NCBI lineage: Eukaryota > Viridiplantae > Streptophyta > Magnoliopsida > Malpighiales > Salicaceae > Salix > Salix arbutifolia. The sequence continues at coordinate 12,362,137 of CM045906.1, forward strand.
AAAAAATAGAAATACAATCTAAAAGAATGAAATTGAAAATTTTAAATCTTAAAAAACTAGAAAAGAAACTACATTGTGCATTTCTATAATAATATAACAAATGATTGAAAGAATTAATTAAATATAACTTAGTCCATAATAATAAAATTAACTTAATCAATCCTTATAATTTTTTAAAACAATAATTTAATCTCAACATTTCTCAATCCTCTTTAAACCTAGCTCTTTATTTTTCAATTTGATTTGTTTTTTGAAAGAAGTGAGAAAGGTGGTGTCTATATACATAACAGAAGGGAAGAAAAGAGAAGCGTAACGACATGTCGCTTGACAGAAAAAAAGAAAAAAGAAAAAGAGAAGGCTTGTGACTGCTGTCTCCCTAGAAAGAAAGAGGGAGCAAGGTTTAAGATTATAAGCAAGGAAGAAGAAAAAAATAAAAGAAAATGGACGCAGAAAAAGAGAAGCAAGCAAAGGAGATGCCAAAGTCTAATCCATTAACACAGGCCCAGTTCCTCCTCTGGAAACGCCAAAAGGTGTTTTCTTCTTCGCCCTTTACTTTTCTAGGGTTTCTTTCTATATCAAACCAATTGTCCTGGAATTTGTAACTGATAATTGAGCTATATTGAGAATTTTAATTATGTTAATATAGACCAAAGTTTTCATCTTGAATCGTTGAGTTTGTTGTGTGTATCAATCATGTCAATGCACTAGAAATATTGAACAGCTTGGCCTGTCTTAGGAATTAGAATAGGGAATCTCTGTTAGTTTTTTGTGTATGAATTCTCTTTAAGGGCTATTTACGAAATAAATACAGTGTTATGGAGCGGTAATGTACTTGTGTATTTGGTTCCCAATCTGCTAACTCCTGCCATCTTCTTTGAACCATAATAATGTTTCATTTATCATCCAGGCTATATAATTTGTTGAGGGTTTAATATAGTTGGCCATACATGGTAGTTCCTGATCCTTTCTGTCCTATCCACCATATATTGATTTGGTGGGTCAAAGTTATAATCAAGAAGGAATAAAGAACTAAGGCAGGGATTTTGTGGCAATGCAGTTAACTTTTAGCAGCAAGAGTCGGCAATCATGTTGCGTGATTTCGTTTTGGTAGTGTTTGCCGCAATGAATCTGTTACAAATCAAACATCATCGGGAAACTAAAAATTTTAGTCTGCAGGTTGTTACAAGTGAAGATAACTGAGATCCTTCTCAAGGCATTATAATAACTTACTGTTAAGTAGAGAGTATTTGCATGATCCCATCTCCTTGAACTGCTCCCATGTTGATAACAAGTTCAGAGACTTGATGAGGGCTCTACTAATGTTAGACTACTTTATTTACTTTTTTTCTTTTATAATTATGACAATAAATATCAGTTTTGTTTTTTCGTTTTTATTTATCAGGATGCAGATTCCTCAGCTAGAAAAGCTGAAGCTACTAGGAAACGTGAAGAAGATATAGCTGCAGGAACAGTTCAAATGAATGGCCGTGAACTTTTCTTGCATGAACCTTGGGTGTTTGATAACAATCAGTATTGAGGTTTGGTTTTTGTTCAAGAACACAAACATATACACTCATTCGTGTAATGCCTAAGAGAATATCTTAACACATAATGCTCTATTTCCTGTTGACTTTGCTTTAAAGAAAACTTATGGTGCATTGAGAATGCCCAATGATGATTTTTCTCTGCTAATAGCTGTTATTATGATCTGGTAGTTGCTGTATAAAGGCAGAACAATGGCATCAATATATGACTAGAGTTATGTTTGCTCTGCTCCTAGAACGCTGTGGTGCTACATATACTCTATGGTGCTACATAACATGGCGCATGGTTAAGGAGTCGACCTGCCTTTGGGGGCAGTTTGAAAACATTAAAAAGTACTCCTTTTAGGTCAGCTTTCCCCCCACCACTAATTACCATGCCTCCTTTCTTCTCAGCCTCTCTGACCCTTCATAAAATCGGAGCCAGGTTTCTCTCCCCGCATCAACAGTGCAGATCCTTTACCATGCTGCCTGAATACTAATTCATTCACCCATCAGTATTCTTATTGCCCTTGTGCTACTGGAAGATAAAATCTTGGACCTTGCATTTGAATGCCATCAAAAACTTATATAAACACGGATTTGGAAGATTTAGCTGCTATAGCTATACTAAGAGAAGAGGCCAGGACATTGTAACTTCGATATTTCTCTTTGCTCGTGTCAGGTAATGGCATTTCAAGTGATTTAGCCTGGAGAGGCCTTTTCATCTCAGGGTTTTACACTTATTAATGGGTTCGATAACCTGAAGGAGTCAGCGTTGGCCTGGATAGGTGTTTTCCTGCTTGAGTTATTTACACTATTTTCCTGGTCTTGCAAGTCGTATACACAGATGATCAGGTGTTGGTAGATTAGGTTCATGTGAATGGAAAATTGTTCAATCGGTTGGGGGTTTTATAGATCTTATAATCAATACCAGAGTCATTTCTTTCATGGAACGGCTGTGGCATTTTAGAGCTAGATATCATTGAAAGCTAGCTGCACTTTTATTGAACCACATCCTGGTTCATTAATGGCAAAACTGGATCTGGCAAACGCCCGAGTAAAAAGAGAGTTCCACTGAACTTGAACTTTATTTAACAAGCCATATTTCATCAGAAACACAGCGTACATTGTCCAAAGAGGATGCACTGGCTCAAACAGAAACGACATAAACTTGACAACTTAGGAGACACTAAAAACGACACGAAACGAAGTTAGATGATAGACAGTATGACTCGGATTTGACAGGATCTCTCCTCCTCCTCCATGTCATATCGCCTCCCAGTTCCCCTTACACAGATGGTTTTCGCCTGCGAAGAAAAACCAGTCATAACCGGCATTTAGTCCTGAGAATATTGGAAGTCTGGTACTCTCAAATCGTAATTTTTCAAATTTTTTTTGTTACGTTTGTTGTTGTAGGAAAACAGAACAGTGTGTTTTTGTGAATATTGATGAAAAAATAACTCTTATCCAACAAAATACGTTAGCATGAGTCCACTGAGAGGGAGAAAGTAAACGTGCAATGCGAGTTAATGAAGGGATATCTACTTGAGTTCCTCTTCGACAGATTCCAGCTCACGCCTTATTTCCTGTAGATCCCTATGGATGTGCTGCAAACATAAAATGTCAGTTTCATCGTGAAAAAGAGAAGAGGATCTACTAAACAAGTTATATTTGTCTTCACTGATATTAATAAAATCCTGTAAATTAATATCAAGCATACCTCAAACCTATGGTTGCAATAATCAATGCCAATTTAATAAAGAATCCAGTACATGCAGAAGAAGTAATATATATAATTAGAAATGGTAATTAACCATTACACACAGTAATGAAGTATGGAATCGTGCACACACACACACACAAACACAGTACTTAATTACTATGGATTCAGGATTAAATAGAGAAATTACCAGTCAATTAGGAACTGTAACTCCCCCCCAGAATATCGTTGAATGAGTCGGGTCCTTTCCTGTTTGTATATAAGCATGGAAATGCTAGAAGTAATTAGGGGAGAAGGCAGAAAGCAACTCTAGCTCATACTGAGTTATTCTCACTAGCTAGAGAAAAACTTCCATGAACTTAATTGTGGGCTTGGATCAGAGTGCTTTAACGTATATATTGTACTAGTGCAGATAAAATTTAAGAGATTTAAAGGATAAATATAACATGGAATACATACATGTAGAACAATTAAATGAAGTCTTAGATTCAAAAGACTGTGTATCACCTCTTGCAATTCTTCTCTATTATCTTCACTGCATGCCATTAGATTCAAAAGGTTAGTGAATAAATAAAGGCTGATTAGTGATCAAAATCATGCATGTGTGTGTGAATGTGGCAGCAATCTCGAACCACGTTTGGAAAGAGGTTTTTACCTGGTCTCATAGCGAACCAAACCATTCCCAGACCTGAAATTTACACATGTAAATAATTAGAAAAAGCACCTTGGCTAGCTAGTGCACAACAATTTCAGGCCCGTATGGAGGTTGTACCCGTTGCTGCCTTGAAATGCAGGTAAGGCAAGAGCAGGAGGAAGCACAGGGGGTCTCAGACCATTTCCAGACCTGAAATTTACACATATAAATAATTATAAAAAGCACCTTAGCTAGCTAGTGCACAATAATTTCAGGCCCGGCCGTATGGAGTATGTACCCGTTGCTGCCTTGAAATGCAGGTAAGGCAAGAGCAGGAGGAAGCACAGGGGGTCTCAGATCATTTCCAGACCTGAAATTTACACATATAAATAATTAGAAAAGGCACCTTAGCTAGCTAGTGCACAGCAATTTCAGGCCCGTATGGAGTATGTACTCGTTGCTGCCTTCAAATGCAGGTAAGGCAAGAGCAGGAGGAAGCATAGGGGGTCTCAAACCCGTATTGCTGTCAGCTTCGCTGTCTCCTCGCTGCTGCTCTTGCTCCTGTTGTTGAGTTCTTGAAGCTCCCACGCCTCTATTCTCAATGACGCTGAACCTAAATCTAGCCATTTTTGAGCAAAAGAAGGAGTTAAAGCAAAAGGGAGTAACTTATTTGATGAGGAGTGATGCAATACCAAGTGCTTCGTGGGCTGCATTTTATAGGAATGGAGACAGGCTAGGTGCTTGACAGGTGTTTTTACACCTTCAAATTTCGTACTTATCCACCATCTTTTTTTCTCCCCCTTTGAATGGTGTACTTTCGGATGCCATGAGAGATTTGAAGCTGTAAACCTCTTGACAATTAAACTAGCTAGGGTAATTGGGATATGCTTTGGGGTTAAAATGTAAACTAATTAAGAACGTACGGTGCCCGACATTTGATATAATATATATTCTAGAGAAATTCAACACCTCTTTCTCACAATATTCATCCAATACATGCGCATAAAATGAATTTATGAGACTAGTAATGCCCCGTTATGCTATCAAAGAGGCTAGCAACAATCTATGCAGGTATTGAAACGACTGCTGATTCACTACGCTTCCATTTGTCAAGACCAGTGCCTCCTGCTCTAAAAATGTATATTTTTATTAGATTTTTTGGTTTAATTCGACTACTTTCACTTTGTTAGCATATTTATTTCTATTTTAGGTTTCTGAAATTCATTTTTCGAAGGGATTCTATGCCACATATTCTGAAGGATTTTCAGACAACACGTTTGATAGTACTATAATTTTTATTGTAATGATGGATACAATACATGCTATAATATTATAATTTTCAAGGTCATTTTGTTTATTTTAAGGAACAACGATCATTTTGTCCTTATAAAATGATTATATGTAACATGTAAGATTATACTATAATTTTTAATGAAAAGTCATCTTGATTTAGTAATTTTAACAAAAAATTATCATTTCACTGTTATAAAATGGTCATACAACACATGCGATAATATTATAATTTACATAAAAATAATTTTAATGTTATTTTTTTTTATCGAACAACAATTATTTTATCATTATAATATAGTCATACACCACTTTCACTTATATTATAATTTTTAACATAAGGTTATTTTTTCATCATAGTTTTTAATTAACAACAATCATTTTCTTGTTATTCAATAACCATACAACACGTGCAATAATGCTATAGTTTTTAAAAATTAACAGTCATTTTGTCGTTATAAAATTACCATACAACACGTGCAATGATATTATAGTTTTTAACTAAGAACAATCATTTTATCATTATATAATCATCATACAACATGTGCAATAATACTATAGTTTTTAATGAGCAACGAATCATTTTGTCGTTATAGTTTTTAATGAACAACAATTATTTTGTCGTTGTGTAATGGTCATACAAGATGTGCAATAAATCTATAATTTTTAATGAAATGACATTTTTGATGTTATAATTTTTAATAAACTATAGTTTTGTCGTTATAGAATGGTTATACAACACGAGCAATTGTATTACGAAATATCATTTTGTCATTATAGTTATTAATTAACAACTATCATTTTGTCGTTAGTAAACGGCCATACAACACGTGCAATAATGCTACAGTTTTTAACAATCAATAGTCATTTTATCATTATAAAATGGCCATACAACACGTGCAATGATACTATAATTTTTAATGAACAACAGATCATTTTGTCGTTATAGTTTTTAATGAACTACAATTATATTGTCGTTGTGTACTGGTCATACAGATGTGCAATAATACTATAACTTATAATGAAATGTCATTTTTGATGTTATAATTTTTATTGAACAACTCTCATTTTTTCCTTATAGAATGGTCATACAACATGAACAATTGTACTTTAATATTTAATGAAATATCATTTTATCATTATATTTATTAATTAGCAACGATCATTTTGTCGTTATTAAATGGTCATACAACACGTGCAATAATGCTACAGTTTTTAACAATTAAAAGTCATTTTATCATTATAAAATGGTCATATAACACGTATAATACTATAATTTTTCATGAAATGACATTTTTGATATAATTTTTAATGAAATATCGTTTCGTTATACTTTTTATGAATAATGATTATTTTACGGTTTAAAATGATGGTACAATAAATATATTATTAATTTGAAATTAGAGCAAACACATAACAAGTTCATAAGAAGTGACGCATGGAAAAAGCATTGGGTGTAGATTCTCAATATGTCAAGTTCCAGAGCTAATCCTCAAAAGGGATCACTCCCTCGTAAAAAGCGTGACTGTTTTTTTTGCATGCATAGGCACAGTGCCAAATAGTTGCTTCGGATGTCAACTTAGGTATGGAGCAATGGTTTGTTTTTGTTCTCTTGGCTTCTTCCTAACAAACCCAACCACGTGCTCACCGTTCCTACATTTCTCCCTCCCCTCCTAACGTCCCCATCCCTCCCCACCCTTCTTTTTTTCTATTTCAAAATAAACAGTAGAAACCGAAGATACCCCATTTATGGACAAATCTAAAGTTTCTGTGGGGTCTACTTTGTGTTCCTGGAATTATGCTTACGTGGGGCTACTTAACTGCCACTTATGGCTCGTATTGCCAAATGGAACTCTTGTGGGGCTACTTAGATAAGAAACGCTTGTGCTGATTTATTGGGGTTTGTTTTCGAGTGCTATTCGGTTTATTTCTTAAAATGTTTTTCTTGTAAATATATTTATTAAAAATTACTTTTTGTTTTTTTAAATTATTTTTAATATGAACACATCAAAATAATTTGAAAACATCAAAAAAATAATTTGAAAATAAAAAACTTTCAAATTTTTTTAAAAACACTTTTGAAATACTCTATCAAATACTCCTAGATATAGCTCGACTACAATTAATTACGAGCTGGGCTGAGCATTAAAAAGATATTGTAAATGTGTTTTTTTTAAATATTGATGATTTTATATTATAGAAAAAAAGAAAGTTGAAAAAAATTATACTAATGGTTAACCTTTAATAATCAAAATGTTATAAAATGATATTAAAAAAATAAATGAACCAGAAAAATGTAAAAACAAATACCCACAAACTCAGTTGATAAAAGTTTTAAAAAAACCAAGATTATAGATTCAATCATGAGATTGAAAGCATATTAAAAATTGATTAAATTCCTAAGACCACAAATTCACCAAAAAATAAAAATCAAGATCTTAGTAAAAAATATAAAAAGAAAAAAGAAAATCAAAATACATCATTTTAAATCTTTATTTGACCTGAAAAGTTGACTCGTAACTTAGGGAACCGGGGCGTAGATCAGGTTGAGTTTCAAAATAACTTGGAACAAAGCGAGACAAACATTTAATGCTAATAATTAATTAATTGATTTAATTTAATTCAAAAGGAAAAAAAACCTTATAAAAAAACTAAATTGAACAAAGCCTAAAAAAAAGATTAAGGTAACCCCTTTTTTTCCAAAACAAATTGAAAATCCTATAGAAAGTTGAGAAAAGAGAGTAAGAAGACATCTAAGGATGAAAATAAAGGAACTAAAAACAGGGAAAACCAACCAAATCGTGATGAATCTTTGAAATTGAGGTTTATCTCTCAAAGTCGCAATCCGTTAAACTCTAACTTAGGTTCATATAAGAAGCATAATACCAAACAAAAAACAAAACAAAAAACAATATTTCTTTTAAAAGAGCAAGATTACCAAAAATCGAAAAGAAAAATACATAAATACCCTTGCGCACCTATCTTTTTTTTTCCGGATTCCAAGGGTAAGTTTGATAATTCACTATGTAAAAAATCTACTTTTCTTTGCAATTTTTTTCATTATGTTACGTAATTCATATGGATATGAGGAAAATTTAGGATATACTATTTTTTTGCTCGTATTTATACTTCAACGAAAACATTTTGGAATATAAAAAGTAATATATAAAAATATAAGTTTTTCTTTCTATTATCATTAAACTTGGTAAAATAATTTAAACTTAAAACTCTTCATACAACTTTTTTTCTTGCCTAAGTCTTAATTGAAATTGTGTGAAAGTTCTCTTAATATCTTATCAACTCCATAGATCTAGAGGAAAATATCAAAAGAAAAACAATTATTATTTGAATTATATTTACTACCTTGGTTATGAACTCTACTATATAGAATTATTTGATTTGATTTGATTTTATGATAGAAAAGATTAAAATCAATTTACCACACATCTGATACTTAAAGCTAAAATTAAATAAAAACATGGTATGAAATGATTGGCATAGTACCTTAGGTTGATTAGCATGATCTTGTTCTTAGATTATCTTAACTAGAATGGGACCAAAGCCTAAATAGACAAGTCCAAATCTAGATAGAGTACTTGAAATAGATGATAACTTATACTACACAATAAAGATAAACAAATAAATGGTAACAAATATATGCTAGCCAATTCAAATATCCAATAGTCAACATTCAAATATAGAAATGAGAACAAGTTATCATATGCTAGATTGAGTTTTTTTAATTAATAACAACAAATTCACAATATAAAAAGCACAAGTAAACATTATAATGATTACAATGTGTATCCGCTAATTCAAGAACATAATGATCAACATCCAAGTATAGGAATAAATGATAATTCATCTAATTCTGGTTTGAGTTATTGGATATAAGATAGTTCATACATAGTAGTAACAAACAAACATAACAATCATAAACAATTATCCACTAGTTGTATTAACTTATAGTTAACATCTAAGAATATGATCCTCCAATGAATCATCTAATCCTAGATTGAGTTCTCAAATAAAATACAATTGATACACTTTCACATTAAAGAGCAACAAGCATAAAAAAAAAAGTGCTATTTGATCTTATTATCTTATAGTCAATATCTAAATATAAATATCCATAATAAGTTTTCTAATCCTAGGTTGAGTTTTCGAGTAAAAAATAGTTGAAATATATTTACATTGAACCAAAACTAGCATGAAACAACAAGGTAAAAGTGATAAAAATGTATTTGTTGATTTTATTATTTAATAATAAACATCTAAGAATAAGAGCCGATAATGAGTTCTATAATTTCCAATTTAAGTTTTCAAATAAAATATAATTATTACGAATTATTTTTCTTAAAATATTAAAAAAACACATAGTTAAAGATATAATTCACAAACAAACTACCATACCAATTTAAAACATCAAACTAGCTTTTCAAACTTAGATTCCTCAATTTCATGAAAAATTATGTAGGAGAAGGAAAAAAAATATAATCAATTTAGTTAAGATTCTTTATGATTACTTTTGAAAATCAATAATTAGTTGAATCTGAAGGTTAATAATTCCAGACGCATAGATGAATCTTTTTTTGCTATCCAATACCATTTTGCCTTTTTATTATCTAATACAAAATTTCACATATATGATCATCATCCATAGAGGTTTGCCCAAAATCAAACTTTACCAATGATATGAACCTGCTAAGAAAATTAATCTCTTGAGTCACTTATCCTTAAAAAAAATATCAACAAATCCCAATCACAGTTAAAAAAAAAACAAAATAAAATCTTTCAAATTGTTGGTGAAAGGGAAAATTTCAGTTTGCATGCAGTGAATATATAGTCAAGAGTGTTCATTTGTCTTTCAATGTTCCATCAACAGCAAGCTCCAAGAAGATCAAAGCCCTTATTCGCAGAGAGCATGCAGCACTTCCTGCAAAATTACAAAGTAAGAAAATTAAATCTCCTGTTCTATGCAGTGATTTTGTAAGCGCGCAGTGTCTAATAAACAGATTGCGGGCAGACCTGATATGACTTTGTTGAAAACATCAAATTAAGGATGTAAATACAAGGGGGGGAAAGAAAAGGAGAAGAAAGAACAAGTTTATTGAAGTAATTACCTCATGCAGTTAGATCAAATCAAGGATCCGCAAATGAGGATCGACATGCAGACCTATCCCCTCAAACAACGGATCATAGATGTCATTTTTTACTGCCCTGCAAGTGATAGATCCTTTCAATCATATATATATATATATATGCAGGAAACATGTAGCGTTGGTGCTATGAAACATGGATTTTGAACGCCATATATACCAACCTCGAACCAGAACTAGAAACATTCGAGCTCTCTTGATGATCATGACACGGACTCCATTCCGTCTACATTAGATAGGAAGAAGAAAGCATCATTAAATTTTCCAACGTAAAAAAATCAACATTTTTAAGCGGACAAGTTGATACCCTTGGGAGTTTAGAAGATGATGATTCTCCAATATTGAAATGGCTATTTCCACCGCCACCACTTCCTAAAATCATGCTCTAGAACGCAATTTAAAGAAACAATCAAGTTACGAAGGGAACCAAAAATGGCTAAACTTTTGATATATGCAGGGAAGACCTACGTACCTCATTGTGGTCGTTCTGCGTTGGCACCATCTCCGGATGAAGAGAAGATGCTTCTGCCCTCTTACCCTTATTTTGCTATTAAAATTGATAGTTAGTTGATTGCAAAATATGGGGGTGGGGGGGTTAAGAGATGATAAATCAGTTTGAATTCTTACTCGTTGAGTATTTAAGCCCATAATTTGACTTTGCAGGGAAGTGTCACGGCCAAGATTCGAGGCATTTGGTCTAGCAGTTTGACTTAGCATTCCTTGGACTTGGAGGTTATCCATCTGCGACCTATGTAAAAATGAAGTGATCATAAATTAAAGCCTGTCAAGAATTGGTAGTTTCTCTTAAGCAGCAAAATATCAAATAGCTGGAAGTCAATCAGTACTTCCAAGGCACGAAGTTCTCTTTTTGCATGTTGTCTCTGTCTGGCATTACAGCGCCTCGATTGACTTGTACTTGATTAGAGAAATATTGAATCCTGAATCCAAAATCATTCGCAAACAATATCAAGCATCACACACTTGTGTTTAGCTTGCTGGATTTATGTTCATGCTATGATGTTCCTTTCCTAATGGAAAGAGTTTTTCTTTTCCTCAGAAAAATGAAAAATTGCATACCAGGGAGCAAGACAAGAAGGTGCAGATTGATTAAAGCCACCATGTTGAGTAGTGGTTGAATTTGGTGTCATATAGACATGTCCCGGATGAGATTGATGAGTAAAGGAATTCGGATGCCTAAAAATATTCAAATAATTAAACTTATAATATGATATGAAATGTGTTCGATTATTGGAACCTAGCTTTTAAGAATGGGGGAAAAGTATATATATGAAATAGAACAGCATCTCAGGGATGTATGATGAGAAATTGACACAAAGAGTGGCTCCTTGTATATGGTGTTCGAAATATTTTGCCTAACTTACCATGAAGATTCTGTAGGATCGAATAACATAGAGTTATAGCCTTGTGAATTGATCAATACATCATCTTCTCCAGAAACTTGAAGATTATGAGAAGGAAACTGTGGGGACCTAAACTCAGAAGAAAAACAAAGCTTCATTATCAGTTGAAACACAAAATAATACACTACCACAATTAATTGTTTTACCGATAAAAAATTATGTCACTATTGTAATATAAATTTTTTGGTAACTGTTTTTCCGACAAACACACAACAGTAACCGTTCGTCGGTAAAACACTCGTCGATAATTTCTTTTTTACCGATGATTTTATCAGCATTGACCCCATTTACGAAACATTGACTGACTGTAATTTTATTGATATATTTTGTCAATGAGGTCATTGAAATATACTGTTGTGACGATGATATTATCAGTCAAATACCGACAAAAAAATTCAATCGATATTTCCATATAAATTAGTCGATTTGCTAGTAGTGATAAACAATTACAAGCTAAGTGATATAATCAATTGCAAGTCTTAAAATGTTGTATCTATAAAACAAGTACCTCGAGGTTAGAGGAGACTCTGGAAACATGGTAGAACCTTGTGGATCATACACATTAGGTGCGATTGGAAGTTGATTAAATAGGTATGGAAGTTGCTGGGGCCTATAGTAGAGAAATCCTCATCAATTTTGGTCAAGTTAATTGTTTTCACGACTAAAAAGTGTATATCTGAGGTTAATACCGCTGATTCATTGGAGGTTGAGGTCCAGATAGCATCCCAGGTACTTGATCGCTAAATCTTGACTGAGTAGGCAATTGCTGGGGCCTAAATTAGGTGAGGTTTTTAGTTACTTAGGTATATACATACATACACGTACATAATTGCTAGCTAGCATTCGATGTCATTTTAGCTTACCACAAAGGCATTGATGATCCGGGTAGCATGGGATTGGTACACTGGGAATCAAATAAATTTGCTCCTATGAACTGATTAGGCTGATACCTAAATTCAAAAATAATGAGTTCATTTAGTGCAATTCAATTGTCATCACTGATAATTAAAACAAAAGATAGGGTTCGAAAACGATGAATATTATGTACCTTGATGGAGTTATAGGCCCTGGAACAGTGTTATGGTTGGGAAGAAGCCAATCTGGTTCAGTTTGGTTGATCCAGGATGGTGTTCCTTCTAGAATTCCCGTTGTTGTCTGTTAACAATAGACAATCTGAACATGCTCAAGATAAATTGATACATAAAATTTATGATTCAATGGGTGATATGGTAATGCGAATACTTGCTAGTTCAATGGACATTGTAGCAAATTGGAGTAGCTCACCATGTTTTGAGGAAATGAAGTTGGAAACTGAGTTGTTCGTCGAATGCAATTGTTGATCACATTGACATCCACCATGTTCTGTCCAACTTGATCATTGCATAATATGGAGCTTTGGTTGAATGGAAGCACCAGTGTCGGCCTACTTCCATATAGTCAGTAACGTTGTTGATTTTCGGGATTAATAAGGAAAACTAAAGAATAAGTAAATTACAAGTAATCTTCTGATAAAATAAACTTTAGAATGACGTACAAGAAAAGCTCAGACTGGAAAGGAACATCTTGAGATTGAGAATTGAACTGATTTGGTGTCCAGTTGACATCATATCCCAAAGAAAATGGCGGGACCATCTCATCTGTTGGGATCATTTCCATCTGATCAAAAGTACAATCATGATTAGTAACTCTAATTTTGTTCATATCTTAACTTACATGACTTTAATTTAAACTCTTTGCATCTAAAACTATCATGTTGAAGTGTTTATTAATGAATCTTCCTACAGAGGAAAGTATACCTGCGCTGGAATTGGTGATGCAGGATTAACCAAGGATGATCTAGTTTGTTCTTCATTTGTAGAATCCTCATGCAGAGGGTCAAAAGTTGAGTTTGCAGATTGCACAGTATTGCTCTGCCCGGAGTTATTAATAAAACTAGTCTTAAATAGCGATACAAACTGATAACTTCTATGGTTAGTTAGAAAAATGGAGAAAGATGAAGCAATACCATTGCTGGAAAATCAGATGCTGATACCCCCATCAATGGAGTACTGAAAGAAGATGGCTCGAAATCCAAAAGCTGCAGGTTCGGTACATTAGCAGCTGCAACTGAAGAGTCTGAGGTCCCGCCAATAACATTTCCTTCTTCATCTCCCAAGAAGCTCAGGTCAATGTTTCCATCAAATTCTGGAGTTTGATGATCCCCTCCTTTTGGTGATTGGTTTTCTTGCTGATAATCATAAATAAAAATACATAAAGAAGATCGGAAGGCTTAGATTTTATGCAGCTAGAGGTATAAGTTGTAATAACAGGAAGCTAAGCATATTCAACCTTGATCATGGTATTATTTAGTTATTTTTATCCTAAAGAGACTAATTAATTAATTAATTAATCTAATTAATTTACCATTGGTAGAGAGTTGAAGGATGACGAGCCTTGTCGAGTGAAATCTGGCTCATCTTCTTTTGAAATATCCGAAGGTGCTCCATCAACAAGTGTAGAAGGAGCGAGGTCTTGAAGCGAGATTTCTTGATTCATGTCGTGAGGCTCTAGCAGTATGATTGTTAATCAAGTTTTGATCAAAGCGAACCTGCAACAAAGATCTTTGTCCATCACTTACTGCAGCTTCCATCGAGATTTCTAATAAAGCAATATGATCTTGTTGCACCCAAAAAGAAGTAATGAAAAGACAAAAAATGGTATGAAACCTACTTCATGATCAATAGTAGCGTAAGTTCTCGAAGCTGGCCTTGAATTCCCTCTCACAAGAAATATGATGTTCACACAGAATACAGAGAAAAAGAAAGACGCCAAGAGTGCTTGATTTTATTATTTAGGAAAAAAAGCTTGGAAGGATGAAAGATTGGCTTTTTGCCAAGTCCATTAATTAGTGGACTCAAAATTAAGATTTCATCCCTATTATGTCAACCAAATCTCAAGTTCCTTGTAATTAGTTGGAAATCATATAAAAATACACGAGGCTTATTGAAGGATTACATATTTTTGAAAAAACAAATTTGGAATTTCATGAAAGAAAAGAAAAGAAAACCCATGAATTTAATGTGTTCCATGAATAATGAGGTGACATATTATCTTATGAAACCCTTACAAATCATAGTCCAGAGGTATAATTAACACAATCAAAATGCTAAAGATAGATTGATAGTAGCTCTTAGGTACAATGGTAAATTGATTAATTCTCCTAAAATTTAGAACGACTAAATTGCATATAGCCATAGAAAGAAAGCTCTCTTGTGGCACTTGAGGGGATGAAATTTTTAATTTCTAAATACTTTTTAATATTCTATGGAATAAAAAAAAATAAACAGTCTTTTGTTACAGACAACCTTCGTCGCTTATGTGATTTCTTTTAAGCAGTGAAATGTGTAACGACGAGTGTTTTGTAGCCTAAGAAGTTTATTGTCTACAAAATCTTATTTTCTTTTCTTTATATATAACACCTAACGATGTGTTTCTGATTATGGATAATCCTTCACCCTATTAAAATGGAATGGAAAACAAGAAAGAAATAAGGAGCGTTTTACATTTTCCCTAAATTTCCTTGAATTTAACGTCAACTTATCACAGTGCATAAAGGTGGCGAGCCTGAGATTATCATTTTGTGTTTGCTTATAATTGCATGGATAAGTTCTACACTCTACTGATTTAGATTTATTTTAATGTGGCACCTACAACATACAAATGGCAGCTTTCAAGGGAGGGAATCATTCGACTCCAGTGATCTGGTTTGAACTGCAGCAGTCCTCAGGTCCAGCTAAGATTTCCATTTACAAAAAATCACCATTTGTTAGCCAAGTAGACGAAGGACTACTTTTTTCTGATAAGATTAGTGAAGGAGGCCTGTTCTCTTAGGTAATCTTGCAATTCATCTGTGTTTTTGCTGAAAACGAGGTCTCCTTGTCAAGAAATTTCAAAATTATAATCACCAGACTTTAGGTAACCTTGCCCTTCACTTGTAGACTATATATGTACGGGCAGAACTCATAAGGCAAGAAAAAGTAAACACAGGAAATTAGTTTTTGCTGAGTGGGGGTCTATCTAGCAAGACATAATCTCTATCTATAACATGAAACTTTATGTACAGAAACCATGGAAACGATTACTTCTGTGAGTTTCCGTGTATGTAAAATCAAGGGAATGAAGGATGATCAAGGGGAGGGAAAATTATGCTAAAGATGAGATTCATAGGGTTCACCTGCAAAATCTTCGACCATTGCAAGATTAAACCCCCTGGAGGCTGCAAAATACAAAAATTAGATTACACAAAAGCAAGAGAAAAAGGGATATCAGATAAATAGGAATCCGTTGGATCAGAATTAAAAATGGAAATGAAAAATTAAACTAGAAGAAATAAAAGAACAAACTTTTCTCAAGGCGTTTCTTCTTTTGATGTTCTGGAGGTGGGCTTTAGAGGTAAGGGAAAGCTAGCTAGAAGATGATAGAATGAGCAAGGAAAAACAAGGAGTAAGGAATATGGAAGAGATGTTATCTATGGCAGCAGAAGAAAACATATATGAATAAGGAAAAAATGCTTTACTTGTTAGAAATGAGACCTTAGAACTTTATTATAGGAAAACTAAACACATTATATATATATATTGTGTTTAGTTTTTTTTTTTATATATATATATAATAAAGTTCTTTTTATTAACAAGACAAGCAAGCATGATATTTGTTTCACCAAAGGACTTAATTGGAATGTATTTGAAAGTGTTGTATGTTTTATTTTCTATTTTTTCTTTGGTTTTTATTATTTGAATTCAAATAGAAAATACGCGCTCCCGCGCATAATGATAAAAAAACAAAAATATTTTCAACTAGAATTTTATATATTTTTTATTTTTATACTGAGAGAAGAAACTGATCTTTCATGATTGATTTTTAATTGTCTATATATATATAAATTTCTTTAGATGGAATAGATAAGCAACAATAGTATGAGCTTTATAGCCCCCATCTTATTACAAACTAATTTCATTTTAATTAAATATTCTTAATTACCTGCATTGTATAAAGTAAAAAAAGGAAAAAAAGTCAATGATAAATGAATGCCACCATAACAATGTAATGATAAAAGCAAGAGTCTTTGTGGTATGAGATAATGATTGAAAGTTTATGAAACGCAAACAATGCTTCATGCCAATGATTCTTATAATTATGATAAAATGTGATTTATTTATTTATAGTTTTAAATTAAATTTACTTTGATGTTTTCAGTTCTTTCATCCTTCTGATATTCAAATTAAAATATGAGAAGAGATGAAAATCATTTACTAATTGACCAGACAGCTGCCCAAGGAAGGCGATATTCCTTAGGCAACCGTAAGTTCGATTTCTTTTTAATTTCCCGACGCAGCTATGATGCTGTGTTGGCTGATTATGTGTCTTTCCATTGGGAAAATTAGCAGAGGAAAACAATTTATGTTTTGCATTGGCGACACATTCTCCCTTGTACACCCTGTGGTAGCAAATTCAGACAGCCGTCGCTAAATGCGCTGTGCTTGTTCGAAGAGTTTTAAATTATAATCATGGTTTAAAAATAATATTTTTAATATCATGACATTAATACAATCTCAATCATATAGTAGGTGCTCAGTGATAAAAAATTAGGATTAAAAGGTTTGCTCTTTTTATAGTTTCAAGTTCGAGTTTTATGGCTGTTAATATAATGATCATTGAAGATTTATATAATCGTTGACTTCAAAACCTGTAGAATTAGTTAAAGTACGCATAAGTTAGCCCAAACACCCATGTTAACATAAAAACAATTTCTATCTAGACCAACTTTATTAGCTAATAAATAATACAAGAATGGGGATTTTTATTTTTATGTCGAGAATTTGTTTGCAAAGTTAGGAAGTTCCTGTGTCTTGGTTAAAATAGAATCTAATTATGGTTAGACTTTTGTTTTTTTCTTTCAGTATTTTTTATTGGTCTGAGTTAAACAAGTAAAATCCTGATTATTTCAAGTTTTTATAATACAAATATACCCTCACTTGAATCTAAAATCTACAATTCAGATCTCAAACCTTTGTTTTTAATTTTATCTCACCATGGTTATGTAATTTTTGAATTACACCCCGTACAATTAACATATGTAACCTCAGCATATTCTTTTTAAGAAATTCGAAATAGAAAAGGCGAGAATAACGTCATATTATTTCGAATATGAAAAGTGAGGATAAGGTCAATGATTTTTTAAATAGAGTTACCATACACAGATTACAGAGGATAAGGATTCATGTGTATCCAGTAAGAAAGTACATGAATTTATAATTTTTTATGGTAAAGAATCTAACCAAATCTATTTCTATCTACGCAGATTTGAAGCCATAAACAGAGATTTGTCCATTTCACCACCTTCTTTTTTTCAAAGTCCTGCGATAAGTGTTACTCTGGTACTTATGTTCTTGCACTAAAATCATCTCTCCCATCAAATTAAAAACAGAATCATGAACGGTTTTTTTAATGTGATATTAGGTTTTAACCCTATAATTGTTAATATAATAATTTTTGGAGATTTATATAATCGTTAATTTTAAGATCTGTAAGATTAGTCGAGATACGTGCAAGCTGATCCAGACATCCATGTTAATAAAAAAACAAAATCATGAAAATAAAATTGAATAACCATAAGAATTTTATGATTACTCATTTTTTTAAATATAAATAACTTCATTTTTATTACATGACAGATCATTAGGTTACCACAAGTACACTGATAGGTCCACTTATAACAATGAAGTGCCTTGAAATTTGTTTTCTCTTCTCTAGATAAGTACTAGAATTCGAATAAAATTATAATAAAAATACACTTATAAAAACTAGGGTAGATCAACAAATTATATTTGAATGATGATAGAGAAGGAAGCACAAACAAAAAAAATACAATCAAGAAAGACATAATTTTAACCGAATAGGGTTTGAACATAAAGAACTCTAATTCAAAGTTATTATTGTGAAATATAATTCTAATATATTATGCTTTTATAAGAGATTTTAAATTCCTTAAATAGATTAGAGATTGACTTTTACAAAGTAGAAAAATCAAAACCCTAAAAAAAAAAAACAAAAAAAACAAAATCCAAAACTAACTAGGATCTAGAGAAATTAAAGAAAAAACAATAAAATAGGTTCAAACAATATCTTCAAGATCTAATTTGAGAGTTTTTAGGAGCTGTATTGATTATAGTAAGTTAGACCTTCTATAAAACTAAACCTAAACTTGATCCAACATTAGATTAAAAGTTATGGCCTCATTATATGACCAAACTTTTTTTGGGCTTAACTTTGTTCAACTAGTCTATAAATAAGTTTGCTAGGCTTTCTAGATGATCCATTAGATGCAAATATCTATCTAATTATTCAAAATCCTTGTACTTTTATGACAGAGTTTAATTAATTTTTTTATGTTTAAGAGAACTCATCCTCAAGTCCTAATCATCCACCAAGTATGGCCATAAATGATGCATGTTAAGAATATGAGAAGTCTTCAAATTACTTGGAAGGTGTAATCAATAAGTGTTGCCATTTATCTTCTGCAATACATCACAATGACATGTCTCTATTTTTAATCTTGATATACTCCTCTCCCTAGTCATAAATCTATCATAAATGACTATTGCATAAACAAGGTCCCCTACCTCTTAGAAGATCTTTAGTATCAATTTAAGTCTTATACTTGACATTGTTATTTGTAATAGCTTGATTTATATATCCATGGATCCTATACGAATACTTTATCATACCTTTAATTTAAATTTTCATCCTTCTGGTTTGAGAAAATAGGTGCTAACTCAAGCACACATGAAAGATTCTATCCATAAACAATTTAAATTACATATTCGCTACAACTTTATTTTGTTTTTTCTTTTTTGTATTATTCTATCCTTATACATTTATTGATTTAAGCATCATAGTGCTTATTGTTCCCATGGAATTGATTTTTTAAGAAATCAAGCCAGAGAAAGATCTTTATTTAAGCCATCATAGATGAGAGCAGTTGTCTCTATACAATAAAAACCCTAGATCTTTTAGCTCTAAAACAAATCTTTCATATAGTACAAGTGTTCAATAATAGCATTCTAGACATACAAGAATAACTTCATACTTTTTACATTCAATGAAATAAAAATACAACATATAATTTCACTATATGCATCAGAGACAGAGAGAAATCTCCAGATCCATGAAGCACAATATTCCTACTTTATGAAAACACCGTACACACTATAAAGAGCAATCCCTCATTTTTCCTAGCTACAAGTGTGGCTATCTCCATTAATCCTCCTTTAACTCTTACTCACATACCTTTTAACAAAAAAAAAAAAGAAGAGAAGCCAAACATGAGATGAGATGAGTGACTATATGAACTTCAAAAAATGAATACAATGTATATTAGGTGGGAGAGTTTCCACTTTGTCATAGACTGTTGCACACTCATCTCACTAGACCAGGTAGTCATAAAGCCTTATTTAGATAACTACAATGCCCTTACATATCCTAGAAAGTATATACAAAATATAAGAAACATCCTATAAGGCTAATTTAGATAACTATGATGTCCTTAGAAATCCTAAAAAATATAAATAAAATGTTAGATACATCATAGAACTCATAACACAAAAAAGTGATATCGTGTGCAAGATTTTTTACATAAAGTTTTATTGATTTGCTAAGGGTATCACGGCCCTAAACCTAGCTTCTTTTTTAACCTTCAAGAACTTTGTGTTAAGTTAATCCAAGTACTACTTAAATTAAAGAAAGCACTAGATTGTTGCATTCAAGATAACTCACAGTATATTTAGGATAATGTAATGTATCGTAATTAATTGGATAATGCAATAAAAGTATAACATAAGGTTGATGCATTATATTATGTTATGTTATAATGTTTAATTAGATTTATATGCATTATATTATAATGTTTGGTTACATATATTTGAGGAATAAAGGCTTTTTATACGTTTTATTTTGGTCTTTAGATTTTCCAAAATAATATTTTAGTCCCTATAGTATAATTTCTTTTTACAAATGGATCCTTATTTAAAAAATTTCTACTGAATAAATTTTGTAAAAATTAAATTTTAGTTTCTATGATAAAAGAAAAATTATAATTAGATCCCTATGTAATTACTTTTAGTCATGTAATTGTTTATCACACGACTTTTTTTATAATGTAATGCATGTAATTTAGTGGTTAATTACATTATAATTTACATAATAAAATTACACAATAGAATGAATGTTATATTATGATACCTATTATATCCGATAAAACATATCGTTAAATTTATTAATCTTATTGAATGAAAGAGCCAGCAGCACATTTATTTCATTGTCTGCCAATGGACACAAAAACATAATTTCTCTCTCCATCTGAGCTTAACAAAGAGGGTGTTATTGGATTGACTTTGATCCACATTCTCTCTTTGATCAGGTCTTGCGTGTGGTTATAGAAATATATTTGTAGTTAAAATGTTTAAAATCATAAATGTTTTTTGTTCTCGTTACGTAAAAAAAGGCTTGGAATTCAATATTTTATTGGAGGGAAGGAGGGCACTAATGGCATTGAGTGTCAGATCATTGACAAAGCATTAACAATTATATGACAAGGCAATCTGAAATAATGTAATAAAATCACGATATTACAGATGAAAATTTAGGGCAAGCAAATGAATAAGCAATCAAGAATTGAAAAGGCTTATGATTCATCACCTCCTCTTTTTCCCAGAAAAGAGACTAAGACAACCAGAGGGACAGAGAACATGATAAGAGCAATGTTAAGGTCGCAAAGGACGAAAAAGCTCATTTATATAAACTTCCATTGAAACTACATGAAAACATATAACTATGATATAAATATAATATGATGATAAAATTTAGATTTTGATATAAAATTTTATATTGTCAACTTTTATGCTATTGAATATATCTACATATCAAATCCTTAATTAATCTAAAATTTTATCCTCACATACAAATAACTTACTAGATTTTTTTGGTAAAGTTTCAACTTAATCCAACTATTCAATATAGAAATATGCTCTATAGCGTAAAACTGAATAATATAAAACTTTACATTAGAGTCTAAAGTTTACCATGTCAGGATCATATCAAATGTGTATTACCTAGGGATTGGAATTTTTGAACATTTTGTTGAAATTTAAAAGAGTTGATTTTGTATTTCAGTCTTGGTTTCATTACAATACAACAGAGGTTTATATAACGAACACTAGCTCTCCTTAATATACACATGGATTCTAATTATAACAAAGGAAGGAAGACTATTATCCAGGGAGAGCAACAATACACAAGGAGCAACAATGCAGGCAACTGCAATACACAGGGAGAGCAACAATACACAGGGACACACACTGATAAACCACTCGACAACTTCCAATATTCCCTCTCAAGCTGGACTAAAAGGTTGATGAATCCAAGCTTGGACTGAAATCTTTGAAAATGATGAGAGGCCAAAGGCTTAGTGAATATGTTGGTCAACTGATTAAAGCTCCTTATATAATTGGTCTGAATCACCTACGACTGAACTTGTTCCCAAATATAATGACAATCAACTTCAATGTGTTTTGTTCTCTCATGAAACACTAGGTTTGATGCTATGTGCATGGTTGCTTGGTTATCACACAATAAGGACATAGGGTGAGTTGTAAACACCCCTAAATCATATAGAAGACCCTTTAGCCATATCATTTCACACGTAATTGAGGTCATTGCTCGGTATTCAGCTTTGACACTTGATCTTGCAATGACAGTTTGCTTTTTACTTTTCCATGTGACCAAGTTCCCCCTACAAAAACACAGTAACCAATTGTGGACTTGTGATTGATTGCGTTTCCTGCCCAATCAGCATCGTAATATCCCATGATTTTGGTGTTCTCATTCTTCTTCATGATGATGCCATGACCCAAAGACCTTTAAAGTAGCATAGGATCCTTTTAACAAGGTTCAAATGTTCAACTATGGGAGATTGCATGAATTAGCTTGCGATACTCATGGAATATTGTATGTCAGGTCTGGTAATTGTCAGGTATATCATCTTATCAACAAGTCTCTGATAATAGCGTATATTCGTGAAGGGTGTGCCTTCCAAGCTGAGTTTCAGCTTGCTGTCAAGAGTAGTAATTGTTGGTTTAGAATTGCTCATGTTAGCTTCCTTAAGCTGATCTAGAACATATTTTCTTTGAATATGAAATAATCCCTTGTGTGAAGTTGTCATTTCTATTCCAAGAAAATACTTCAAAACACTAAGATCTTTGATTTTTTCTTCCTTGGAGATCTCTTCAGCATTATCATCTGTAACTATTAAGTCATCAACATAGATCAACACAACTAATTTTCCCACAACTCCAGTGCGAACAAACAATGATGACTCTGCATTACTTCTTTTGAAACCAAGATTCTATAGAACTAAACTAAGCTTGGCATACCATGTTCGAGGTGATTATTTCAGTCCACAAATTGATTTGTGCAATTTGCACACTAAATTAGGTTCATTGTTTTGAGGATGACCCAGTGGCAATTTCATGTAAACTTCTTCTTCGAGATCATCATGCAAAAAAAATTCTTGACGTCCATCTAATAACTGGACCATCTCTTGTTAACCGTAACAGATAATAGAATCCTAACTAAGTTCATTTTCTCAACAGGTGCAAATGCTTCTTTGTATTTCACCTCATATGTTAACCGTAACAAATAATAGACAAGACCTTGCTTTCTCAATGGAACTATTTGCATTAAATTTGATCTTATAGATTCACTTACAACTCACTGCCTTTTTTCCTTCTAAAAGTTTGGTGATGCTCCAGGTTTAATGTTGGTCTAGAGCTTTAAGTTTTTCTTGTATTGCCTTTTTCCACACATCCTGGTTGTTAGCCTCATGAAAGTTTTGAGGCTCACTGTAATTTGAAATATTGTTTAGAAATGAAGCAAATGAGGGAGTCACCTTTTGGTACAATACGCAATGGGAGGTTGGATGCTTCGATTTGTAGGGAGCAAAATTTTGAAACCTTGTTGGAGATTGTCTATCACGCATAGGATTGTGTTGTGGTGCTACAACTGTTGGCTCATTCTCATTCAAATCTTAAGATACATCTTGAAGTTCACCTTGGTTGTCACTATCCTCATGCAATGTTTCTTCAAAATGAGTTGCTTCATTATTACTCTCAGTGAATGGTGCATCATTGTTGACCGGACTAGACTTTTATTTGTTGAAGCAAAAGGTATGTTGAGCTCTATTCTTGGTAGTGGAAACAAATCCAAAACACACTCCTCATGACTTATGGTTTCAGAGAACTAGCTATAAAAAGGTTAGTTTCATGGAATTGATCTTTAGACACAGTCATTTTTCTAAGTTCAGGATTATAGCACTTATATCCCTTTTGTGTTGATGAATAACCAAATAAATGGATTTAACATCTCTAGGGTCCAATTTATCTCTATAATGAGATTGAACATGAAAAAAACAAATGCAGCCAAAGACTCTAAGATGTGAAATATTTTTTTTTTCTTCCTTTCATACTCTCTATGGGAGATTGACACCCCAAGACTCAACTAGGTAGTCTATTAATAAGGTATGCAGTTGCCATAACTCCTTGAGACCAAAATCTCTTTGGTACATTCATTTGTAGCACTATAACTCTGGTTTTTTCAAGTAGATCACGATTCTTTCTTTCTAATATACTATTTTGTTAAGGAGTACCAACACAACTTGATGGATTAATGATTCCATGATTGCTCAAATATTGTGTCATGACATGGGACATATATTTGGAGTCATTATCAGACCTTAAGGTTTGATTTTTAGAAAAAGAGAAATGGTTTGCGATAAGCTTATAAAAATCCTTAAACACTTCCATAACTTCATTTTTAGACCTTAAAAGATACAACCTTGTTGTTCTAGAGAAATCATCCATAAAAGTAACAAATTGTTTAAAATTATCAAAACATTCACTCATTTCCCATATACATCCAAATGAACAAGCTCAAACATCTTACTAGTACTAGATAAAGATGAGATAAAAGATAATCTAGTGGTCTTGGACATATGGCAGGTTTCACATGAAATGACATCATTCCTTGGGTTTGGAAACAAGGTTGACAAAATAGGTTGCGAAGTGTCATAACCCAATTTTGAGTTGTTCCCCAAATCTACCCAAATATAAGAAAAAAATAAAATAAAAGGGGATGGTGTCGGCAGAAAAATCATGGCAAAAATTTTGGATATTTTTTAGAGCTCGATTGTACCTCTTTTGTGCCCAGAAATGAAGGAAAACACAGATTCAAGGTTAAAGTAATTTATTATCGGATAAATCTGCGTAGAAATTAAGTCAAAAGATATAATTATATTATTATGGGCTAGTTTGATTTAATCGTTGGCCAATTTAAAAGTGTAATTATGTTTAAGAATTAATATAGGGCCCAATTTAAGGATTTAATCAAGTACAAGGACTAAATTATACTTTAAATTGATCAAATTAATTTTGTTAAGGGCTTAGTCAATGAGAAATCAAGTTCTTGAATTTAATTCGAGTTCAATTGATGAGATTGGAATATTGGGAGACCGATTTGAATTTTTCCAAGCCAATTATGCGAAATCGGTGGCCAAATTGAACAAATTGAGAGTTTAATGGTCGATTGAGAGTCAAATCGCGCAAATCAAAAATCAAGGACCAAAATAAAAGTCAAGACTGATATTGAAATTTTGACAGGGTGTAATTGCACAAAATCATAAGTTTAAATCCAATTGGGGGTGCAATAAGAACAATTACAAATTGAGGGACCAAACTGCATTTACACCCCCAAAGCAACATACAACAAGCCATCACTGCGAACAAGCTGCCTACACCGCCGCTGACCAGCCACCTGCACGCCGCCGACAACCATGCTTTTAGGCATGCTGCCACATGAGGTGACCCACCGTTGCAACGGTAACCTCCTGCGCCTATAAATACGCAAAAGCCATTGACGAAGGGGGTGGGAGATTTTACATAGCAAAGGGGAATTCAAAACAAAGGAGAGAATTTACGGGCAGAGGCGAAAAGGAGACAGAGGGCAGAACGTAGAGTGAAAATTCATGTAAAGAGAGGAATAGAAAAAAATTACGAAACAAAGATTTTTTACAGAGGAGATAGAGCAGAAAATTCACGTAGAGAGAGGAGAAATTTGTGTGACAAACCACACTTAAAAAAAATCAACAAGGATCACTTTTCATCTCCCTCGTCTCCGGCGTCAGCAACTGCAACTGCTTTCTCCCTCGGTCAGCCCTCTCTCTCTCTAAAACCAACCACCGTCAACCCTCTCTCTCCTCAAGCAACAACCAACTCCGACCACCTAGCACCACGCCATCATCACCAAAAGCTCCCCCTCCACAAAAGAAGCCTAGTTGTGGCCTCTAGGAAGCAGCAGCAGCAGCAATGGTGGTAGTAGCAGTTGCACCGACCAACTTCCAATGCTTACTCCGGCCACCACAGGCCACCATTTCTGATGCCACCACGACAGGAAGAATCACCTCGACCTCCTCTGCACAACGGTATTAACAGGTATGTTGTTCGTCACACTCCAAAATTTATTATTCATCATCTCTTTTGCATGCGGGGAGTGAATTAATTTACTTCGCGGAGGATGCGACACGAAGGATGAGCTAAACATTGATGCCAAAATTGGTTATCTTGAAGTGGGGTGGACTTGGCTTTAGGACTGTTCTTTTATATGTAATAAAGGCCATCTAGATGCAACCCCTTACCAATCATCCTCTTGGTGACACAAACCTGAAAAATGACATTGTGAGGAGAGAAAATGGCTAAGCAATTCAAGGAAATGGAAAGGAAGGGACATATAAGGCTACTGAATCAATTTTATCTCACATCAAATTGATTTTCCTTTTCCCAAAACATCAACACCTTCACCATTTGCAATTGAACCTTGAGAAGGTTTTGTTAATTTTTCAAACTTATAAAACTTAGACATATGGTTGGTCATGTGCTTTGTGGCACCCGAATCTACGACCCAAAAATCATCCAACATATTTACATTAAGAGCAATTTTGAAAGCATTCATGATACCTAACATGTCTTGTTGAGGTATGTGTCCAGTGTCTATCAGAAAAATAGCAAACTTGCCCAGCAACGCTGGCGACTTTCCATTTTCAATACTGGTTGTATAGTTTCCAGCCCCTTAATTTTGCTTGAAGATACAATGAAACTCATTTATAAGTGCAATTGGATTTACTGTGAAGTTCTTGAGAGTATTAGATCCATTGAAGATAGAGACAGATGCATGGTTGGCTCTGTGTGTGGTTTGATTCTGCCTTTGTGAGCCATTGTCTCCTTAACATGACTAAGATAGTTATAATGTTGGCACTTCAAGTTTGAATGCTTCCCTTTGTACTTCCTCTCGTTGGTTATATATGCCTTTGCTTCAGATACATTGGCCTTTGTACCAATGTTCATGACTTTTCTCCTTACTTCTTCACATTCAATAGTTGAACATACACAGGTGAAGGAAGGAAATTTTGTGTTCATAACTATGTGGTTTTGTATGTCTTCATATTCTGAATCAAGGCTAGACAAGAGTTGAAATATCTGTTTTTCTTCAGCCCTCTTTAGTAACGTAGAAGAATCATTAGTATGTGGGTAATTTGTTTCCAACTTATTCCACATGCTCTTAATGCTACTTAAAAGTTGTACAAAAAGCTTTCCTTCTTATTGTGGGTTGGAGATGTCTTTCTTCAATTGAAAAACTCGTGCAACATTGTTCTAATTGTCGTCCAATTCCTTGACAATCTTCCATAACTTGAATGATGATTTAGAGTAACAGAATATTTCAGCTAGTTTATGTTCCATAAAATGTAGGAGCCCTGACATAACTAGTTGATCCTTGCTAAGCCAAGATTCATAAGTTGGTGAATAAGCATTAGGGACTTCGATGCTTCCATTTATGAATCCTTACTTGGATCTTCCTCCTAGAGCAAGAGATACTGCTCTTGACCAAGGTAGTAATTAAACTCATTTAATAAGACTGAGCTTAATCCTTTTTTATTTGGATTTACATCCACCTCAAGCAAATTCAAGACTGAAATAACTTGTGAACCTTTTGCCTCAGATCCAAAAGGATTATCCTTAGCCATTTTGGAGGTTAAAGAAGATCAAATATAATTAAAGCAGAAGAGATTATTTCCCTGCTCTCTGATACCATATTGAAATTCAAAAGAGTTGATTTTGTATTTCACAGTCTTGGTTTTCATTACAATACAGTAGAGGTTTATATAACGAACAGTAGCTCTCCTTAATATACACAGGGATTCTAATTACAGCGAAAGAAGGAAGACTATTATCCAGGGAGAGCAGCAATACACAGGGACACACACTGATAAACCATGGGACATCAATATTTTTCAACCAAAGATCTTGTACTATAATAGCTAGTTACAGCTAAACTTCAATCACGGCTTTTTGTTCCATGTTATTGTTGTTGAAGCCAGCATATGATCCCATGCTTTTGGCTTTTATTTTGTTTGAATTGATACGCCTGTTTTCGCTGACCTATCTGGATGCCAAAATCTGTACCTCGCGTCGTTTGGGCTGTCTTTTGCTGGAGCATCAATCTGAGGAGCGCCGGAGGTTTTGTTAAATTTGATCGGGTCATATAATGTTTTCCCTACTTCTGTCACCACGTAAGAGCTTAAACGTTTTAACATCAGGGCCTACATAGAATACCCGTGGGTCTAAGCTTACAGCATCCCAGGTTTCAGTGTGTTCCACTTAAGTGATCGAGGGAATTTATTTCTCTCAGGCCACTGGGTATATAGACCTGTAAATGGGCGACGTATCTGCAAGTGTGGATTGAACAACATTTATGAAGGAGGCCCCATATGAAGGCTCATGTTGAAGACTCCAGCAAGTTCAAAGCCCCAAGGAACGAGCCATACAGAGATCATTTCAAGTCACATGCAACAATTCTTTCTTTTTAATTTTTTTATCGGAGAATATGCTATATGATCCTAATGATGAAACGTGTGGATAATCTCATCTGTATAGAAAGATTCTTTGTTAAAACACGTGTAGTTAAATCATTGGGTGAAATTATTCCAACATTTGACAAAAGAAAGGGGTCAAAGATGTGTTGGACCTGCCTAGGTAGAAATGTCAAATGGTCGGTTCAGAAATCAATTTAATTTCTTGTGTGGGAGTTGCATTGTAACGTAGAAAAATAGGTTTATCTCATCGATGATGATTATAATATTCGTAACCTCCCAAATTTCATCTTCACTTTCATCATGGCAACGCGTATGGGAAACTCATGTGCGATCACTTCCATCAATCTCGCATTCTTGCTGCCGAAGTTAGCCACAAGATCAATTAATTTCCGCATCAAAATATAGTTATCATCTAAAGAAATTTTACCTTTTCTAAGTTAGTGCTATTTATTTATTTATTTATTTATTTTCAGCAGCAAGAGATGAGCTGTTATGTCAAATTTGTAATTTTATTGTATATTAAAATAATGAAATGTTTGACCATATTAAATATTTTATTGTTCTTATGGGTAACATAGTTATTTTACCACACAAAAGCAAGATAAAAAGACAAAACACTCCTAATTAATCCTCAAACGACAACTAAACAAACAAAAAAACACTATTTTGCCCCTGAAAAAACAGTAATGTAACAATTTCTTCAAGGGAAAAATCATTATTTTACTATTATAATTCACAATAAACAAATACATGTATACAATGATTATCCTACATCTTTTTGCTTTTCTCTTTAATAGTCGGCTTATTTGTGTTGCTCAAGGGTTCACTCACATATGAAAGGTTGTTAAAATCGCGAGTTGACTCGCAAAATCGTACGATTTTGCGAGTCAACTCATCAAACCTTGTCAACTCGGGTAGAAAAATCGATTTTGATCAAACTCGGTCAAAATCGTACAAAATCATAAAATCGGACCAGATCGGTCCGATTTTACGATCCTGAAAGTTATTATTAATTACAATCAGTCAAAATTTTATACTAATTTTAACCTTAAACCAGCACATTATATTTATAGACACAACTCCTTATTTGGATAGCTATTTAAACGATGTGGGATAACTTTCAAACATTTAAAGCGACAATTTTTTCGGTGATTTCATAAGCCACCGATGTGGGATAAAAACCTGTCAACTTCTCTTGCTGTCTTGCATCAAGCCATGAGGTGGCTACTGGCTAGCCTATTCCAGGAAACAATGAGAAGGTGCTTTGTATTTTGTAACTGTATGTTACACACACACACACACACACACATATCTATCTATCTATATATATATATATATATATATATATATATATATATTAAAATTAAAAATATGTGTATTATAAAAAAAATAAAATTGTTGCGTCAACTTTGATTTTAAAAAAATAAAAATTATATTTAGCTTTTTTATTTTTTTTCATATATAATTAATTAATTATATATGAACAACACAACCCCGAAACGGCACGCCGAAACGCTCCGAAACCGAAACGTTCTGTACCAATAGAAAAAACAAAACGCCAACCAAAACCGAAATATTTATTTTAAATTTGTTAGTTTTTACCTAATGAAATTCTATGGACATAATTGTTTTGTAATGTATTTTTAAGTTATTTTGAATCATGTCCGAACCTTAACTAATGAAGTTTTATGGCCATAATTATATTATATTGTATTCAAAAATATTTTACTTATGATTTTACGATTTTTCTACCTACACGATTTTAGCTGTGATTTTATG
The DNA here is from genome assembly GCA_025169955.1 of Salix arbutifolia. Classification (NCBI taxonomy): domain Eukaryota; kingdom Viridiplantae; phylum Streptophyta; class Magnoliopsida; order Malpighiales; family Salicaceae; genus Salix; species Salix arbutifolia. The sequence goes on from CM045906.1 coordinate 12,392,677, forward strand.
ATTTTTGTACGGAAAAATTCAGGTACGATTTTACGATTCGATCTTACGATCCGAGTTTCTGAAGCCCCTTCCGTGTCGTGTCAAAATCGCGATTTTGACAACCATGCACATATGGTGGGTATAGACTATAGGGAAACAATATTGCACCTATTGTGAAAACGAATTCTATGAGAATCCTACTTTCAGTTCTTGTAAATCATGGGTGGAAATTGTCTGAAATAGAGGTTAAAAATGCTTTATTGCATGGTGATCTTCAAGAGTAAATATATATGAACTTCCCACATGGACATCCTAACGGTTATGATTCCAAATTAGTTTGCAGATTACACAAATTCATTTATGGTTTGAAACAATTTTCCCTTCCTTAGCTAGTATACGCAAATCAATGAAGTAATATGTAATAGTATATTTTTTGGTTTGATTCTAAATCAATAATCTAAATCAGTCTTTTATATATCAAGATTGTCAATTTTGTTTCTATTAGTGTTTTATTTTTTCAATTAGAACATAATATTTCGGTTTTGAAGTGTTTTAGTGTTCTATTTCGAGGTTGTATTATATGTTTATATATATATATATATATATATAATTAAATATATTAATTCAACAAAAAAAATTATTTCAAATCCAAGAATAAAATTATTTAGAATTGTACAATTTAAATATCAAGCATAAGTAAAAAAATAAGAGTTTAACTAAAATAACTCTATCGACTTGAAGAATTCAAAATAAATAGAAAATTGATAAAAATATAGTTTAACTATAAAATATCAAGTTGACATCTTAAAACCATATTGAATAATGATATATTAGATCAACTTGGATAAACCTAGATTAACCCTTCAAAATGTGTGACCTACGTTATAAGACCATGATAACCTTAAATAAAGCAAATCAAAGAAAATTATAAAAATCAATTCGTAATAAACTCATTGATAAATAATAAAATTGAGAAAAAAAACTAATCTAAAAAAAGACATAATAAAATAATTTTTATGAACAAAATTATGAACCTGAATAATATTACGAGAATGTCATCATCAATCTCACAAGAACATTATATTCTCTGATTGTTCTGAAATTTTAACATAATATATAAAAATATGTCAAGAGACTCCTCGTAAAATTTCATATCAATTTAACGATCGGATTAAGAGATATGATTGATATTGTAAAACTATTTATTATTTAAAAAACACTATTGAGGTTAAATGGAACAGGCGTAATGAAACCAAAACATTCTGAATGAAATTTGGGGAAAAAATTCAAAACAGACCGGGATTTTGAGTAAGATAAAATTTATTCTGATTTATTCTATTTTTAAATTGAAATAAAATGCACCAGTTATTTCCGCTAAAGTAAATTGAATTGACAACCTTATATATATATATAGATCGATCAACATAAATAGATACCATTAATTATAGACGTAAGTGTCGCATAACCACCCGCAATACTGACCATATCTAAACCTCCACGTATCGACCACAAACACTCGAAAATAAGATTTTAAAGAACTTTAGTAAACCAGAATATATATCACCTCTATTCTCATTAATTTAGCTTGATCAAACTTTACATTTTAAATAATTCTACATGATGGAGCAGGCATGGGGGTTCTCATCACTAAACATGTTGGTGTAGTTGTCGTCCACGGTGGTCTCGCCGATGATGGCGGTGACCGGAACAGCTCTGACATGATTAGCAGGTGCTTTCTTGTCATAAGCCTGTGAAACATAGGGGTGCGCCACCAAAGTGTATGGCACATAAGGCCACATCTCTACCTTCTTCTTCGTCGATTGAGCTGCCTTCAACACTTTCTTTGGCTCCATGTACCCAGTCACAGTCACCTTTTGTTGCTTCAGGTCGACGTCCACAGATTTAACACCTAAAAGACAGGCATAGTTTAGCAGGAAGCTTTGTTTGACGCCATGAAAAGAACGCAGAACAAACAGAAAATTTAAAGGAGAAGACAAGAATCTATGCACATGCAAGAAAGTACCTTTAACTCCGGAGAGGACACCCTTGACCTTACGTTCACAGCCCTCACAGTCCATCCTGACTTTGAGTGCTACAGTTTGCATTTGTTTCTTTTTCTTGCCCTTCTTGACATTGCTCAGTAAATCAGAGAAGTACTCCAAAGTTCCTGCAACTCCCATGTTGTGTTTCCTTTTCACACTCGAAATCTTTAATTGTTTATCTTAATTACAGGAGAGACTGCGCTGCTATATATGGTATAAGTTACTTGAAATCAAAAGGATTCAAAATAAGGCCTTTAGGGTTAGGGCTTGGTTTCAAAGGAGAGAAAAACTAACGCTCTTAACTTGTTTTTCTTTCAAATGTGTGGAGAAAGAATGCAAGAGATAAAAAACAAAGTGAAGATAAACGAAGACAAGTAACCAGATGATACTGATCTAGTCCTATTATATAGCAGCCAACGGATATATGGGTCCAAAAGAAAATATATAAAAAAAAGAAGAAAAAGATCAGGGTGAATCTATAAAAAAAGATATAAAAAGCGGGTTCTACACTTTAAACTGCAAGCAACTTCCTCTCAAGCCTTTGTGGATTCCCTTACTAACAAAAAAAACCACGAAAGGAAAAAGGTTTTGAAGACCGCTGAATAATTTATATTGCTTCCCTCCTTAATTTAATTTCAGTAAATCTTCACTGATTATATAGGAATATAACATAATCTGTCTAAAGGGAGGAGGCTTGATTAGGTTTAAGTAAGCACGATTAATTTCTCTGATCCGAGTCCTTGTAAGCACTTGCTTGGTCCAGAGTTCATTTCTTTGGGTACACGAATGATAAAGCAAATGTAAAGTCAGATGGCAACGTTCGATAAGAAAAAATACTAGTTAAAAGTTGAGCATGTATATTATTCAAAATTCAAGACTTTTTAAAAGCATGCATTTGCTAATGGGGTCATATAAAATTGCATGGAATCATCAAGTGCCACGTTTCATGATCCAATTGCCATATGTCGAGGTCGGAATCAAATGGCTGAGTCGGATTCCACGTGGAGGAACAAAATACGACCTTAGAGGAGGATATGGCAGCTTAGCTGAACCTGTTTGGAAGGTGTATTGTCCACTAGTGAATTGCTATCGGTTGATTGGAGAATTGATGTCTGCTTGGGCGGTGGGACTGTAGAAAAAAGAGGGAGAGAAAAGAATAAACAAAGCCCAAAATGAGAGTGGCTTCTGTGACAAATGACACCTGGTTCAAAGGTCTAGTATCCTAAAGGCATGCACTTGCTTAGAAAAGTTTCCCCATCTCGCTTCAGGACTCTGCTTCCATGAAAATGAAGTTTTTCTCCTCGAGGTTAGGTTTTGATAAAGAAAATTATTCCGTTTTCCTTTTTCTTCCTAACAAAAAGTAAAATGGGAATTATTTTGCTTTGATTAACATTTTATTGATTTGAAACAAAAACAAAAACAAAACTGCTGTCAATTTCAATCATTCAAATGAAATTAAGTATCAGAATAGCTAACAAGGGTTTATTTCTACCGATTAAAAGCAGTAATAAATGAAGGGATAAGAGCTGTCAGAGGATCCTCAAGCACTTCTCAGTTTCGGTAGATCACCCTGGACAAATTATACTGAGATAAAACATATTTCATCCATTAGTTGAGTTTTGCATCGAGATGCTTCTTAGGTTCCTTCAAAAATATCCGGACATAGAAATTAATCACAGAACCGATATGAGTCACTCATGTATCAATGTTAACGTCAATGAAATGAAGTATCAGGATAGTTAACTAGGGTTCTGTACAGTGCTACCTGCCTGATTTCAGTAACTAATATGTCGGGTCGTGATCATCCTAGCCCAAAGTCTTCTTTACAATAAAATATCAGCAACGTTCCTGTCGAGAGGCTTTCAGTGGGCTGACCAGTCCCGACAGCATCCGTCTCCTCGGACGCATGCCAGCACAATAAGATATCGCAGCCAGAATTATCTATTAGCATCGGAGAACAGGTATACATGACAAGCTCGATGGTATACACGTGTCATGCCACCCATTTGATCGTATGGTCACCATCACTGTAGCTAACGTGTGATGGAACATCGCCATGTTAGGATACAGAAAAAGTGACTCGGGTGTACATGTCTTGGGTTTAACAGAATGTGTGCGAAGGAACGCCATAAATAACGTTTGATGAGAATAATTGGCAACATACTACAGTGAAGCAAACGGTTTGAGGTAATAATATTATAGTTATGGAAACGGTTTATTTTGTTTTTGAAAAATGATGTTTAAGGTGTTACACATGTTTTTTAAATAAATAAAATATATTAATAATTTGAGTTATAATACCATATGAGATTATTTTAATTAGATTATATTAATATATTAACCATTCTTTTCATAACATCTTCGATAAAGAAAACTTAAGTTCAGAACACTTGAGGGCATGATCAAGCTAGAGCAATCCGTGAAACATATTAAGACTGAATTTATAATTCTCCGAGAAGACAAGATGTTGGACAAAACTAAAGATAAAGATCTTGCACGGGGCATGTGGGTATAACGTAAAGAGTTATCACCCATAGAGGTAAAAATCACAAGTTATGGCTCGAGTAAGAAATAATGAGAAGCTAACTTATAGAGATCCAACTCTGAAAAAGTAACTCTATAAAGAAAAAGATGATCTATATTTCTCAGATAAGTACACATACATTATAATGCATTGCATTTTAATCCTTATTGAAAATTTGAGGAAAGAATATTTAGTAAGCTTGTAGTTTATAATCCCTCTCTTAGTCATCTTGTATGCTTTATCCCTCAACTATCTTATATAGTGTGTTCCCAATTTTATCTTCTTTTTTTTTAGTACGCTTTCTAGTTCACAAATAATTCAGATAGTGCACTTTTCAGCCCAATTTTTCTCCTATTTTGAATGTATTTGCTAACCTTCAACAATCATTTTGCATAGTGTGCTTTCTAGCCATATATCTCTCTTCTATTTGAAGTTCACTTTTTAACCCTTAACCATCTAAAATAATGTGTTTTCTAGCCCTATCTTTTTTCTTGTTCGGGTGTGCTTTCTAGACATTTTATCCCAAATGTTGTATTTTATATCCCTATCTCTTTTCCTTTCCAAGGAATCACTTCATTTGAATCCATGGGACTAGAGAAAACTACTGCTTTAAAGACTTCTCTTTTTTATGCTGGCTTTACTTATTTATACTTTGCACTTTTATTTCCTTGTCCTCATATCCAGATAGTATGCTTTTTATTTTTTTTATCTAATTTTAAAACAACTTCATGTTTCAACCTAGATAGGCCACCCATTACAATGAAATCATTTTCATATCTTCACGTAGGTAGGTCACCTATTACAATGAGACCATCTTTGTGTTCTTCCTTTGGGTAGGTCACCCATTATAATTAGATCATCTTCATGTCTTCTCCTAAATAGGTCCTATTACAATGAGATTGTTTTTATATTTTCCACCTGGGTGGGTCACCCATCACAATAAGACAATTTTCATGTTCATGTGTTCACCTTAGTAGATCTCACCCATTACAATGAAACCATCTATGTATTCTTCATATATGTAGGTCACCAATTATAATGAGACCATCTATATGTTTTCATCTAGGTAAATCGCTTATTACATTAAAACCATCTATATGTTTTCACCTGGGTAGGTCACCTATTACAATGCGATCATATTCATGTTTTCATCTAGGTAGGTCACCAATTATATTGACACCATATTTTTGTTTTTTATCATCTTTATGTTTTCACACCTTTTAATATTTTTTACAAACAATCCTTTCCTTTACACAATCTATCTTTCATCTGTTTTAAGTATGCCTTTAAGCCTTCACCTATTTTATGATGTGCTTTCAACCTTATCATTTTTTCAAACTGAGCATTCCTTATAGCCCTCACTTTAGCATATTCAGATGGATCAATCATTTTTTTAATTTGGTAAATTCATAGTCTCATTTTTTTTCTTCTTTACAAAGTTTATTGTCTAAGGTCTCTTATGATATTTTCTATCATAAGCATTATAAAGAGGATGACAACTCTTATAACCCATTTTTGAGTTATTCCCTAAATTCACCCAAAATGAAAATAAAAAAAACACTAAAAAACAAGGTTCGTATGGTGGAGAAATCAAATTGCAATTTTTAGACAAAGTTGGAAGCCTAATTATACCTTGTTGTTCCCAAAACTAAAGAAACAATGTAGATTCAAAGTCAAACTAAATTATTATTGGAAAAAAATAATTAGATTTGTACTTCACCAATTTGATTTAATCATAAATCAAATTAAAGTGTAATAATGTTTAACAATTAATTTGGGTTCACTTGAGGATTTATTTAGGTGCAAAGAATTATACTTTAAATAGGTTAACTTAATCTTTATGGATGTACTCAGTTAAAATTAAGTTGAGACTATAATTTGGGCTTACTTGAGAAGGTTGAGATTTTATGTGACCAAAATTAATTTTTATCATGTTAATTGATTGAAATCAGGGGAAACATTGTAAGCAAATTGAAAGTTTATAGTCAGTTAAAAGCTAAATTGAAAAAATTGACATCGAAGGGCCATTTTGTAAAAGTTATCGAACCCTAATTACATCAACACTTAACTTGAATGGTATTAATCTAAACCTAATCATACTAATCATAATCATATTATACTTAATTAAAATCCTTACAACATCATAAGATATCTAAATTCCAAGACTTCCCTAATTACATCAACATGATCGATTACTTATGGCTTAAAACTTTATGGTTGGCCTTTAACTCATCAATTAGACTACTATTAATACCACTTCTAATACAATTCCCTAAGAATTTAATCAATCCAACATTTTACACCAATAAGTTTTAAATATACATAATCTCATATTTTCCTATACTTCCAAAACATGTCAACAAAAGTCATGAATAAAACAACCTCATTTACATTAATAATATTCAAATAACTTATTCATCAATTCATAACACAACAATTAATACAATTCTAGGACATGCAATTTGGTCCCCTATTTGTTGGCCATTGAACCCTTAGAAATATTATAATTTTTGTCATCATTTTTACCATATTTAACACCCAACACAACCTAATATAATCCAATTTGATCAATTGATATTTTCCATAAAATTTCACTATGAACTCTAACATTAATTTCATATTTTTACCTCAATTATTATTGGTTTATATGAAATTTTTAAATAAATTTAAAACTCCTTACCAAATATTGATATCGTTTTTGAATATATACCAATCAAGAATTTTATGTTCCCCTTTTAAAATATACTTTTGCTGTGATTTTTTATTAATCTCGTCTTGACTTCACTTTTCTATCTTGTTTAGGTACTTAAAGATATAATTAAATTATGGCAGTTGTTACTGGATTTGAAAATAGTGGTTGTTGGCTGGGGATGGAGGCAAACAGGACTGTGGTTGACATTGGAGGAGAGAAAGGCTGAGGTTGCCGGACAGAAGGGAAATAAAGTTGTTGATGCTGAGGATTAAGATGAAGGTGTCTAGCTGCAATAGAAAATCAATATTGTCACTGTTTTTATTTGTTTATCTATGTTCGTTCTTTTGTTCCCTGTGTCTTCTGCTTAATCTGATATTTATAGAAGAAAGGAGGTTACTCTTAGACTATTCATGGCGTGTAGCGCTGGATCGCCTCCTCGTCTTATGCAACAACATGCATGCACTGTTTAAACTCTTGAACAGTACAGTCACGTCTATAGATTTTGTAAAAAAGGTGTGAATGCACTTTGGTCACTTGATTTATAATTATTCTAATTGCGCTCCTAACTGACTTCATACTTTTAAATTTATACAATTTTATCCCCGTAAAAACTTCAATAGCAAACTTAAATTTACACACCTTTTTTACTTCGATCCTCAGTGTTAGATTTATGCAATTGAACCCTTAACTGACCAATAAACTTTAAATTTTCTTCAATTTCACCCTTGATTTCATCCAATTGACTTGGTAAAAATTAAATTTGGTCTTCAAAAATTTCAGTCTTCTCAATTAAATTCGAGTTATGTTTCCGAACTTGATTTTTCATCAATTAAGCTCTTAATAAAATTAATTTTGACAAATTTAAAGTATATTTTAGCTCTTGCACTTAATTAAATTCTTCATTTGGACCCCAAATTAATTTTTCTAAATATAATTATAAATTAATTTGGGGTCCAATGATTTAATTAAGTGCAAGGACTTAATTATACTTTAAATTGTCCCATGATTAAATCAAATTGGCCTATAAAAATATTATTATGTTGTTCAACTTAATTTTTATCTAGATTTATCCAATAGTAAATTATTTTAGCCTTAAATCTGTATTTTCTTTTAGTTTTAGGCATAATAAAAGCACGATCGGACTCTCAAATCCGTTCAAAATTTTCAACTTGATTTTTTTTCGCGTCTTTAACCTTGTTTTTGTTTTTGTTTTTGATATTTTATTATTTTTTAGGGAATAATTCAGAAATGGATTATGACACTTATGTTAATTAATTCTAAAAATTCAAGTTTAACAAGGGATGTTGACGAGTAAACTTGATTCATAACACAACAACAGCCCATGCATACTTTCTAGAAGTGGATGGCTGTCATTGCCAAGAAAATGAGGTAACCAAATATTTTAAAGAATGCAACAGCCATTAATGAAATAGAGGTGTTGTTGGAAAATACAGAAGATAATAGAAGGAGTGATGTAATGAATGATGTTTGGACGTTCCATAATTCAGAGTGGATAACAGTTTGGAAAGGATTCCAGAGGCCCATCAACTCGAACATCACCACTGTATTAACAATGGCGATGCTCTCCTGCTACTGTAGATGGTATGTTTGCTTGTGCCCAATGCCAATGGATAACTCTCTGTCTCACGAAATTTGAGCTAGTGATGAGAATCAATAATTGTTAGGCTAATAAATATCAATTAATAATCCTAAATGTATTTTTCTAATAACTCTGACTGATAGTTTTTCTTATTTTTATCGTTGTCTTCACACTCATAAACACAATTTTAAACATAATAAAAGTTGAAACGTTGATGCAAGTGATGTTATCTCTTACTAGAGACTAAAAAGAAGCTAAGAAAAAGATGTACATGAAGATAATTGATCTCGTAAACATCAGATGCTCTTTTAGTTTTTTTATTTAATTATATACAAATAAAAATATTTTTTCATAAGAAATATAATAATTTAAAATCTTATAATTATTAGTATAGATTCTCTTTTAACTATTAATGTATCTTTTTTAGCAAAACAAAATCTATCTTTCTTTAGCTACATTGTTTATTGCATATCGAAAGCCAGCAAAATAATGAATAGATAATTTTGACGTGAATCTATTAAAAACTACAGCAGTAATAAACTTGAAAATATAAACAACTTATAATAAATAAAAAATAGTTATTTTGTCTACATTTTGAAAATTATACATATTAGGCTCATATATAATTATTTTAAGAGAAGTAATATCACCATGAAAGGAATTTATATTATTTGAAAAGAATTATATAATTTAATAACTATTTAAATAAATCTATTTGAAACGATTCTAATTATAAAAAAGAAAAAGAAACAAAGATGAGAAAAACAAATTGAAGAGCCAGGGACTTATGGGCTTGAAAAATAATCCAATGCCCCTAACCCACATGAAAACTCACGCACCTAAGCGTGGAAACCTAGGACCGGGTTGGGCGCACAAATTGTTTAATTTAGAGGGCCGGGAATGTGATCTATCATCAGTTTACCATCATTTCCTGTCATCAAAAATGACTAAAACATTGGGATATAAATTTTTGCACCTTGAAAAAACCTATGTTATATCTATTTTTCTCCCAAAAAAAGCTTTAAAAACTGTGTCTGGTTGAAAGTGTTGTTAATGTTGTTTTTTAAAGTTATTTCTGTTAAAAAATAAATCAAAATGATATTTTTTAATTTTTTAAAATTATTTTTAATTTCAACATATAAAAATGATTTAAAAACATCAAAAAATATTAATTTAAAATAGAAAATAAAAATAAATAATAAATAAAATAAAATAAAAATTATATTTTTTCAAAATCACTTTTAAAACACATTGTTAAACACCCCTATATCTGTTGAGAACAGACAATCTTCAATTTAAGGAACAAGAACACTCTCAGCTCACACAATTTGAAGGAAAGAATGCAATATCTTATTCATGATCGAAACAATAGCAATTTAAATAGAAAACAAACTAAGTTAAGACTCCTATGTTAATAAACTAAGTTATGTGGTAAGTGACTTAGTCAAAGCTAAGTAATCTCCCTAAACAGCAGGGATTTATTTAACAAACAATAAAACATACTTAATGACTCTAACAGACAGAATTGACTCTAACAATGTCTCCCTTAAACTGAATGCACCAACTGCAACATGCAATCAGTTTATACATGGTTCTTGACTGACACCCAACATACTTCGCAGCTTCACAAATGATTCTACCTTGAGAGGTTTTGTCATTACATCTGCAACCTGTTCTTGTCTGTTGCAATGCACCATTTTCACAGTTCCAGTTTTTATGAGATCACGGAGGAAATGAAAACGAACATCTATGTGCTTACTACGTCCATGCATTACCGGATTGTTGGCTAATTTGATAGCTGAGCTACTGTCACAATGAACAATTGTAGGCACTTCTTGTTTTTCACCAAGCATTTCAAGAATCCTTCTCACCCACACAACCGACATGCACAAAAAGCAGCAGCAATGAATTATGCATCAGTGGTGGACAAGGTTACTATCGGTTGTTTCTTCGATGACCAAGATATAGCCCCTAAACTTAGCAAAAACACATAGCCTGAGGTGCTCTTTCTGTCCTCTTGATCTCCAGCGTAATCGTTGTCTGTATACAGCTCTCATTGCCTTCTGTAAAACACCCCAAAATTGATTGTTCCCTTGAGGTATCTCAATGTTCTCTTTGCCACCTCCATATGAAGCTCAATAGGATTACTCAAATACCTATTAATGAGGCTTACCACAAACATTACATCTAGTCGGGTAGCAGTTAAATACATAAGACTTCATATAATATGTTTGTATATAGAACTGTCAACTTTCACTTCATTCTCATCTCATGACAATCTGCAACCTGAAACAATTAGTTAAGAACATAATTGCATCTACTCATTCCAAATTTCTCAAGCATCTCCAAAACATATTTCTTTTTACTGATGTATATTCCATCAGTCCTTTGAGAAACTTGTATCCTAAGGAAATACCGCATCTTCCCAAGGTCAGTCATATCAAATTCATGCATCATTGATCTTTTGAATTCAGCAAACATGGACTCATCATTTCCAGTAAATATGAGATCATCAACATATAAACTCACAATCAGAATTTTACATTCCTTTTCTGATTTTGTAAACAGAGTGTGCTCAAAATGACATCTTTCAAAACCTTCTTTCTCAAAGTACCTCTTTATACGGCTGTACCAAGCCCTTGGGGCTTGCTTGAGTCCGTATAGTGCTTTCTTGAGTTGATAAACTTTATCTTCATTGCCCTTGTGTGCATAACCCTGCGGCTGCTCAATAAAGACTTCTTCAATTAATTCTCCATGCAAGAAGGCAGACTTCACGTCCAGTTGGTAAATTGTCCATTGTCGTTGAGCTGCAACTGTTATTATCATACAAATTGTATCTAGCCTTGCTACGGGAGCAAAAACTTTAGTATAAACGACCCCAAATTGTTGAGAATAACCTTTTGCGACAAGCCTTGTTTTGTATTTGTCCACCTCTCCATTCTCATTAAATTTTGTTTTGTATACCTACTTCACTCCAATCTTTTTCCCTCCAGCAGGTAGCTGCTTCAATTCCCATGCTTTATTCTTTTTTATTGCTTTAATTTCTGAGTCCATTGCTTTTCTCCACCTTTCATCTTTGACTGCATCTTCAAAATGAATTGGATCAGCAACAACAAACATGACAAAATTGTTTACATCCTCTGCTTTGAAGAAACCTGCTCTTGTTTCATAATCTTCCATCTAGGCTGGTGGTCTTCTATTTCTTTTTTCTCTTTTAGTTGAAGGATTTTATGGAATTTCTTCAACTGAATGACTTGAGGAAGGATTCTCAGTTTCTCTTGTGTTGTTGATTGCAATAACTCTTTCTTCTCCTCTGTTGTTGGTGAAGTCAGCAGCTCCTTCTCCTGTGTTATTATTGAAATCAGCTTCATCTGTACTCTCACCCCAATCTAGATTAGCTATAATTACTGCTTCATGGATTTTGTCCCAATCCCAACACTTATCCTCTTCGAACACAATATCTCTTCTTATAAGGATTTTCTGTGAGGCTGGATCATACACTCGATAAGCTTTGGATTCTTCACTAACACCCCATCAACACATAACTTAAACTCTTATCATCCAGTTTGATTCTTTGCTTATCAGGTACATGTATATGAGAGACACACCTAAAAACCTTGAAATGATCCACTGACGGCTTGACACCACTCCAAGCTTCTTCAGGAGTTCTATTCTTGACAGCAAAGGTTGGACTTCTATTTAAAACATGTACACTCCAATTGACTGCTTTTGGCCAGAAGGTTTTAAGGACTTTCTTCTCCGAGAGCATGCTTCAAACCATGTTCATTATGGTTCTGTTCTTCCTCTCTGCCACCCTGTTCTGCTGTGGGGTAAATGGTGTTTTTAATTGTCTTCGTATCCCACTTTCATTACAGAAAGTGTTGAATTCATGTGAATTAAATTCACCACCTCGATCTGTTCATAGTCCCTTTATACATGATCCTATTTCTTTTTCTACACGACTTTTATAACTCTTGAAAGTAATAAAAGCTTCTGATTTTTCAATCAAAAAATAAGTCCATGTCTTGCGACTGAAATCATCAATAAAACTTATGAGGTACCTTTTATTACTGTTTAAGATTGGCGTGATTGGTCCGCAAATGTCAGCATGAACAAGCTAAAGAATTTGGGAGGCCCTCCATGTGCTCATTGTTGGAAACGAATCCCTGTGTTGTTTGCCCACAAGACAATCTCTATAACTTTAGAAGGATTCTTGAATTGGGGTAGTCCTCTCACCATCTGTTTCTGCTGAAGTGTCCTCAACCCTTGGAAGCTTAAGTGCTCATATCTGCAATGTCAAAGATATGCTTGATCCTCTGTGACTGTATTGAGACATGTAGGATCTCTTGATTGAATTATCGCAGGTATAATAAACATCTTGTTAGCTGACATTTCAGATTCCATAAGCAATCCTCTTTCAGGGTGAAAGATCTTGCACCTTCCCTGTTGGAATATGATTGTAAGTCCCTTTTGTAGCAGCTACCCAATACTCAATAAATTATTCTTCAATTCCGGTACATCAAATACTCCACTGATGATTTGATCAATTCCATTTGCTCTCAGCCTTATATTTCCTTTTCCATGCACTGCCATGCTTGAATTGTTGCTAAACTTTACTGTCTCTCTAAAGCTTACACCCAACAGAAAGAAATACTCTTTCTGTCCACACATATGGTTGCTACATCCCGAGTCAAGATACCACATCTTTCTTGTTCATCTTTCTATCATTAACATAAGCCATCAGTAGTATTTCTTCTTCAGCCTCTGCAAAATTTACTCCCTTATCCTTGCTTGGGCATTCGTATTGATAATGCCCAAGTTTATGACAGTAGTAACATTCTACTGTGGATTTGTCAAAGCTTCTGCCTCTACCTCGACCTCCTCTTCCTCTAAAACTGCCATGTCCATGACCTCCTCTTCCACCTGATGATCCATCAAATGTGATCTTCAGTGCCTGTTCTTCTGTGGCATGAACATTCATGCGTTGTTCATGAACTAGTAAACTACTCTGTAATTCATCAATGGACATGGAGTCCAAATCATGTGACTCTTCAATAGAATAGACCACATAGTCGAATTTAGAGGTCATCGACCTTAGAATTTTCTCAATGACTAGCACATCAGTCATTTTCTCACCATGTAACCTCATTTTGTTAGCTATGGTGAGAGCTTTAGCGAAGTAGTCATTGACAGATTCTCCTGTCTTCATGTGAAGAATCTCAAACTCTTTTCGAAGAGTTTGTAATTGTGCTCTTTTGACCCATGTGGTGCCTTGATACTTTTGCTTCAAAGAATCTCAGATATTCTTTGATGTATCTTTGTTCAGAGTTGTCTCTAGAATTGATCTATCAATGGCTTGAAATAGATAATTCTTAGCTTTTAGATCCTTCAACTTCTGGTTGTCAATGGCTTTCCTCTGTCCTTCCGTGAGAATTGCATCATCTGCTACAGTTGAAATCCCATTCTCCACTAAGCTCCAATATTCCTTTGATCGCAAGAAATTTTTCATAAGCATCGACCAGTGATCATAATGCCCATCAAATTTAGGAATTGCTGATTGTACGTAGGTGTTCTCCGATAACATGCTTACTCTCTGGAAGATGGTTGCTTCTTTTGTCTTCAAAACGATCCCTTAGATAGAAGGGCTCTGGTACTAATTGTTGAGAACAGACACTTTTTAATTTAAGAAACAAGAACACTCTCAACTCGCACACAATTTGAAGGAAAGAATGCAATATCTTATTCATGATCGAAACAGTAGCAGTTTAAATAGAAAACAAACTAAGCTAAGACTCCCACATTTAACAAACTAAACTACGTGGTAACTGACTTAGTCAAAGCTAACTAATCTCCCTAAACAGCAGGGATTTATTTAACAAACAATAAAACATACTTAATGACTCTAACACACGGAATTGACTCTAGCAATATCATGAACCAAATGTTAAAAAACAATAAGGAATTAAAATGTAGATTTGCAAGCCTATGTATACATGGGGAAAAGGCTAAAAAAATTCAATATCAATTTTGATCAATATTTCTTTAATTTTGTTATTTATAATTTGCTAAAAATCCTCTCATATAAAATAGAATTTTCATTTAATCCTGAAATAATATCCAACATCTTAGACACGCAATGCTACTATAATGCTATGTAATCTAAAGAGTGAGAAATTTTAGTACTATAACAAAAGACTTTGGAGACTAAATTGAAAGAAATTAAAGTTGAATAATCAAAGTAAAGCCGATGTATGATTTGAGAGGCCTAAAAAAGAAACTTGCATAACAAATAGTGCACAATTTTCCTTGACCGAACCGATCACTCTATATCTTCTCATATAAATTCAAACTCAAAAATTAAAACTGACATCGGATAGTTAACAGAAGGAACAAAATATAAATGGAATATTTGTGAGTGTAGTTGAGGTTGTTTTTAAAAAAGTTTTTTGTTTAAAATTACATTAAAATGATATTTTTTTATTTTTTAAATTATTTTGACACTATCACATGAAAATGATTTAAAAATACCAAAAAAAATAATTTAAGTAAAAAACAATCAATATTTTTCAAAAATACTTTTAAAATACAGTTTCAAACACCTCATAATTGGAATACAGATTAGTGCCGATCGAATAAAAAATAACCGCAATATTTTTTTAATTTTCGTAAGAGTTAAGTAACTCCTAAAATAAAAAATTAACAGGAAAGCAAGCAAGCTAGGGTTTTACCAAAACTGCTTGACACCCTAATATCCCTTAAATCCCGCATCAAGATATGCGACTATCTTCCAGAATTACGCTGATTTTATATGGAAAATATTCTCTTCCAAGTTTTTTTCCTTAAAACTTAATTATTTTATGCATCAAGCAACGAAAAAAAAATAAACGACTCAAAAAGAAGAAGAGATAATTAACCAGAGGAGAGTAAAATCTTGGATCAAAGCGGTGTGCCTATACATCGCCTCCCTCCCTGTCTTGGTGCCTCTCGTATTGTGAGCTGCCCTTCTGGGGGCCATCGAGGCATCGTATCTTCCTCTATTCTGTGTAATGATGCCCCACAAGAACACAACGACCCATCATCTCCTCTCCTCTTTTATCCTTTCTTTGGTATGTTTTTTTTATCCAATTTCATGATATCCCTTAATTTTCATCTTATGCGTATCACGTGCTGTGTTGTTATATACATGAACACATTCTTGTGATGATCATATGTATCAAGTAAATGCTCGATTGGTTTTGGTTGATCTTCGGATAATTGATCAGTCTTTTGTTTTAATGGTGGCCGATGCCCTTTTCTGTTCATCTTTTAATCTTTTTCATCACTGCGTGTGTCGTTCGGATTATCTGTACATCTTGCTTGATTTGTTTCATCGTCTTCTTAATCATATTCGTTTTATTTGTGGGTTTTACAAGTTGTGTTGCATCAGTGTTGAATTAGGAGTTTGTACTTTTTTTATGGTGTGTTTTGTTAGAAGAATTGAATCCTAGAAAGCTTATAGTTTCTTTAAGAATAATGAAAGAAATCATGAATAATTAGTTAATAAACTCTACGTTGATAATGATACTAAGAATCTTGGTGTTCAACAGCAGTGCATTCGCTGATTGATTATTAGTTTTTTTTTAATTGTTAAAAATAGTCGAAGATAATATATTTTCCTCACATTGATCTGTTAATCTCCCAGAAAAAGAAAAGCTAGCTATGAATATTTGTTAAAAATAGTCGAAGATAATATATTTTCTGGCTTTTAGTCATCCAACTTTGCATGCCAGATCGTTTTCGCTTCATTGACCTTTTCAGGCTTCCCTTTCTTTCATCGAATATTTGTTCTCATGCTAAAAAAAATCTGGATTGATTTGTTTTTAGTCCTAGATAACCCTCAATTTTGGTTTCTTTAAAAGGAGAGAGGTGTGCCGCTTGAATTATCCATCTGATGATCAGTCAATTATCCATCTGATAACTAGTGGCCCGCATTGACGGTTCATGATGAGGCTCTATCTTTTAGGGCGTATAGATATACAAAGAGACCAAGTACATCTTAATACCAATTTACACAAAATGCCAGCCTACGCACATCGAGGCTTGGCTACCGGTTGCTTACACGGTTGTGTTTTTCTTAAGGAAAGCACGTTTGAGTCTGGCAAATTTCAGTTTTCCTCCATTACAATTTAAAAGGAAAGCCCATCCCCGATTTACAGTCTAAGCATGAGAACTAAAAACACAGAGCCAGACCTGGTAAATTTTCATGTGTATTCAAGCTGTAGAAATTTTCATTCCACCATATATAGATCGCGTAGTTTCTTCTAGAAATTGATCGATTATTGTGTCTGTATCTCTTAAATAAACTATTATAAAGAAGAGATTCCATTTCTACATGGTATGTATGTTTTACCTTTACTGACCGTATGTGTTAAACTTAGTGACAAAATCTTGTCTTAAAGAAGAACATGATTTTGATTGTGTATGGATTTTTCCTCTTCTTGCAGGCAACGTAGCAATTTGAACCAGATTATGAATATCACAAATCCACGTATGGAACCAAATCTTGACGTCACAAATATCAATTAGCTGTCGTTTTGTTGTTATCTTTCCCTCTCTTCCATACTTGTCTTACCGATATCTCATATCACAGTACTGTTTTCTCTTTCTATCTCCCAGCCACCATCCCACCCATCTCTATTTTGAAAACTGCTGGTTAATTTTATTGACCAGCCACACTGCCAACAGTACTGCTCTCTCCATGCAGTTCTAGATTCCCAATTCAATACCAAATCCCAAACTTCTTCGTTTATTTTTTAGTTTTTCCTTTTAAAATGAAGAGCCAGAACCAAGAAACATCATCGCAAACCCCTGGTTCTCCACAACAGTCTCATTTGGCTCAAATACTTGAAACCCCAGAGGAGGAAAAGTTTGTTAATAGTTGTGATAGCTTAAATTCAAGCAATAGCATGGCTTACAACGTTTCATCACCATCATCTTCAACTCTCATTGGTGAGTATATCGGCATAGAGAGTTGTCTTGATCTCGAGAACAATGAAGATATTTTCGCATCATCATCAAAGAAAGAAGAGAGTACTAATCATGGGAGCTGTAGTCGTGAAAAGAGAAATCAACGGTGGGCTAAGAAAAAGGAGTTTCCACCTCCAATACCATTGTTGGCTCGTACAGAAAATTTGCCTTCCCATATGCCTTGGGTTTTAAAGAGGTACTATACAGATGATGGAAGGTTGATACTTAGAGAAGAGAAAGTCAGGCATCACGAGTACTTTCGGGCTCACAGATGCAATGGACGCCTCACCTTGTATCTTGTTCCTTTAGATGATGAAGTTTCGGCCCTTCCTTTTCTTGTTAATCATGAGAGACGCCATGACTTTGAGAATGATCATGAGTGCAATGTTATTGAAGAAGATGACCAAGTACTCATGCGAGAACATGAAGAAGAGGTAGAAAATGAAAGCCTGGTGGGAGAAAGTACAGAAATGGATGTAAATGGCAACGATGGTGTAGAAAATGAAAGCCTGGTGGAAGAGAGTACAGAAATGGATGTAAATGGCAATGATGGTGTAGAAAATGATTGCTGTGTTAAGAATGTTGATTGTTATGAGACACTAGAGGAGGAGGAGGAGGAGGAGGAGGAAGTTGTGCATGATGATAAAAGAGTTCCTTCTGTGGAGAGCTCTGGGAGTGCGGGAAAATGTTTGAACTACAGCAGTGTGAGAACAAGCTCCTCTTGCATATTCGGGGTGCCTGTACCAGCTGTAAGGCCAGTTCATAGCTAGACAACGACAAAAAATTGGAATCCCATTTTGAGTTTTAATGGGTCTTTTCTTATTGATAGATTAAGTTGTCGCCCCTCATGCTTTTTTACGGAGCATGAGATGGACGATGTATTCTTATTCTGGTCAATTTAATTTCAGGTTCATAAGCAAAGGTTTTTCATTTTGAAGTTCAAGAGATTTGTATTCCAGAGATACTGTGTTTCATGATTCATTATTAATTGTATTTCGCTTGATGTGGTGTACTAGGTTCTTACCCAGTACGTGTGGGGCAAAACCTTGTAATAAAACAGATTGAATTTTATTGCCAAGGTGGCTATTTTCACAGCAGAGCAATTTGATAGTTTTTTTAGGCAATTGCATTGGATTTTTGTTATAATAGTTAATTAATGGAAATAATTAAAAAGATTTAGTTGTAAGAAACGCAAAGAATGTGGCTTTTGAGAATCTTTTATAACCGTTACTGTTAATAATAGACGTCGATCAAAAGCCCCAGCAATATCTTTCAAGTAATTAGTGAAACGGGTTCAAAATTAGGTGAAGCCTCCACCTCTTCAGTTTAATCCTAAATTAAGAAGATTAAGATTAATGTTACTAACTTCAGTAAATTAATGAGAATAAAATAAATGGCTGTCAGGGTTTCTAATCGTTTCCTTTGCCGATCGATCGGGATAACAAATGAAACAATAATACAGCGAAGAGAATACAATCCAGATTCGAAGCCTCGTGTAGTTGTGATATGGCAGGTGCGTGCATACTGGATTCCATAATGGAGTGTAGAAATGATCGATCACGCCCCTCAAAAAATGCAGAGAGCAATCGATTGAGCGGTGGTGGTGGTGGTGCTACAGTGCTTAAATGCAGCCTGGCTGTGGCAGCAGCATCAGGTACACGGAACCAATTTCCGAGGTTCACAATATATGCTCCTACGACTTTTCATTTGTTTTTCCATCTAGGAGAGGTCGGAATTTGAATTTTATTTTAAAGAAAAAGAGGAACGGAGATAGAAGATAGCAGCACTAATTTAGAAAAATCTTCCAAAAACAGAAGAAACACTAATGCCAGTTTAGTTTAGTCTTTATCTCATTGGCTGATGGTGGGATGATCATGCAGTACAGCTATCACACCATCTCCTGCCATTCTTGTCAGCCCTCATGATTGGCTTTCTTTTACGCCAGCACAGTTTCTCACCTATTCTCATCATTGTTTTTCATGGACAGATTTAACAAAACGTGTGATGTTTCTATTGTGCGTGCATTTAGATTAAGACAATATTTAATTGTGAATTTGGATTGTAAGAATTTTCGATTATAAAAGGTGAGGGTACTGTTGCTTTTATACATGAAGTAGAATTGTTTTTTTACTCTTTAATTGAAAAAAATGAAATCTTCGAGGTGGGGTGAGGTTATTTTTATTTAGGAGAGTTTTGGTCGTTGAACATGGAGTTATTTTTTTATGTTAATTTTAACTTGATTGTAATTATACAATTACTGTATTAACCTTAAACAATAAAAAGCCATAAACTTTGGTACATAAATCTTATAGTAATTTCAATTTTTTGATGAACAATAGAATTATTTCATTACCCATAACATTCAAATTTGTTAGTTTTGGTATTAGGGGTTTGGTATTTATTTTCTCATGTTTTGTTGTCCTTGTTCTTTAGTCCTAGGGTCATTTTAATTTATTTTTTTATTAATTAATAAACTTGGTAATTACTCAATTACTCTTGCTATTCAAATTTTTTAGTGTTGGGTTCAAGGTCTTGGTTGTAATTTTCTAATGGATTTTTTTTATTGTTTAGTCCTAGAACTATTTTCTGTTTTGTGCAAAAAATATAATGAAAATATGTGTACGTGGAAATCACTAATCAAATTGGTGTTGCCTCTTATTAATCTAGGCATTGAATTTATGCCTAGAACTTTTATGTTGGTTTTTAGATTTGTCTTTTCCCCAACATAATAGTTTTAGACACAACATGCATGATATGCCATCAATCTCAACTTTTATATATCATTTCTACCAAATAGAAGAGTCTTTATCTTATCATAAAATATCACACATTCACTTCACAATCATTATGTCACCACCAAAGCCAATTTATGAAAATATTATGGCCTTAAAAGTCTAAAGAGCTTATACAAAAAATCACAAGCATCAAACAATAATTTTATTGGATGGTCGTTGACCATATGCATTGTCTCATCACAAGGAGGATGTTGAATTGATTCATACAACATTATTGAAGGCAAGTTTGGTCATCAAATAGCCTTACAGATGTTGCCTAAATGGAGTTGGGACCATCCATATGTTGATAAACACATGCATTAACAAGTTTTTTAGGAATATTTGTATATATTAAATTACACAATTGCACTTAAGTCAACCTAATAAAAAAAAACTAAGTGCAAATACAAAACCATCTTTGAACGTAAACAATTGAAATCCATTTTTGAAAGGCAAGCAAGTCATTTTACTATTCTTTAAAAATGAAAAAGAAAAAATTGTCCATGAATATAAGCTTTAAAAAATTGAATTTAAGGGTATAGTGGTCATTTTCATGTGTATTAAAAAAGTAAAAAGATTTAATTAACCTTTTTAGATTTGGTAGTGGTAAATGAACAGTTGTGAAATCACTAATTTGACCCAATAACATGTTTTTTGAAAAAAAAAATTAAAGGCAAAATAGGTTTTTCAATCTAAAGTAAAAAAAAAAAAAAAAGCACTCATTTTTTATTGTTTTTTTTATTCTAGTCATTTGTCTTTAAATCTCATCCTCTCTAGAAAAATTAGCCTATAATTTGGTTCAATAAGGGTTAAGTGAAAAAACAGACAAAAAATATTTTAAACATTGTGAGTCCACAGTTGTAATGAGGTATAAAGTGCATTTTGCATAATAAGTCTCCACTTCAATTATATATAATATTGGTGATAATTAAGCATTGTTCATAATATGCATTATCACATTCACCATGTTTTTTTTTCAATATGTGATAACAAACAAACACACACACACACACACATATATATAACTTGGTTTGGCCAGTTTAGTTTAGTCTATGTCTCATTGGCTGATGTTGGGATGATAAGTAAGGAATTCGATTTTGGAATCATCATGCAGTACATCTATCAATCCATCTCCTTCCATTCTTATCAGCCCCCATGATTGGCTTCCTTTTATGGCAGCACAATTTCTCACCTATTTTGATTATTATTTTTCATGGACAGAATTATCAAAACGTGTGGTGTTTATATTGTGTGTGCATTTAGATTAAGACAATATTTAATTGTGAATTTGGATGGTAATTTTTTTGATTTTAAAAGGTGAGGGTACTGTTGCTTTTATACATGAAGTAAAATTGTTTTTTTACTCTTTAATTGAAAAAAAAAATGAAATCTTGGAGGTGGGGTGAGGTTATTTTTATTTAGGAGAGTTTTACTCCTTGAACATGGAGTTATTTTTTATGTTAATTTTAACTTGATTTTAATTGTACAATTACTGTATTAACCTTAAACAATAAAAAGCCATAAACTTTGGTACATAAATCTTATAGTAATTTCAATTTTTTGATGAACAATAGAATTATTTCATTACCCATAACATTCAAATTTGTTAGTTTTGGTAGTAGGGGTTTGGTATTTATTTTCTCATGTTTTGTTGTTATTGTGCTTTAGTCCTAGGGGCATTTTCATTTATTTTTTTATAAATTAATAAACTTTGTGATTACTCAATTACTCTTGCTATTCATTTTTTTTAGAGTTGGATATGGTTGTAATTTTCGAATGGTTTTTTTATTGTTTAGTCCTAGGAGTATTTTCTGTTTTGTGCAAACTAAAAAAATAAAGAAAAGATATGGACGTGGGAAATAACTCATCACATGAGTGTTGCCTCTTGTTAATCTAGGTATTGAATTTGTGCCTAGAACTTTTATGTTGGTCTTCAGATTTGCATGCTCCCCAACATAAAAGTTTTAGGCACAACATGCATGATATGACATCAATCTCAACTTTATATATCATTCCTACCTAATAGAAGAGTCTTTATTTTATCATAAACTATTACACACTCACCTCACAATCATTATGTCACCACTAAAGCCAATTTATAAAAATATTATGGCCTTAAAACTCTAAAGAGCTTATACAAAAAATCACAGGCATTAAACGATAATTTTATTGGAATAGTCATTGACCATATGCATTGTCTCATTACAAGAAGGATGTTGAACTGATTCATACAACATCATTGAAGGGAAGTTTGGTCACCAAATAACCTTATAGATGTTGCCTAAATGGAGTGAGGACCACCCATTTGTTGACAAACACATGCATCAACAAGTTTCTTAAGAATATTTGTATATATTAAATTATAAAAGTGCTCTTAAGCCAACCTAAAAAAAAAGCTAAGTGCACATACAAATTGTCTTTGAACGTAAACAATAGAAATCCATTTTTGAAAGGCAAGCAAGTCATTTTACTATTCTTTAAAAATGAAAAAGATAAAACTGCCCACAAATATAAGCTTTAAAAAAAATTGAATTTAAGGGTATAATGATCATTTTCATGTGTATTATAAAAGTAAAAAGATTTAATTAACCCTTTTAGATTTGGTAATTAAAAATGAACAGTTGTGAAATCACTAATTTGACCCAATAACATGTTTTTTGGTTTTGTTATTTAAAGGAAAAATAGATTTTTCACTCTGAAGTCCAGAAAAACCACTAATTTTCTATTGTTTTTTTATTCTAGTCTTTTGTCTTTAAATAAGGGTTAAGTGGAGGGAAAAAAAAGTTAAGTGCAAAAATACAAAATTGTCTTTGAACTTAAACAATAGCAATCCCTTTTTGAAAGGCAAGCAAGTCATTTTACTATTCTTTAAAAATGAAAAAGATAAAACAGTTTATAAATATAAGCTTTAAAAATTTGAATTTAAGGGTATAGTGGTCATTTTCATGTGCATTATAAAAGTAAAAAGATTTAAGTAACCCTTTTAGATTTGGTAGTGCAAAATGAACAATTGTGAAATCAGTAATTTGACCCAATAACATGTTTTTTTGTTTTATTATTTAAAGACCAAATAGTTTTTTCACTCTACAGTCCAAAAAAAAGCCACTCATTTTCTTCTTTTTTTTATTGTAGTCCTTTTTCTTTAAATCTTATCCTCTTTTGACAAATTAGCCTAAAAGTTGGTCCAATAAGGGTTAAGTGAAAAAAAGACAAAAACATATTATAAACATTGTGAGTCCACAGTTATAAGCAAGCACAAAGTGTATTTTGCATAATAAGTCCCCATTTCAATTATATATAACATTAGGGATGATTAAGCATTGTTTATAATAGGCACTATCACATTCACCATGTTCAATATATATATATATAGGCCATGACCTAATCAAGTTCCTATCTTATTTCTTTTATTTTACACATATATAGGGTATGACTTCAATATAGGTACCCAATAAAAATTACCATGTGAGAAAATTTGCAGCTTTCATGGTAAGCTACACCAGATATTCTCCATATAGTTTACAAATATTTCTAGGTATTTTTTACAATATATATTCTCATGTTTTGAGAGAGAGAATGGAGATTTAAATTTATTAACATTGCGATTAACATCTCTTCTATATTAAAAAATGAAAAAAAACATTTAATCATCATGGTTTTTTGCATTGAATAAAATTTAATATTGACTAAGTATTGGACTATAACTTGTTCTATGAGAGACTTATTTTGCAGTATCAATATAAGCTCAAAACTCATCAATCATGAAAAAATCATTTTTCTATGAAGTTTTTTTATGACTTCCCCAGTGTCACTATCTATACGAACCTGAACAAAAAACATGTTATTCCCTTTCAACTTCTACAAAAATATTTCTCATGACTGACAAGACTCTAGTACATGGAAACTAATTAATCTCCCTATATGATCTTCAATTCCAATAAGTATCTAATAAATATCCTAAAAATGCAAATATTCAACAACGTTGTTTTAGACATACAAGATTAACTTTATGTTTTTCAATCCAATCAATAACAAAGTTTACCCACAATGCTAGGTGTACAAAGATAACTTCAATTTCAAGAAGAAAAAAACTACCTAAAACAACATATCAAGCAGGCACCATTCCCAACTCTCTAAATGAACCAACACTCTCCAACAAATCCAAGCCAAAAACATGGTTCTCTTTATCAATCTTCTTTTGAGTCTTTATGTTATCCTTTTCTTGCCCTCCATCACAAAAAAACTAGGCACAAATTTGCATAAGAAGGAATTAGTCCTAACTTTTGCATATCATTCTTACTCATTCACCCCACTAAGAATTCTGTCATAACTAAAGTCAACTTATACAATTATTATTGTTTTATAGACCTTAAAAGCTTGAACAAAACATCATAAAAATTAAATAATAAATTATTTCTAATAAAACAAATAGTAATCAAAGATAAGGACCAAATCCAAATAAATTTAAAATTAAAAGGCCACTTTGAAATTTTGAAGGAGCACACACTAAAATTAAGGAGAAAGAAAGGGAAGAAGGGGGGAAATTCCATTAATATGAAATTGGATGTTCATTGGCCACATATATCATCTGACCACAAAGAGGATATTTAATCGATTCATATGTCGTCATGAAAAGTAGAGTTTGATCACTAGATAGCCTTAAATGCACTCGAATAGCGTTGAGGTTGCCCATGCATTAAATAACTCATACATCAACAATGTTTTTAATAATATTTGTATATACTAAATTAAATATTTTCTATTAAATCAACCATATAATAACAAAAAAAATTCTAGTGAAAATACAAAAATGCCTTTGAAGATAAGCTATAAAAAAATCCATTTTTAAAGGCCATGCAAGTCATTTTACTGTTATTTAAAAATGAAAAATATTAAACCTCCAATGAATGTTATCTTTTAAAAAAATTGAATCTAAGAGTATAAAGGTCATTTTATCATGCATTATAAAAGTGAAAAGACTTAATTGTTCTTTTTATATTTGGTAGTGGCAAATGAATAATTATGAAACTCCTAAATTGCCCTAATAACATGTTTTTTGGTTTTGTTTTTTAAAGGCAAAGTAGGAATTTCACCTTAAATTTCAAAAGAAAACCACTCATTTCTTTTTTCTTTCTCACTTTGGTCCTGTCTTTCAATCTCACCCTCTCTTGATAAATTAGCATATAATTTGCTCATATAAGGGCTAAAAAAATGATATAAATATATTGAAACTTGGTTAGGCCATTACCTAACCAAGCTTTTTTTTCCTTTCTTTTATTATATACATGTACAAGCTATGATTTTAGATAAAGGGTACCACGTAGAAATTACCATGAAAGAAAATTGGCATCGTTCATGTTGAGTTAAATAAGATATTCTCCATATATTTTACAAATACTTTTACTTATTTTTCAAGACTATATATTCTCATATTTTGAGAGATACAATGGAGATTTAATTTGAACATTACTATATTTAGCATATTTTCTCTACAAGAAGAAGAACAAGAACACATCTCATCCTCATAAGTTTATACATGTTTGTCACCTGAATTATAATATTGATTTAAGCATTAAAGTATACCTTGCTCCATTGGAGACTTATTTTGAATGATCAATAGAGACTTGAACTCATCAACCATGAAAAATTCATTTTTTTATGAAGGTTTTTTCATGACTTCATCAGTGACACTGTTTATAGGAACCTAAATAGAAAGCGTATTTATTCCCTTTCAACTTTTATAAAAGTATTTTTCATGGCTAACAAGACTCTAGTACATGGAAAAGTAATTCATCTTCCTATATGGTCTTCAGTTTTCTTAGGTATCATATAACTTTTCCAACAATTGAAATTACTCAACAATGTTGTTTTAACATACAAGAACCACTTTTCTCTTTTCAATGCAACCAACAACAAATTTAACCCACAATTCTAGATTTAGAAAGATAACTTCAACTTCAAGAAGAAATTGCACAAAAAATCATGTCAAGTAAGCATCATGCTTCAACTCTCCAAATATACTAGGATTTTACAACAAATCCAAGCCACAAACATAATTATCTTCGTCAATTGTTTTTGAGTCTTGGTCTTCTCGCTCACTTGTTTCCCATCATAAAAAACTTAGGCACGATGTCCATGAGACTACATCAATCCTAACTCTTGAATACCATTCCTACCAAATGGAAGAGGCTCCATTTTGTCACAAAATATACAAATTCACCTCACCAAGGATTACATCAATGTTAAGGCAAACTTATACAATTATGATGACCTTATAGAGCTAAATAGTGCATACAAAACATATGAATCATCATGGCGCTAGTGACAATTAAAAGTGATGCCATGTGTAAGATTTTCCCTACAAATTTCTTTAGATTTACTAAAGTGTTGTATCATAGTCTTAAACTTAACTTCATCATAGGACCTCATAATCTTATTATGAGGCTCATCTCTCAATAAAACATCAACATTCCTTTCAAAAAGAGTATTATAAAGCTATTTTCCATCACAAAATGAGATGATAAAAACATAGGGGCATATCTTTAGTTATTCATTGAGGAAATACTAAGCATAAAGGATATATTTAAACCATCACCATCAAAGTCATGATCAATAGTCTAAAATTATTCCTTATATGAAAGGTTATAGACCCTCCCTAATAAAAATCTTATTGGTGTCAAACAAATAATGGTGAATTACATGAGTGTGGAAAAAGCTAGTATAACCTAACAGGCCACCCATACTTTCACACATAAAAGAATCTTCACCACACCATCAATTTCCAATGATAACATCTAAAAGAAGCTCTAAAGGGCACAACCATGATTGTCTAACATTCCCCGAGCTCATGATCATCCCCTTATAATGACATATGTTGATGTGTTGACTTATCATAAAGGAAAAGATTATATGGGAGAGCAAGTTTTCTTCTCAAAATTGGACAGGGTAACTTCAACTCAAGTTTGGTTAGGCCACAACC
The DNA here is from genome assembly GCA_025169955.1 of Salix arbutifolia. NCBI lineage: Eukaryota > Viridiplantae > Streptophyta > Magnoliopsida > Malpighiales > Salicaceae > Salix > Salix arbutifolia. The sequence continues at coordinate 12,420,273 of CM045906.1, forward strand.
CAACCAAGTTTTTTTGGCTTGATTGGGCCATAACCCAATTGAGCTAACTTGTTGTCTCTTTTACTTTATGCATGTACAAACTATGACTTTAGATATAGGTGTCTAGTGAAAATTACCACGAAAAAAAAAACTCTTTCATGGTGAGCTATACAAAGATACTCTCCAAATATTTTATAGATATTTTCCTATGTTTTTAAAGGCTATATATTCCCAATTAAGTTTTGAAAGTGAAAGAGGGAATTTGATATGAACACCACTACAATTATTAACTTGATCAAACAAAGTATTATCTAATACTTACTTAAACATCATATTGTATCATCAAAAACTTGTTTTGTAGAATCAATATAGACCCAAAAATCATCAGCTATGGAAAATTCATTTTGTATGAGGTTTTTCCACGATTTCATCACTTCCAAAGTTTTAAATCCTTTTACATATTCATGCATTTGAAATTAAATGTATGGTAATTTTTATCATATGTATGTTAATTAATCTATTTATATACTTATTTTATTAAAATATTAAAGTTTTGAAACTGGAATACTTAAAAATAAGCCAATAGATCAAACGGTAAAATTAAAAACAAAAGGAAGAAGGATGGAGACCCCGGAAATAACATACGATTTTTAGGATCAAGGACAATAAGCCTTAATTCAATTAAAGGATAGAACAAAAGACTTCCAAAACCATGGGACTAAAATGTAATGTTCTTAGATATTTGAAGGGTTCCATGGCCCCCTCGAGCCACAGCAAGCATGGTCCCGCTCCAGATTCAAGAAGGGTGCGGATTTTACATGTAGAGAGAGCTATGGACAGTAGAAATATAAAGTGTTATACGTGTCTTCAAAGGTTGTCAGTGGAGGAAGAGAGAGGAACAGACCTGGCATCAAACATGGATGCCAGATAGTTACAAAACCAGACAAAATCTGTTGATGGATAGATAGTTCCCCGAGTGATATTTGTAAGCATTTCAATGCAGTATCAAGAAACGCACCAATCATTCAGCACCAGGAAATAGCTTCATAAATTCTGATTTGCCAAAAAAAAAGAGCATCAATTGCTGGAAATACATCGGTTGCAGATAATCCAAATTTCAATATAGATACATTGCCCTCAGACGGTAGCGTTCAAAAACTATTCACTTTTTTTTTTGTTTAAAACAGTAGCAATTAATGTTTCCAGGGAAGGGCAGTGACTTCAATATAATAGCCCTAAGGTTTTCTATAAATAGGGACACCATCCCAGAAATGATTATACAGGAGAGCAGTTTCTCTCTCTATCCCTCTCTCTCTCTCTCTAAATATATATATATATATATCCCTCTCCCTCTCCCTCTCCCTCTCCCTCTCCCTCTCCCTCTCTATTTTCCAAGCTACAAATCAAATATATGAACTAGTTGCCTGGCAATGAGGGAATGGGACAAATACATCTCCTACATCAGTAATGTAAGATACTCTTCTTCTCTATTTACATTTTTTCTAGATGCTTTAATGGATGCAATACTTATGTTTGTCTGTTTTTTTATGAGAATGTCTTGAAAATTAGATTTGCAAAAATCATTAAAGATATGTATGTTAATATTCTCAATGTTCTTTAGAGAAAAAACATGTTAGAACAAGTTGAGCGAGTACATATTGAGAAAACTATGAGTTTCAACCCTTTTATAATTATGACATCAACATTAAAACAATCTTTTCTCATCTGTAAAATCTATCTCATTTTAATTACAGGGTTTGATGAAACAAATTCAAAAATACAAAATTTCAACTATTTTGAAGACAATAAGATATCTTCTTAACTTAATTAAGAGCGAGGTGGGGATATGCTCGTTCTTTTCCCTACTCTTAATTAAGATATAATATGAGAAGTAAAATTTTATAAATCTTCTTAGCTTTGATGGAACATAGAAATGGATCTAGATAATTTAGTGCGTGAATTGCCTTAATATTATAGCTACCTAATTAAAAACAACATCAACATCAACAACAACAACAACAGAAACAAAAAAAGGTGAAGAAAAAATTTGATATCAAGATAAGGAGAGTTCAATGGTAAATTTTGTGTTCCCGCAGTCCAACTATATAGAAAAAGACAGTGGAATATGTTTGAAGTTGTTTTTTAAAGTGTTTTTTATTTATAAATATATTAAAATTATATTTTTATTTATTTTAAAAAATTATTTTTGATATCAGCACATGAAAATAATATAAAAATACTAAATTTTATAAATTTAAAATAAAAAATTAAAATTAAAATTAAAAAAAAATTAAAAATATTTTTGAATCACAGTTTCAAACACCCCAAGACAGCAAAACTTATGTGGCAACAAATTAAATAGCAGGTGTCTGCTGCCCCCCTTGAAGTTCTAACTCTAGGTAGGACAGCAAACATATATTTCCATTACATTTTCCTAACAGGATTCCATAAAAACAACGACCTTCGACGATAATAAATGGCGATTTGTTTTCATCAATAATGCCCTGAATAGCAGCTGCCTTTAAACGTTTTCGAAAAAGCATTTTTTACTTGGCCCAAAATATATATTCACTATATATTGTTCTATGTTTTATTATTACTATTATTAGCGAATGAATACAGCAAGCTATACTGCTTTGAAGAGGCACAGAAGTTTAATTATCCTTGGCCGAGAAATTTGTTTTGTAGCCGCTCTTCATTTCCAGAGTACACATGTGCTTTCAAGTGTGTGTTTGTGTTTGTGTTTGTGTTTGTGTTTGTGTTTGTTTGGATATACATAACCTTCTTTCTTTTTCCATTGTCTTGCATGCAGTTGCAGGTAATTAAGAAAAAATTTCAAGATCAATTATTAGCCCTTTAATTTGGGTTTTCTCACCACTGTCAACTACACCTGTAGCCGGAATAGCCAGACGTTTGTCATATGGAAAATTTCAGTGAAGGCAGCTTATTTTGTAAGGCTAAATCTGTTGTTTCAACTCTTGTTGGAATCATGGTATGGACATCAACGTCTCCATCTCCCAAGAGATTCCCAAAAGAATGGTCAGCCTATTCTGGTCTGAAATCCCTGCTAAATTTCTCACGAGGAACTGATCAGAACCTAACTCATACATGCTACATTCTTCATTCTTACATGATACCTGCGCCTCCATCACCATCGTGGACTACTTCTCCACCTCTGACTCGATCGCTCACTAATTCCTCATCGTACTCCTCTTGCTCTTCTGCATTGGATGATCTGATTGGGACTGAGAGTGGAGTCTGCATGAACTCCAATGTTGAAGAAGAAACTGCGCAAATGGAGAAACTAGAATCTTATCGTTATCAGCACAAGAGAAAGCAGCGTTATGCGACGAGAAAGAAATATCCTCCACCCATACCTTTACTTGCACGAACAGGGAATTTGCCTGGTCATATGCCTTGGATTCTAACCAGGCACTACATCGATGGAAAGCTTGTCCTTGTAGAAGAGAGAGTGAAGCATCATGACTATATTGAAGCACATAGAGAAAACGGTCGTCTCATTTTGAATATTGTACCCTTGGACGATAAGATAACATGTTCCCATTTTGTTTCTAGAAATGAAGAGGAGAAAGAGCTTCAGGACGTTGATTTTCTTGAGGAGAACTCAGATCAGGAATCTGATGATGAAGAAGAAGGAAGAGAAGCATATCAAGAAATTGAACTTGCAAGTGATGATTTTGCTGGTAATTTGGAAGACAGTGTCGCGGTGGATGACGAGGAGAAATATTTAGTGACAGCATCTGCTTCGTTGCCTAAATCAAGTTTGAAGAATGGGAAGTCTGGAGATCTACGCAAGTGTTCTACTTACGCGGGTAGGATGATATCGGACATTAATGCCCATCGAAATGCTGGTGAATGTATGAGTAGTATCCATGACTTGGGTCCAGCATCTTTTGACTTGGCTAATATTCTTCATAAGATGACCACCGTGGTTTAGCTTTTTTCTAATTAGTATTCCTTAAATTAACTAGCTAATTCATGTTCTGGTCAGAAAAGGAAACAACAGCTAGCTAGCAATCGTTGATATTACTTTTGATGACAGCAGGAGCGATATTACATTGAGCTGCCACTGGTTGATCTTGGACAGCCCAATATTCTCTATTACATTGCTGTAACTCTTCCTTTGAATCTTGATATGCTTGTTTATCACTTTGCAAGAATCCATAGCCTTCTTCTCTCAATTTTTAATGGATCTTCCTGTACGAAACTTGGGAAAATTTGGTGTGATGAGATCAGGCCCACAATGGAGTTCTAAAACGCAAGTCACCAGGTTTCGAATTCAGGAGAATAGGAGGCCTAGCTGATAGCAGACATAAACAGATAATAAGCTAGTGTCGGCTCACTTTAGTGCCTTCGACCTAGCAAACTTATTCCTAAATTCACAGACAAGCAACGACCACAACTTCAATCGAACAAAGCATCCAAAATATGTGTACAGATTTTGCTTTGTCTCTTGTTTTTTTTAAGAAAAAACTTAAATCTGTTACACCAAAATTTGACAAACAAATTGAAGTGTGTGTGTGTGTGTGTAACTATTATCCAAAAAATCTTGTTTATTACTTAAAAATGAGAGTAATGAGAGTGTTACTAGTGAGGTTGAAAAGGAAGCTTGGTTGGTTCTGTGCTGATAGAGGCTGAGAGGGAAGAGAGATAAAGGTGAAAAAAGGAAGTGTGGGTTCTACTGTGGGGGGCTGGTGGTGTTGGCTGGTTGGGGGATGTTATGGCCGATAAAGGTTAAAGATGTGAGCGAGGGAGATGATCCTGTATGTGGCTAGTGATTGGTCCTTCTGTGGTAGAGATGGGATGGATATTTTACAAGGGGAATGTGTAAAAATATATTTTGACCTTCAAAATATTTCTATTTAATTTCTTCCCCTTATATTACTTATGTGGACAAGTGTATATATAAGTAAAAAAAATAATATTTTTTTAGTTTTTTTTCCTTCCTATTCAATTTTGGTTAATTCTAAAAATAATAAAAAGGTATAAAATTCTCAAACTTAAATCTCAATCTAGCAAATTCATAACAGTGTGGTTAATTCTTCTCACTTTTCTTCTTCATTATAGGGTTAAATTTCTTGATATTTCTTAACAAAATTGTCCTAAAATTTCATATCTTAGTGATCCTTTTAGTATCATTTTTTTTGTAAATAGCTCGGTTAACTGAAATCTCATCCAACGATACCTTTTAATTAGGTAAACCTAAAATCTCAATATAGAAACCCCACTAAACCAAAACCTTGGTCTTTGTTTTCAGTTTGGTCAACAAGAGATCCTAACTAAAACATTGGTTTGCATTCAACTCGGTTAACTTGAAATCTCAATGTTGAGACCTCATTTAACCATAACCTTGATCTTTGTTTTTAGTCTTGTCAACTTAAGAACTCATTTGGTAATCCCCTTTAACCAAAACTTTTATTTGTGTTTTCAGCCCGGTTAACTTGAAATATCATCTCGCGATCCTCTTTAACCAAAACCTTGACTTTTGTTTTTGGTTGGGTTAGCATGAGATCTCATATGGTAATCCTTTTCAACCAAAACCTTTTATTTACCTTGGTTGGGTTAACCTAAAATCTCAATCTTAAGATCCCTTTTAACAAGAACCTTGGTCTTTGTTTTTGGTTGGGTTAACATGAAATCTCATCTAGCGATGAAATCAAAAAAACCTTCATTTGTCTAGGTTAAGTCAACATGAAATCTCTATTTTGAGACCTCTTTAACCATAATCTTGGTCTTTGTCTTTGATTAGGTTAACCTAAGATCTCATATGATGATCCTCTTTAACTATAACCTTGATTTGCCTTAGATAAGTTAGCCTAAAATCTCCAGCTTGAGACCCTCTATAACCAAAAGTGTAGTTTGTCTTTTGTTAGGTTAACTTGTGATCCCATATGGCGATCATCTTTAACTAAAACCTTGTTTTTGTTTTTTTATTGAATGTAAAACAAATTGATTTAGAATCAAAACTAAAATCCTTGATGACACGGTTCCCAAAATTCAAATTCTTAATTATAGATTTTTTATTGTTCTTCCTGGTGAACATGTTTGAACCTTTGCTTTTCTTGAGAAATTCCTAACAGTAAGGTTCCTCTCACTTTTTGTGTTTTTTTTTTTGTTTTTTTTTTGTTTATTTCTTTCCATGGTTAAAAAATAGGATTCTCAATGATAGGGTTCTTCCTTTTTTTTCATTTTTGATAATAGGGTTCGATCAAGTTCTTTGTTAATTTCCCTAGTTTTGTTGCAGGGTTACAAGGTTGATATTTATCCTTCCTGCTATCTGGATTGACTTGGATTTTTGATAAAAAGGTTGTCAACTCGGTAGTTTTTGATAGCAGGGTTGACCTTAAATTTCATGTTTGCGCGGTTTGAACTGATGTTTCTTGACTACGGGGTTCAAAACTTAGTACTTCCTATTCATAAGGTCGACTTGATATTTCTTGATTGCAAGACAAGAAATGATATTTCCAAATTATGAGGTTTAAAACTCAGTATCTCTTATTCGTAAGGTTTACCTAAAAAAAAATGATTGAAAGGTTTGAAAACTTTTGATTTCTTGTTATCGCAAATTAAGGATTTTTTCAATGTCAACTCTGATTCATCAAGATCTTATTAGATTTCAATGAGGGTTTTCCTAAAAAATTGAAAAACATATATGTAATGTTTTAGGGTTAAATGATAGACATGCATCCTTACCTGGTTTGAAGTATAGGTCTGCACATTTCTTTGATGCTTTATCATCATGAGGTGTCTTTGTTCGCTCGTCAAAGCTTTGTCAATTTCTTTGATTCATCAGCTTATTGAAATTTATCATATATCAGTAATCTACTCAAATGTAAATGCAGTGCCAAATATAAGTTGTTCATGATGATTAATGCTATCGTTGTTTATAAAGCCTAACCATGCCCCCAAGTGTGTTGTTGTTTGATTCATCATGAAGGATCTTAGCAAGTAATTTGTTTCCTATATTCTCTCAAAAATTGGTCTCTAATTAGCTGTGTATATCTTTTCAACAATAATAAAAAGGTTTCTAGTATTGAATTTATCCTTATTATCAATCAACCATGAAGTTGACCTTAACTAAACATATCTCTTCAAATATATGCTAACATTAACCTTCATGGAACTATTAAATCATCAAAACATATATCTCATAACTTGTGCAACAAAAACTTTTAAATATATGTTTAATGTTCATCGCAATAAATTCCTCTCGACCCATAAAATAAGTGCAATGTTTTCATCAATGATGTTCTTTTTATCACCCATATTTATATGGTCAAATGCACCTTGAATTGATAGGCTTCAAGATAGATTGCTCAACCATCAGTCTTGTTGGTATGCATTCTTTCTAAACATTTATCAATATGCATTATGCAATAACATCTTTCAGGAATTATGACAATATTTCATATGGTCAAGCAATATGAAAACGCAATATAGCATTATTTGAAATTGTTATTAGAGTTTGTAAAATCATTGGTTCTCTATTAAAAAAACATTACCCTCAGTTGATTTGAATGTGTTTGCTCTTTTATTTATCATCAAGAGTCACTATCATAAATTTTATTAATTTCACAAAATCATCATTTGCTTATGTTTCTTTTCATTCCTCCTAGAGGTCTATTGCATTGCCTCCAGCCACTGAACTTTTCAAGAATGATCAGGAACTATCAATTTCATTATCTCAAAGGTTTTGCATACTTGATCAATATCTTTTTTGTTCACAAATCTATCTTATTTTGGAATCAACTCATAAATTTTAAAGATCATGTCTATGCAAGTCTAACTATTGAAATGAAATTAGAAAGATATCAATTTTTTAAAAGTGTTTTGAAAATCAAGTTTCTTTTATTGAAGACCCAACATATGATATTCAATACATGCAATCCTTTTATTGTCTTATATTTTGAAAATAGAAATTGACCAGTTCTAAGATTAAAATAGTTTTTGCTTATGGTTTTTTTATCAATTTTAATCTCTATTTATATGTACATCATTTGATGGTACGTGACGAGATGACATTCTATGATTTTAAAACAGTAAGAGGTTTCAAGTAAAGACTCGAGGTTTAGTTGAATATTTATCTTTTTTTCATCATTTATTTCATCAGCATGTATATTAACTAGTAACTTAGTTTGCAACATCCTGACTCTAATGGAAAGGCTCTACAAGTTTTGAGAGTGTTATTTATCAATTCAAATTTCTTATTTGATCAAAAAGGGCTTTTAAAAGCATGTATTGAGGTTGTGGCTCATGACTATGATAGAAAAAGAAAATTCATAGGCTCAAAAAGTATTTAAGGGTTTCAAAGACCTAGGATAACCATCAATTATTCATTAATTCTTTTTCTCTTGTTGTCTTTATAGATGAAGTGACATAAAACCATGTTAATCATCTCAACAAGATTTTCTTATCAATTAGTCAATGCTTCAAGTTCCATAACAATGTCATTCCTTTCATTGTTAATTTCAAACTTAAAAGAAAATACTAAAAACTCATTATTTATCATTTATCATATTATGTTTTTCATCTTTTATCTCTTTAACAAAGGCTAATAAAGCATCTCAAAAAAAATATTATTTAATGAATAACCTATCTCCAAGATACAATAATCTCAATATCATTTTTCTCAACATGAGGTTATCACAAATACCAAAGGACATGGTATAGTTAAGTATTCTTTTTTCTTTTGCTTGTTTTTTCACTTGTCTTTGGCATGGCGTCTTGCATTTTTTTCATGTCGTTCCTTAATTTAACATGTTCTCCAGTGTTGGGCTTTCATTTTTAGCATTCCTTTTACTACTAATGTTATTATTGCCTTCATCTTCTCATCTAAAAATCCCTCATTTGCCTCAAGTGTAAAGGTGTGATCTATGTCAAGTTTTTTTCTAAAGAAAGATCATATCACACTCAAATTAGGATTAGAAAAGGATACATATTTCAAGAATAATGAAGTGAATAAAAAAATGATATTTTTTCATTTAAGCAAGGTTGGTTAAGACTAATAAATTTTGACCTTGTCCAATGTAATGATTTGAACTTGTAAGAGTCATGATTCACAAGTCCATAGCTATTAAATCTAATATACATAAATATACATATTGGTAAAGCTTAGCTCTATGATGTGTGGCTCAAAATTCATATGTGAGCCAAAAACTTGCAAGTAAAGTAATGATTTGGTCACCCTACGTTATTTATCATGTTATTTTTAACAAAAATCGAGTCATTTTCGCAATCAAAACATTTTTAATTTTCAGGAATGACAAGTTTTAATTTTACATATTGAGTTTGATCAAAATATTTTGTTAAAAATAAAATGTTAAACATTTCAAAAAAATAAAAAACAACAAAAAGACATGTTTCATTGAAATGATGATTTAATCTCAAAACAAAATGATGACCAACAAGTTCCATTACAAAGTTATTGGCAACATGACACCCTAATAAACTTCTTCCACAATCATTTGTAACTTGTCATTGCTTATTAATCTTTATTATGCTCATTATGATTTATTACCAATGCAATTGATGACAACATCCTTCATAAACTTGATTGACTCTTCTCATCATCTTTCAAACCTAATTCTTAAAATCTTTGCAACCTTTCATATCTCTCATCTAGACTACATCACATAGGAAATGATGTCTTGGGGTAATTGTTTTTGAGGTAACAAAAATAACAATGTTGTGTTCTCTTGTGCTCCTTCGTCAACCATAAAAGTTTAATTGATCTGAGAAGTAATCATGGAGTGAACGTTTTTATTGCACATAATAGCATTGTCCATTGTGTGTGGTGGCGTAAAGCTTTTTCATTTGTTGATGCTATAAGAACTCCACATGACCAAGGGGGAAATCAAATAATATTTCTAGAAGGGGTTTCAAAGTGCTAGTCGAAATAAATGAAACCTTATATTTATTTCTAATCATGTTTTGTATAAAGAACCCAAACATGATATTAGTTCTTTGACTGATGCTTCGTGAAGGTAGGTTCACACTTGAAAGTGTTGCACTTATTGAAAATAAGTCTAAATTACTCACAATCTTCATTCATGAGTGCATTAGAAGCTTGTAGATGACATTTAAGCATAGTTCAATTTATTTAATGGTAAAGCAAAGGATCTTATTACTGGCTCGTTAAAACTTATGAGCGATTTTTTTTTTATTACAGTGAATCCTTCTTGATATCATCATATGTTAGTAACTTTTAACTCTTCAAATGAAGATAAATTTTAGGGGCTTTTATTTCAAACTATAGGAATGTATGTTTAAATATATGTGCATTTTTTTATGAACTCCCTTTTCAATGAGTGACACATGATCATAACTTCTATATGATGAAAAAAATCTTGATATTTGCTCAAACTCTGCAATGAAATCTCTTGAGAGATGACCATTGTGTCAGCCCTGTAAGTCTTAAATTCAAGATGCTTCAAAAAGGGTTTGTCTTGATGCATAACAATATTTAGGAAACATACATTATATAGGTTGGTTCTATTTTTCGTACATGATATAGAGGGTAAGTTTACTACATGGTCTCTAAAAAAAATGTCTCTTAATGACCACCCCATGAAGGTAGTATAAGATCTCAATAGGTAATGAGATGACACATATATCAATCATTATCATTCTAAGAACTTAGCAAAGAATTAAAGTTACACAAACTTAAATATTGACTAAAAGTAATATGATAAGGTTTTAGTCCTTCACTTAACTTAAAGTTTTCAAGTGTAACTTGAATCAATGCATCTCAAATTAACAAACGATGCATGAAAATATATACATATGAGCCAAATAAAAAAACAATATATTTTAAAACATGAATAAAATAAAACAAGCCACATGCAAAAATTTAAACACATCGAAAAAGATAACCACATCAAAATACACAAAGCTTAGTCCAATATCATCAAAAAAAAAATATATCATCTCCAGTGGACTCGTCATTGTATCACACATATCCACGCGACATCAGGGGTTCATTGGAGTTGTCACCTAATTGTTTGGTTCAAAGTCGTTATAAAAACCCGTATATATTAGTCTTGTTGAAGATTCTAAGATAAAAGATTGATTATTGCTATTAAAAATATCAACACCTCTAGACTTAACGCACCCTCAAGTTGGATTGTGATTTTTGATATGGTTTAATATATACACTGTATAATGTTATAACAATTAATATAAAAAGAAAAAGAAATCGTGAATAAATAAGTCAAGCAAGGTATCCTTCCATGCTTCGCTTGTGCCAGACTATTCCACGTTTCAATATCCAATTATATTTTTCAGAAATGGAAGCAGAAACAAGGACAGCCTGAAAACGTTGATTCTACTACCCATATTCATATTATTACCTGAACATGTAAAATATCTCTATCTATATATAATTTACACACACGTTAACGTGCTATACCATTACTTGTCTCTTTCTTCTTCCATCTCTTGGCTTCCTTGCTTCTCAACTTGCAGCAAAGGTAATTCTTGGTCAAGTCTTTCTTTATTTTTACCCATAAGATCCATCTCAAAGCACACTCTGGGAATCTGCTCAATTTTGTTAAAGTTTATGATTTTGGCTTGATTCTTATGAAACTCTTGATCTGGGTTTTACTTCTTCTTTTTTCTTGACTGACTTTTCAGTCTTAACGTTGTAATTGCAGTTTTGGGAGGATTTGGGATCAGTAGACAATGATTGACTTGTTTGTGTTTTTTTTATAAAAAAAAATGTGCTGTCGGCAAGTTTATGCTTCTGTAGAAGGGCAATGAAATCTATAGATGTTGCTTGCTTATTGTGTTTTGATTTATGAAGATTTAAATTAATTTTCTAGTGAATTGTTGAAGTGTTTCAAGATTGTTTTCCTCGTATAAATGCTCTATTTTTCACTATTGTCCATATCTTGTCGATCTAGTTTCTGATTTGTTGAAGTAAAAATATGCCCTCTTTTTTGCATCATTTGCCAAGTTCATAATTGGGGTTGCTAAGCTGAGGGTTTCTAGATGGGAGGTGTTTTGAGTTTGGGCGGTCCCAAATGCAGGAGAAGCGAGTATAATGAGATGATAAATAATGGAAGCTGCAAGAGGCAAAAGACATCCTCAACTTTTTATGATGAGGAAAGCTCAAGATTGATTCCGTTTCTTCCTGATGAGTTATCCATCCAGATACTTGCTAGACTCCCCAGATTTTGCTACTTTAACCTGCGATTGGTTTCACAGAAGTGGAAGGCAACGTTTGAGAGTGCTGAGCTGTTTAAAGTTAGAAAAGAAGTTGGATCAACAGAAGAATGGCTATATGTATTGATTAAGGATGAAGCAGATGAGCTATCATGGCATGCTTTGGACCCCCTGTCAAAAAATTGGCAGAGGTTGCCTCCAATGCTGAATGTTGTTTGCGCAGACGAATCTAAAAGGGGATTTCCTGGGCTTTGGTTGCGGAACGTGGTTGGGTCAGGCATTAAAATTGCGGAAGTCATAAGGAGTTGGCTTGGGCAAAAGGACACGCTGGATCAAATGCCTTTTGGTGGTTGTTCCAATGGTGCTGTTGATGGATGCCTCTATGTGCTTGGTGGGTTCTCGAGAGCTACCACAATGAGATCCGTCTGGCGGTTTGATCCAATCTCGAACAAATGGAGCAAAATGACTTCCATGTCTACAGGCAGGGCTTACTGTAAGACAAGCATTTTAAATAACAAGCTATATGTTGTTGGGGGGGTTAATCAGGGCCGAGGGGGGTTGACTTCTCTTCAATCTGCTGAAGTATTTGACCCTTGCACGGGTACATGGTCTGATGTTCCAAGCATGCCATTCTCAAAAGCTCAATTGGTGCCCACTGCCTATTTGTCTGACCTGCTAAAGCCTATAGCCACCGGGATGACTTCTTACATGGGAAGATTATTTGTCCCTCAAAGTTTATACTCATGGCCCTTCATTGTTGATGTTGGTGGTGAAATATACGATCCTGAAACAAATTCGTGGGCTGAAATGCCAACTGGCATGGGAGAAGGCTGGCCTGCACGGCAGGCAGGTACAAAACTGAGCGTGGTGGTAGATGGTGAATTATATGCACTTGATCCGTCTGCTTCTTCAAACAGTGGTAAGATCAAGGTATATGATCAGAAAGAAGATACATGGAAAGTTGCTATTGGAAAAGTCCCTGTTGCTGATTTTACAGAATCCGAATCTCCATATTTGCTCACGGGTTTTCATGGAAAGATTCATGTCCTCACAAAAGATGTCAATCATAACATTGCAGTTATGCAGGCTGATGTGCGAGATAATTTGGGTTCCCCATTGAGCTCAACTTCTGTTTATGCCAAGTCCATGCATGAGCATTCTGACTCCTCCGAAACGGTTTTTTGGAAGGTCATAAACAGTAAAAATCTTGGGTCTGTGGAACTTGTCAATTGTCAGGTTCTTGATGTATAGGGGTACATTGACTAGTGTTGTATTTAAGATAGTGGTGTGCCTTGGAACCTGAATACCAAAACTTGTTATTTGGTATCTGCCCACAAAGATGGCCTCCAATTGTATTTTTATTCTCAGAACTTGAGGTAATTTTCATGATCCTTCTGAATTGCCTTACAAGACATGTATCTGGATATTTGCAAACTTAAGGTGTGGTTCATATGAAGACGTCAAACAGTTTGTAATGTTTCATTTTCAATGTTGGATGTGGTTTTCTGCATTTAAAATTACTCATTCTGCCAATTTTCTTCTCTGTAGAATTGGACCCGTGAGGTTTGAAGGTGAATAGTAGCTTGTTGCCGTAATATTCATCAAATAGGATGTGAAATAACATCTTCAATTCTTGAGTTTACAATTTCTCAATAATGGAATTATGTTTCTAGGTCTAGAAAAATCAAGTAAGGACTTGATTGAGCTAATTTTTATAATTAACCTGAATTAATATATAGATATTATTCAGAAAAAAATGATATTATGTCAATTTATATGGTTTTTCATATTTTCCTATAAATAATATGTTCTGCTTCTTATTTTGACGAGAGATTTGTCTTGTAGACAAAAAAAAAAAACTATATAAGTAACTCTAATCATAACAATCACTCTCTTCAAAATAAGAATTTAGAAGATTTTTTAGTAGTGATTCGTGTGGATTATCATTAGACACCGAACAATTAAACGATTAATGACTTGTGATTACTCAACTTTTAAAAAACTATTCAAAATCAAAGAATATCAAATCTTCAAGTAATAACATGTATATCAACTCTAAATACTTTTATTTTACTATTTTCACTGCATGTATGACATTTAAAAAACCAAGAAACATCAACTTTGATAGAGCTCAGATACAGACAACCAATGGCAATGATTTTGGGCCAAACATGGCGACTCTTAAAAGAATATGTAATCGATCAATGACCTGCGAATCTAACCTTTCAATTGCCTTCCATGTAGTTCTCGCAAGTTATTTCACGAGTTAGATAAATTGACATCTCCAACATGCAACCAATTCTGATGTAAAGATTCTATTCGGACATTAAATACTTTGCAAGAAAGGAAACCCGATAGATTTAGATAACTTAATTGCCAAATTGGTTGGACTAGAGAGAATGCAAGCGCTGCTTTTCAAATAATTTGCAGGTGTTGTTCTGTGTCCTCCTGTTCCTCAGGGAAACAATGGCGGGTAATCCAGATAGCATCTAAAAAATTGGATTAAAAAATGTTGCGAGCTTAACCAAAATTGGTTTCGCTGATCAAAGAATTTGATTTGCTATACATGATAATGAGTTACAGAAGAGACCAAAAAGGTTATAATGTTATAACTATATACCTTGTGATGCAAACAACCAGCAAAAATGCAATTTTATTTACAGACAGACATCTGCTTCTACGCTTTTGGCATCCATTGCGGGCTTGTCGGATTGCAACTTGACTTTTGACAGCTAATTAGCTAGCTAATAGTAACCAGCAATCTACATAATTAAGTAGTGATGGAAGGCAGCATGGGAATCTTAACTTCTAAACTCAGTAAATAGGATTTCTGAGACTGAAAATAAGGCACTAAAGGAGGATTGTCAAAATGGCTATGAGGAATGGTCCCCAAGGGAAGCTGACGAGGACCGGTTTAAGCATTGCGCTTTCTTCGATGCCCGAACAGTCTTGAGAGTCATCATGAGCTTCTGCCTCTCACCTTCAACCTCTGCAAATTGAAGGCTTAGCTGAGAATAGCGGTCATGCATCTCTTTTAGTTCAGCCTCCACATTTGTGTACCTTCCCTTTAGTTCCAGCATGTCCTTAATCAACTCATTGATGTCTCTAAAGCTTTTGAATACAGCTTCCTCGTCACTGTGTTGTTTCAAGAAAGAACTGTGTGGAATGGGAAAATTTCATATTCATTAGCTTTCTTTTTGTTGAGGTTTTATCCTAGAATCTTGTTAGCTCTTTCTAGTGTATAGCATCATCAAATATATGTTTCGCATACAAGGGAAGTTTCTATAAAAAAAAAAATATATATATATATATATGAACATTTAGGCAAATGAACAAGGCAAAAAAGAGAGTTTCTATATTTCTACCAATGCCAAAACCAATTCTAGTGTCTCGGGTATTTTCAAAGCTGTATTAAATGCAATACCTGTGAAAAAGGATGCTTGATCTCTTCTTTGCTTGCAATGCTTCAGCAATCTCAATTTCTAATGCAAGCACCCTCTCTAATGCGTTTCCACTCCCTGAGAATTCATTAAACAAGGGGAACAGGATTCCTAGTTCTTCATTGGCCTGAGCAAAGAGTAGAAAGTTAAGCATCCTAAGCATCCAGACGAAGTGAACAATTACACTAAAAGGTGGGGATAACAACTTACCTTCTGTAGCTTCGTAAATTCACTTTGTAACCCCGGAAACTTCTGGTCAAAATCATGATCATCTTGCAACAAAAGTGAATTCTCGTTTTTCATCTTTTCTAACTGCATGCAGAAACAATAAACATCAGATAGCAATCAGAAGTTAATGTTGCAAATTTGCATTTACTACATGCCCTAATGCTATCTAGGACCTATGTTCCATTTCTGTGATAAAAGATTTGACAGATGAGCAATATGCAGGCATCATCTCCCTTGGTTTCAGAATGCAGATGTGAGTACCTCATTACTTAAGTGGTCCATGCTAGACTTTAAACTTTCAGCTCTGAAATGATCATTGATGATAGCCAAATGCTTCATGTCACTATGCAGCAACCTGTCTTGATTTATGAGTGCAGAACTTTTAAGCCCATTCATCCCACAAGACACGAGAACATCCTAATAAGCAATCACACAAATAAATAGTTAGAGGCAAACCTTCCAGCATCATAAATTCTGCAATACAGAGGTTGAAGGATAAGGATACCAAAATACAATTTTCTTTACAGATTCAAATTTTTTTATTGTCTCACTAAAAGATATGATATACTCCTACTACAAACCATTGACTAATCAATAATGCTCAAATACAAAATAGTAAACAAGAATTTCAAAATCTAGAACGATACTATAATTTTTTAAAAACAAAAACCAATACAATAAAAAGGACACATATATAATCACAATTACATTATTTCGTGTCCTGTTTACGTTTTCTTTTATTCAACAAGTTGTTCCAAAATAAAGTTCCGTCATTTTTTTCTCAGGAAAGTAACAAAACTTTAGAAACAGCAAAGCTGGACTTTTGAGATTGTAATCAAAGGTTTTAAAAAAAAAATTAAAACATCACTAGATGATTATATAAGAGAAAGGTTGAATCACTTTCAGCATCTAAAAAATTCCAATCATGGATATGCAACATGATTCATTTTAGAAAGATTGAATTTTCTTCTCAATTTACAGTAATGCAGATAAATATCTATTGCCATGAACTACTACGTATATACTTAATTATCCTCTTGCAATAACATAATTGAATTTAAGATATGCTGGAAGAAATTTCAAGGTCCACCAATTTTTCGTTTAGTTCATCACCTGCGCAGGTTGTTCATGCATGAATGTGTTCGAATGATTAACTCTGTCAACAGAAGCAGGGAATGCATGTTCCGCTTCTTCACCATTCCTAAAACTATCTCTTCCCAAGCACTTCTGATTAGGGTCCCCAGATGGATGGTTCAAAGGGACTGTGCGAGCTCTTTTTTCTCCATAGTTTGAAGCATCCACAATCAAGCAATCCACTTCGCAAGATTCATCATTTTGTTCTTCCTGCATGTTCCCTGGTGATTTGGAATTCTCTAGCGATTCTTTCATCAAATTGAGTTCAACAGCAATTTTTGACTTCTCCTCGTTGCATTCTTCCAAAGAAGCTTCAAGTTTTTGTTTTTCTTCCTTGCAGCATTCAAGACTTATTAATGAGCATTCCATTTTAGCCTTCATCAAGTCATAAGCCTTCCCTTTTTCACGTTTGTCAGAAACTACAGATTGTAACTCAGCCTCCAATTCCAATATCTTCATTCCCAGTTCTTCATTTTTCTTCAGATGAGAAGCTTCAGATTTCTTCCTACTCTCAATCTCATCAATCGCATCTTGTAATTTCAATAGCATTTCCTCACAGTGCTTTTTAGAGATGGACAACTGCTGTTTCAATTCTTGCAGCCTTGTTTCATACTGCTCTTTGATAAATGCAATTCTTAAGGACTCCTGCATGGCCACAGGTGGTTCTTCAGGTTCTCTTTTTTCACAAGCCTGGATATACTCAGCATCAGCTTTGTCTTTGAGCTCTTTCAAATGGACAGACAAGTTTCTGAATTCTTCTGTCTTCAAAATCTGATCAGAAAGCCTCTGGTTAAGCTCACTGCAGTGTTTCTGCAGCATCACAGATTCATCATAGTATCCTTCAAGCGTGATGATCTGAGCTTGCTGTTCATCCATTTTGGCTTTAAGTAATAGAACTTTTACTTCCAGCTCAACCTTGGAGAACACCAGATTATCAATCTCTTCTTCAGATGTCACCAACATGCATTTCAGCTTTTCAACCTCTTGGGAATGTTGAGTTTTATCCTCAAAATAACTAAGCACAGCAGTTTGAGAGTTGTGTTTGAATTCCTCAAGCTCAGCTCTTACAACTCTGTTTGTCTCGATAAGTAACCTGTTTTCAGCAATAGAAGCCTCTAGCTCAGACTGAATAGAGTTGAGATTTGTTAACAACCTCACATTCTCTTCAGCATATTGGGTTTCACTAGCAAGACACCGATTGAGGGTGGTTTCCGTGTCAATATGCTTCTTCTGAAGTTGGGCAAGGAGCCTATCTGTGGAGTGCAGTTGATGAAGCAACACTTCAAATCCACTGTCATATTGAGTCTTTGCGAAAATGAATTGAACATCAGCAGCTATTAGAGATTCATGCATCTCAGACAACTGAGTTTTTAGTGCAGAAACAGCAGAAGCTTCTTCACGAGCATTATTCAGACATTCCTCAGACTGCAACAGAAGACAGCAAACTCTTGCTTTCTCAGATTCTAGATCTGATACCAGGTGTTTGAGATGAACCAATTCCAACTTGTGGTTATCAAATTGAAGCAACTGGCACTGCTTCTCGTTTAATTGTGAAGTTAAATCTGATATTGTACTCTGTAACCCCTCCCGCAAGCTTCTCTCATCATGCAGCTCATCATGATGAGATTGCAAACTCTTTCTCAAACTGATCAGATCTGAAGCAAGATGGGCAGACTCCTCAGTTTTATCCTGTGAAGACACCATCAATGCTTGCTTTTCATGTTGCAAAATTTGCAGGCATTCACTCAACCTGTTTAGTTCTGATGCAAGCCCGGTAGATTCCTCTGTCTTATCCTGCAAACCTGCCATCAAAACTTGGTTTTCATAATGCAAAGATTGTAAACTCTCTTTTAAAATGTTCAGCTCTGATGTAAGCTTGGAAGCTTCCTTGGTTTTATCCCTTGAAGATATCATTAGAGCTTGTTTTTCACCATGCAGAGATTGCAAACTTTGTTTCAAACTGTCTATCTCTGACACAAGCTTGGTAGATTCCTCCTTCACATCCGTATGGGATGTCATCTGAGCTTCATTTTCATCATGCAGAGTCCGCAAATGTTCTTTCAAACTGTTTAGTTCCATTGCATGCTTGGCATATTCCTCCTCTTTATCCTGTGAAGATGCCATCAAAGCATGATTTTCATCACGCAAAAATCGTAAATTTTCTTTTAAACTATTTAGCTCTGATGCAAGGTTGGCAGCTTCCTCAGTTTTATTCTGTAACATTTCCATCAGAGTTTGGTTTTCATCATGCAGAGATTGTATGCTATCTTTCAAGCTGCTCAACTCTGAAGCCAGTTGAGCAGACTCCTCCTCCTTATCTTGTGAAGATGCCATCAAAGCTTGGTTTTCATCATGCAGAGATTGAAAACTTCCTTTCAGACTCTCGAGTTCTGATGCAATCCCTGAGGACACCTCATTTTTATCCTGTATAGATGCCATCAAAGCTTGGTTTTCTATCGCAAGTTTTGCTGCAGTCAGCTTAGTCGTATCAAGTTCACTAGCAACAGTATCTAATTCCAGGATTTCATGACCAAGGTCCCGGTTCTTAGAGATAATTTCTTTCAACTGAACTTCCAAACGATCAAGATCAGAAAATAGCTCGTTGTGCTGCTGTGCATATTTTTCTTCAACTTCAGAGCTAACCTTGAGTTTGTAAGCAATACCCTCAATGTCCAACTGAAGCTGCTCAACCAAAGCATTTGACACATTGAATTTATCCACCATGTTCAGTATTTCACGTTCAAAATTCTGTTTCATCAACGCAATCTCTGATTTAGCTGCAGTGATGGACACTTGAGCGATATCTCTCTCGTGAACCAGACCTTTCTTCTCTTCCATGAGCTG
Organism: Salix arbutifolia; assembly: GCA_025169955.1. Taxonomy (NCBI): domain Eukaryota; kingdom Viridiplantae; phylum Streptophyta; class Magnoliopsida; order Malpighiales; family Salicaceae; genus Salix; species Salix arbutifolia. The sequence continues at coordinate 12,440,081 of CM045906.1, forward strand.
GAGAATCCTTTCACATGAGTTGTGCTGAAGCTCTTCCAATTGCATCACGAAAAAAGTTAAATCCTGGGGCTTTAAATCCTGATCGCCAGATTCACTAGGAGGCAATCCATTTATACTTTTGTCATAGGATGCCAGCAAGTTCTGCAACTTACTCTCCATGAAATTGACTGAATCCTGCAGCTTTTCCTTCACTGAAGCCAGATCATCAAATTCATTTCTGAAAGTTTTCAGCTCTTCCTGCAAAGAGAAGATCTCATTTTGAAGATCACAATTTTCTAGGGTTTTCTTTTCCAATAAACATGCCAACTCCGTGTTCTCTGCAGCAGAATCCTTATACATGGTCTCATAACTTCTGTATTGCATCACTAGAGACTCCCATTCAGCAATTTTCTGCAAAAGAAGGTGATTTTCACATGTGACATTTTGCAAATTTGCTTCAAAAACTTGGTTTTGCCGAGCCATATCATTGCACTTGGCAATGCAAGTAGCCCTATGCTCATTTAAGGCATGAACATCATTCAGTGCAGAGTGCAGCTTTTGCGACAATAACTCCTTGGACTCAGTTGAAAGCTCTAGCTGCCGTGTAAGTTTGTTTATTTTCTCTCGCATACATTTGACATCATCACTGGCCTCAAGCAAAGTTTCCTGTAGAACATTTGAAAGGACATCCAAGTATAAATTTACAAAATGAATTTCACAAGCTTCTTCTTCAACCTTCCTGTAAAGCCCTTCCTGCAAATGTAGAGATCTTTTCAAGTCATCTAAAAGAATATCACCACCCAACTGTTGTTGATTTTTCCCGACTAAATGATTTTGGAACTGAAAGAGTTTCCCCATGCGAACTTCACTTAGACCAGATCTCTGGCTCTCTGTGGTTATTGGGTTTCCTTCAAAGCATGATTGTGAAGAATCTACAAAAGCATGCCGGATGAGATTCTCATTTGTCTCAAACATAGACAAAACCTGGACTGAGAGAAGTTCCAGGTCCTTTTGTAACTGGTCGACAGCAATTGAATAATTCAGGCGTGCCCGTTTGAGTGCTGCCTCAGCAGTAACAGTCCTTCTTTCAAGTTCCTTGTTCAGAGAATCCAAATCACGTTTGTCTTCAACTAGTCTTAATAGCTGATCATTGAGATCTTGGCGCATTGTCTCCATGTCTTCCTTTGTGGATGCAGCTGCATACAAGCAAGTAGCATGCTCATTTCTGAGATTCTGCAATTCCCCAAGCATCTGCCTCTGATGTTCCTCAAGCTCCTGGACAAGGGCCTCATAGTAACATTCCATCTGGTCCATTTTCTTTGCAAGGCTCTCCCGTTCAGATTTTGATTCATCCAACTCCCTCAGAAGTTCAAATATTTTTCCTTTCATTGCATTGGTAGTATCTATAGAGTCAGGCTCATGAGAAACCAAGCCAGGAATATTAAGACAATGAAGCATGCCTAGTTCTGGTTGATATAAGTCCACATCAAAGCTAGGTTCGCTTACAAACTGGCTATTTTTATGTATACTCATTTCTCTGATCTCCTTCAGGCTAGATCCTTCAGAAGGTACCAAGTGGATGCTGGAAATCGGCAGCCCTGTTCCTTGCTTAAGATCCTGCAGCACACCAATCAATTCCTCTACATCTGAGCGAAGGAGTCTGAAGTCACTTTCATGGTATCCCAAGCATGCATTATTTTGAAGCTCTTTTATCTTATCTTCCATGGATAAAAGGCCCTTTATCCATCTGAGCTGCAATTCTTGAAATCTGTGATCCTGTCTGGGTTCTGTAGCATTTCTGCTGCTAAAAGGAGCGGTAAATTGAGAAACCTTTAACTGTTCAAGATCACCTTTCAACTTCGAACACTCCGACTTCAGTACAGACACTTCTTTCACCATCTCTTCTCCAGAAGCAATCTCAGAAGCAAGCTGCTTAGCAAATTTTTGGGCTTCATAACCTATTTCCCCAGCATGACCCTGTAAGGAGTTTACCTCCTGTTTAAGCTCAACAATAGATGACTCAGCCACTTCCAAGCATCCTCTAAGCCTACCATTCTCTTCATAAGCAGCTGCCAAGTCATTATCTGCAGAATAATCTGAACTCCAGGCATGAACCCAGTCATTTGTCCCCTGTGCCAAAAATCGATGATCAGAAGGATCCCCTTTTTCCATCTGAGGACTTTGGATGAGGGAAAGTCCAGCTAAGTCACCAGAGACGGTACTCTTAAGGCTATCAATTTCATGTGTGCTGGAAGTATCATGTTTCTCTGCGTATAAACTCTCTGATGTATTGGAAGAGCCATCAAACCCAACAGCTGAGTCTGCATATTCTTCGTTTGGCCCCACCTCTTCTTCGAGTGAAGCAAGGTCTTTAGATTTTTCTTTAAATCTAACTCTGGTATTTACCTATAAATCAGGCCAAAAAAATAACAACCTTATTGTTGATTCAAATCATGATGAAAGAGAACCATTTCAATCATCAGAAAACACTGAGGCAAAAGATGACTTCAAATATAAATATCAAGTTGCTTTGTTTCCCATGGAAACTCATAAGTACAAATAGTACGAGCATGCATCATTTCTCAAATTCTACAACTGCATCAACTCAGCTATTAAAACAAGCGCAAAAAAGATGCCCCACGGATTTAAAACAGATCTTATCATACAACAGCTGACTTACACAAGGCATGAACAACACGAGAAATTTCAATTATATAGTTTTAAGAGGAAAATATGTAAGCAAGAATATGCAGCATGTAACATAAGCTTATACTTGCACGGTTAGGAGAACAGGGCAAACAACATTCCTTTAGATTCAGGAAAATACAGAAAGCAGTTCATAGCGTACAATGGAAGAATGGATATGTAAACAAAACAAATGATCTAACCTTATCTATCTGATCATTGATAATCCCTTCAGAAGATGATACTTTTCCACTAGAGGATTCATCAGGGCTATTTTGGTCAGTCTGCAATCCCCTCTCTCTGAGTTCCCTCTGCTGCTCAAACTCTCTGGAAGCAATTAAATTGCAGATAAGTGGTTGAAGTAGACAAGCATTAAATTTGTGTGTTTTTATGTATTATTACCGGAAACCAGTTTTTGAAGTGAGCAGTTGTGCAGTGACCTGGAAATGAACAACACAACCATTAATATATGCGAGTAAATGATAAATCTCCAAAACTGAAAAAAACAAATCCTAAAACAGGCCAGAATAAGATGTATGTTGAGAGTAAATATAATAGGGATCACCCATTGATATCATTATATGACACTAAAAGTGTATTATTAAACCAACTTGCTTAAGACAATGTTACTTAAGAAAGCATATTCAAGAATTCTCACATGCAAAGTAGTTCCAGAATCAGATCCATGAAGAGGCAGGGCAACAACAGAAGGTTTTAACGCATCAGCATAATCAGCAAGGTTGATGGTAGCCTCCCCAAGGACACTAGACCGTGATGAACCCTGATGTTAGTCAGATATAGGTCAAATAGAATTAATCTCAGGGAATTTACATGAAGTAAAGAACAATCTGTTACAAAGATGGCAAGGAACCAAATGATAAAATAGGGGAAATAAGATTTACCATTGAAATGACAAGCTTATAGAGCTTTTCATCATATCGCTTGGTTCTAACGTCTTGAAGAAGTCTTGTGGTCTCATATATAGGATCTGCCCATTTGCAGGTCCCGTTTCTTACATTGGCTTTGGTTGTTTTTGCAGTTGCTTTTCCAGAATCAGCAGGAATGAAAGATATAAAAAGTTTATCCCATCCTGGATGAGGAATCTGTATTACATGCGAAGGATAAGAGATTTAGTCATTGCAGAGAACAATAAGCATAGGATGCAAAGATAAAACAATAATTTCAATCAAGCATGAAAAGTATGCAATCTAAGCCATTGCTATAATGAAGCTCAAACTCAATATTATGTAAAACAGTGACTGATGTGAGCTGCATACTTCACCATTTCTGTTAAACATCATACAAAACCAGTACATGTCTTAAGGTAGTTGGTTTGGTTGTAGTTACAGAATAATAAACATCTGTATTATTGAAAATGAGAAAGAACAATAATTTATGTTCTTTTCTGTTTATATATTTTAGAAAGCTGAGTGTTTTAGATATGCCCATCCCCACTCTCAGAATTTTCACCAAGCCAATGCACAACATTGCAACCATGATGATAAACCACTCTATCGCACTGTACAATAGAATATATAGATTGCTAGAATCAGATCATTAACGAAATGTCAGCTAGGTGAATGCACCTCTGATTATTTAGTTGATGTAGCACATAATTAACTGAAAAGCCAGTGTATAAGCATAAACACATGCCGACAGACAAAAGTCGATAAAAAAATTGATGACGTTCTTGCCTCTATTTCATGTGTGATTTAATAAAATTCATCGAGATAGTAGCAAGCAACAGCGACACAGATATTAACAATGTTAAGATCAAATCTTACATGTGTGGCATGGAACTGCAGCCGAAAGACCACTTTCACTTTAGTTTTCTCAATCTTCCACCTAGTAATCCTCGACATTGCTGGATAAGAAACTAATTTATCATCCACTGCATGACAGTTTACACCCTGCAAGATCACGCACAGTCACCAGACATACAAGCAATATTCACAACACTGCCATCACTGTAATCCTCCAAATCCCAGAACTATAGAAATCTTAAACACACCAAAAAGCCACAAAAAAGATAAAATTAAAACAAAAAAATGCAAATTCATGTAACTTAGATCCTTGAGCTAGTCAAACTATTTGATCAGGTGAATTTGAGTAAACAAGACAATGAACACTACAGCAACTTATTTTCCTCCATTTCTCAGCAACCAAACAGAACATAGGAGAATGCATGCCCCCTCCCCCACCCTACAGAGCGAAAAAAATAAAAAATAAAAAAGAGCAACTCGTACCTGATGCACAAGCTTTTCTAAAACGCCAAACCCAAAAGTTATTATAAAAATCCCACGATTAGAAAAGGATGCTTCGATCTAAACCTTGTAAAAACACACAGAATATATCTATTTATTTATCAAAATTAAACAGAACAAGAAGCCAAATAAGAATCAAATGCAGCATCCACTTCAACTGTGAGAAGACCGACAAGAAAGAGTAAAAGAGAATCCAGAACAAAATGTTGATAAATTTGCACCCCTTTTAATCTATTACACTATTTTTTTTTAAAAAAAAAAGGAAAAGGAAGTCACTGCTTTCTTTTTTTTCAGCTAAAAGACAAATCAAGAGCTAAAAAACAGTACGAGTAATTTACCTTATACTAACTTCTTTTAAAAAAAATAAAAAAGAAACAATATAGTACAGAGAAAACGCCAAGAAATGCACAAACCAGAAAATGCAGGCAGGGGGGGAATCTCAGTGAAACGTGAGATTCAGATCACACAAATTTCTTCTTAAAAATGAAGATGAAAGACACGCTTACAGTTGTGGAGCGCAAAGAAAATAAGTGGAACAAAATGGGAGGGAGTGGGCACTAAGTTGTGGATCTACAGGTGGAAGGGGGAGTAGAAACTATTCACAAGAATGGTTCGTTCTCAATGCGTTGTCTCACACTCTGAAGACTCTCTTCAGAATTCAGAGAGAGAGAGAGGAGAGAGATTTTGGGTTAGTTTATGTTTTACTTTGTTAATTGTGTATTGCTTGTGTGTTCGTGTCCTGGAGGTGGTTGGGATTTTTATAGTCTAATCTATGGCGTGAAGAAGCAGTGAGTAGGAATTTAAAATGGGTCATGGGGCCAGTTGGTTTTATTATAAAATATAAATTATAAATTATAAATTCAAAAAATAATAAGGTGAAATGGAGGGGTGGTCGAAGGTGAAATATCAGCTTTCCAGTGTTATTAATTATTAGTTTGTTATTGAGGTAGTGTTTGTTTTTTTATATAAATAATTTTTTTATTTTTAATATGACTGTATTCGAACAATCAAAAAATATAAAAATAAATAAAAATATATTTGAGATTGTGATGAAGATTTATTTTTAATATCAACATATTAAAATAATTTAAAATTTTAAAACAGAGCCTAAATTAAATTAAACGGTGTCTTATGACAAAGAGAAAAGAGACGTCCCGCCAAAGCTTAGAAAAATGGCCAGCGTTAATTAATTATGTAATAGTATCATCTTATTATTATTACTATCTTATTTTATTTATTATTATTACTATTATTATCGGATTTGATTGATAAGGATGATATTACCGCTGGACCACTGACTGGGTTGGGTTTTATTGACAGGTGGAAATTAATTTACTAAGAAGCTGTTTAAGACAGCTTTTGAAACTGTGTTTCTAAAATATTCAATTTTATTTTAAATAAATATGTTTTGGTATTTTTAGATTATTTTGATGTGCTGATGTCAAAAATGATTTAAAAAAAATCATTTTGATATATTTCGGCACAAAAAGCACTTTGAGCCTGTTTGGGAGTGCGATTGCGGTAGCTTTTCAAAGTGCTTATCGTGCCGAAATACATCAAAATGATATTTTTTTTATTTTTTAAAAATCATTTTTGAAATCAACACATCAAAATGATCTAAAAACACCAAACCGCTGATCTTTAAAATGAAAAAAAAAATCAAATTTCGGCCAAAAGCCGATGGGATCACAATGTCAAACGGGCACTTTGAAAAGCTACAGCAATAGCTGTCCCAAACAGACCCTAAACAAAATTGATTGACTGGTTTCCACTTTACCCTGTATTTTTATTTCATGACACGCACATGCTCCAGTGATTTTTGAGATTGTGATGAAAATAAATTAAAAAACAATTATAAATTAGATTTTTTAGTGATGTTTATATAAAAGTATGGTATATACTAATTAATTAATTTTAAACTAAAAGTAATATAAATATTAAGGTGGACTTGTTGAAAATAACTTAACAAATTAAAGGATCTATTGTTCTCAAGAATTAAAAGATTTGTCATTAAAACTGAAATGTGTTAATCACTTGCTGCTAACAATTTTCTTGTAAATTATCTCTTAAGATTCCAACAATAAAAATTTAAAGGATATATTTCCCTTAAAAGTCTACAATCCAAAGGAATAATGCAAAAGATGAAGCAATGTGAAAGGCAAACAAGTTGGAAAGGGGTGTTTGAGAAGCACTTTAAGAGTGTTTTTTGAAGAAGAAAAAAATGAATATTTTTTGCTTTAAATGAAAAAAATAGTGTTTTTAGAGCATTTTAATATGCTGATGTCAAAAATATTTTTTTAAAAATAAAAGATTTTATTGTGATACATTTCTAAGTGAAAATTATTTTGAAAAGCAACCATAACCACACTACAAACACCCTCTAAGACTAGAAAGCTACTATAAGGTGTGCAATACTTCTCCTAATTTTTAGAACCAATATTAATATAAAATTAATAGTGTCAAAATTGATTCTCAATGAATTGCTTTAATTACCTATTATAATTATATAAAAAAATTACAATTTTTACTTGGAAAATAAAGTTATTTACGAGTGAAAGGTTATTTTTCAAGTTGTTCATTCATATACTAGTAAAAAATAATTTTCTTATGGGACAAAAAAATATTTTATAATAAACTCAAATCCAAGTCTAAAATAGGCTAGTAAAATATATATTTTTATAATCTAAAAAATTATTTTGCAACAAAATCAAACTCAATCTAAACCCAGACTTGCAACATAAATCTTAGAGCTTAAGGCTTAAGCCCAAACTAAGTTGAGTGAGTGCACTTGTGTGGTTTAAACCTATTTATTTTGCTTAAACTTAGTTTTTACTCTTTAACTTTCCATTATTTAAACTATAAAAAAATCTTATTTTCAACATTATATAAAATCATTTGTGTTTCATAAAAATATATCAACCAAGAGTTCTTTGAGATCAAACTCCCATTTACTTATAATCTATTTTAATCATGTTAATATTCCATATTAAAAAGTTTTTGTTAAATAATAACTTCCAATAAAGTTTTAATGCTAAAAATAAATAGAATCCACTTTTATTTTTGTCTCAATTATGCTTATTAACTATGTAGTTTAAAACAAAGTTCTAACAATCTCACACATGAATAAAAACATCATATAAAAACTTAATAGTTCATAGAGAGATATTAAGAGATCATTATATCAAGATAGTCAAGTTTTGGTTTTGAACCTTTCTTAGTAAAATACTATTAAATTTACTCGGTTAAATAGTAAATACAATATTTTGAATTACTCAATCTTTCATGTAAACTAAGATAATAGGTACTCATATTGTTCTCTATTTAGAGGTTTCTTTTGGTTCTCATAGTTGAGCTCATTTTTAACTTGAACAACTCTTAGATTTATAAATGTTTTAGAGAACTAATCCTTTTATAAATTCTCAAAGATACATTCATATTTCTCTTTTATACAAGTGATCTCTTATTGGGAATATTATGTCATTCTTCACTTAGTATACATAGATATGCTTATCATATATCACACTACATCTAACACTTATAAATGACAAGAAATAGATTTTTTCAAGTGCTACTAAGAATGTTATATGACTTTGTTTTCTTATTGAACCTAGATCTTGGGAACTCCAATCAATTAAGTAACGTTATCATCATTACACTCTTTCATATTTAAAGATTAAACATATTCCCTTAATAAAATATATACAAGCTCTCTCAACAAACTTTTTATTAACAAGTCTATCATATTTTTCTTTCGCTTTAAATAGACAATAGAAATAATTTTACTCTAGATAAAATGTTTAATGGTATTATATTTGATTTTTATGTTTATATTAATCATTATGCATACAACTTTATACCCTTTTGATTTTTGATAAATTGTTATAACAGACATAAATTACTAGCATTGATTTTGGCTACATGGAATATTCTTTAAGAAATTTCAAAGTCATGTGACTTTCTCTACAACTTTATCAAGACCAATAAATTTTAATTTCATTGTGCATCTTATGATGCATTCTTTCTTAGAGAATTTTAATGATACAGTTACTCTACTAGACATGAACACAAATCTATTAGCGAGTTTGAAATCCTTTATATCAAATATTGAATTCATATCATTATATTTTTCAAGTACCATTAAGTATCCAATATATTGTAGCTCATACTTTAAGGTATATTTGAAATATTCTAATACCTTATTTATTACTTTTCAATTATCCTGAATAGTATGGCTAGTAAATCTATTCAATTTACTAATTGAGTATGTGATATAAGATCTTGTGTAGTTCATAACATACATAATGCTTTTAATTATTCATGAATATTTCAATTGGCTTATTCTTTTACTTTTTATCTTTAGATTGACGTATGATTATATCAATTGGTGTTTAGATAATGTTGCTTTTAAGATTTATCAAGATTTTCCTCAATGTAATGAGATTGGAACAATAAACAATACTTATACATCACGTGTCCTACTAGTTTTTATTTCTAGTATAATATTTATAATATCCAAATCTTTTATGGCAAACCTATTAATTAATTTTTTATTAGTAGACTTGATTATATAAATATTGTTATTGAAAATCAGCATGTCATCAACATAAAAACATATAATGACATAATCTTTATATGTATTTTCATAAATACATATTATGACATAACCTTTATATGTATTTTCATATAAATACATTAATTAACTTAATTGATTTTAAACTCATTTGGTGACATAACCTTGTCAACTTTTTTACACTAATGTTTTGGTGCTTATTTTAAATTATATAATGACTTGATAAGCTTACAAACTTTAACCTTTTAGATTGTTCCATTCAAACTTTTTTTTTTTGTCAAGAACACCATTTAGAAAAGTTATTTTTACATTCATTTAATAGATTTCATGTTTGTTAATACCTATAATGACTATTACATATAAAAGTTATTCTTGGCTGGTGAATATGTGTTAAGATAGTCCACACCTCATAATTATTTTATTCTTTTAACAATAAGTATGTTTTGTATCTATCAATAATTTCTCAAATACAAATGTTCACCATCCTCTTTTTTTATAAGTGAAAACATCAGTTTTTTTTCATCATATATATGTTGTGCTACACCAATATTAACCCACCCAACATTTATTGAGATTATTGATTAGGTTGACTTCAAAAATAACAATGGATAAAAACTTGGTATATCATGATCCTTGAATCGACTATTTTAAAATCCAAGAATGTACTAACTATGAACTTTTTCATACCAAAATATTTAACTATGCATTTTTGGTATAAAACTTCTCACAGTGCCTTTGCACTTTTGAATGAACAATATACATCATAAATATGTTGTGCAAACCATTTAAGATATAGTTCTTACACAAAAAATAATTATAATTTCATGTGTCCATAATTGCCATAATAGTGGGATGTGCTTCTTCAAACAAGAACTTAACCAAGTTTAAAGTGATTAGATGTAATAATATTTTTAATTGTCACCTCTAGAATTTATGTTTATTAAACATTTCATGTTTTTTTACCATGCACTATAAGGAATGATGATGAAATCCTCTCTACAAAAATAGTTCTTGTCGAAACAACATTAGTTTAAAAGACCAAATTTTGAGTAAAAATGATTTATAATCATTAACTATATATATATATATAAAATTAAAGTTAGCTTTTAAACAAGCAATATACAAAGATATAAATAAAAACAATTTAACTAATAAACTATTTAGACAACTAGATATCATATTTTGATATGTAGTAAAAAATGGAAAGAACACAAACAAACGAAGAAACTAGTTTTTGTCTTAAGATTGTTGGTGATATTTTAGCAATAACAATTATCTAGTGTAGACTGCATGTGATTTTATAACAAGGTGAAAAAACATAAACTTTTAAAAGAGTTAAAATAAAATCCTAATATGCATGCTAAATAAATTATAGAATATTTAAAGTTGTGTTTGAATCATCAAAGATCTAGGCATGAGTACCAACATCTATAAAACTAGATATTATACGTAAACTAAAAATAATATAGATATTAGGTACTTGTTAAAGATAAATGTATGAAGTAAAAAGGATGTTGTTATCAATGATTAAACCCTTTGTTATTAAAACTAAAATACTCGTCTCTTGATGTAAACGATATTCTTACAAGTAGTCATCCAATATTACAACAACTAAACTTTGAACAATGCTTTCCTTTCAAAATATATAAACCATAAGAATAATGAAATTGCATTTTCTTTCTAAAAAAGACTTGAACTTAAGATTTGGAACATAGGTAAAAAAAAGAAGGTAAAAGACATATCAAAACGAGCTAGAAAAATATAAAAAAGGCTAGAGAGCTACTACATGGCGTGGAGAACATTTTCCTTTCAATCCTTTTTTATAATTATTTTAGGAAAGAAAACTAATGCAAAATTAAAATTAATTCCCACCATTTTTCTTTAATTACCTATCATAAATAGGTAAAAATAACCTTATAGTCTTGCTTTAAAATCCATACATTTTTACTTAAAATAATGTTTAGGATACAAAAAGTTATTGTTTAAAAATTAATTCTTTATAAACCAAAGCAATCCTAGGTCTAGGTCTAGGCCCGGGCTCGAGTCCATGCCAAATCAAGTGAGCGCATATGTGTCTTAAATATAAAATTTACTTTCTAACTTTTCATTGTATAAACTACAAGAAGATTTTGTATTTTTTCAATATAAAATAGAAGGTTTTAGATTTCACAAAACATATCAATCAATGATTATTTAAAACTAATTTTTTATTCTCTCATAATTTTTTATAATTATATTAATGTTACATGTTAAATAATATTTGCTGGAGTCCCCAAGAGGTGTGGCGTGGTGGTAAATGGTTTGAGATCTACATAGCAAGTCTTGAGTTTAAGTCAGGACGTGCACTTCTTATAAGAGTCTGGGACAACCAGAGTTTTATTCACTCAATTAGGCCCACAAAGTGCTCTTTTCGGGGGATGTGGTTTCAAGTCTTGAGTTTGAGTCAGGACGTATATTTCTTGTAAAAGTCTAGGACAGCCAGAGTTTTATTCACTCAACTAGGCCCATAAAGTGCGCTTTGCGAGGGGTGTGGTTTTCTCGAATCCAAAAAAAATATTTGTTGGAGAATAATTTATAATAAAATCTTAATTTTAAAAGTGAGTGGATTCCACTTTTAATTAAGCTTCAAATGTATTTAATAACGTTTTTTTAAAAAAAAACATTGTTAACAATTTTACATGAATATTTTTATTTTGTTGCTTGATGGCAGATCCTTCCATATATCATCTCTTTTTCTATCGTTTCGTATTTCACTTGATTTTCAATCATTTCACGTCACTTGATTTTCAATCAATCTCTTCTTGCCAATGAAATAATATCGATTATCAAATGCCAATACACTAGCCGTAATTATGTGCCCGTTTAGAAATATGATCATTACTTTTAAAGATTTTATCACATGAAAATTATCTAAGAACACCAAAAATTAAATTAATATAAAAATAAAAATTTTATTTTTTTCAAAAACACTTTTAAAACACAATGTTATCTATATTATCTAAGTTTCAATAACTACAATTGAATTGTTTTTCTTCTTAAAATTTAATCTTAAAAAATCATATAATATATATATATATATATATATAATGCACTACGTTGAATATGAATAATTCATTTACGACTCCATTTACTAATATATTAATATTGATAATTAAAGGTTTAAAAAATAATTAGATTTTTTTTTTATATTTTACCAGGGTCAATCTTTCAACTAACTTTTGTTTGAAGGATAATAGGTGTTTGATATTGTGTTATAAAAACGATTTTGAAAAAGATAAAAACTTTTTATTTTTATTTTCTATTTTAATTAAATATTTTTAATGTTTTTAGATTATTTATATGTGCTGATATCAAAAATAATTTAAAAAAAATATAAAAATATTATTTGGATGTATTTCTGAATTAAAAAATATTTTCAAAAGCAACCTCAACTATACTTCCAAATAGAATCCGATTATTTTTTAAAATATTTTTTATTTAAAAATATGATAAAATAATATATATATTTTTAAATCGTTATCAAAGAGTTGTTCAGTGTAGTCCAAATAATCATGAATTGAAGCATGGAAAATTGGCATCGTGGGGTCTCCTTCGGTGGCGTCCGAGGACACCGTGCACATGGGTGTGGTCTCATGTAGATGGCATTACTTTTTGAAATCTAGTCAGAAGAACAGCTAAGCCAATGGCTCCCTTTACCATGTGACAAGACCTTCCTGTCACGTGCCACTCACTCTACACGCGTGACGGCATTCAGGATTGACGTTTTCTCTCCACCGAACACCCGCCATCTTTTTATTGTTCAAAACGGATGCGCCACCCCTCCTCTTTATACTCCTTTCATTTTCCTTTTGAATAGTAAAGTGAAGTAATAACATTTTTATTTAATAATTCAGTTTCTTTTTTTACAATCTTTAACTTCTTAATTCCAAAAACAAAATTAAAATTTATCTTAAAGGCAGGAGAGTTAGTTGCAGCTTAGAAAAGGCATTAAGTAAAAAGAGAGTGTGACATTGCGTTTCAAAAGTGTTTTTGAGAAGAAAAAATTTAAAAAATATATATTTTTTTAAATTAAAAAAAATTGGTGTTTTTAAATCATTTTCATGTGCTGATGTCAAAAATAATTTTTAAAAATAAAAAATATATCATTTTGATGCATTTCCAAACGAAAATGCACTTTCAAAAGCAACTACAATCACACTCTCAAACAAGCATTTGTGAAACATTTCTTCACTCCATCTTCTCTTTTCTTTCCTAAGCTCTTCTTCTTCTTCTTTAAAATACATTTTTTTTTTCATCTTGCTAAGATGAGACCTTAACAATTGGTATCATAGGCAATCTAATGATCGTGTACCATTAATCATTCGAAGCTTACAATAATGGTGAAGAATAATAAGATAAAAGCCGCAGAGGAGCATTATAGAAAGTCAAATGAACAAATACAAAGTAACAACTAAGAGTGGCAAGAATAATGGAAAAAACAAGGTAGTAATACTGATTAGATAAGCCGATAGATGGAAGCATTAACAAAACCATTCTATAGCCAGTCAAATAAGAGGGAAGAAAATGGAGAATAAGTTAAAAGGGATCTTAGTCGCTCCAATCATAAAAAAGACACAAAAATTAGTATTACTCCCAAAGAAACAACAATTGGAGTCAAAAGTCAAAATATAGGAGATAATGTGATAAGGTAAGAACGAAACAAGATTGGATATGAAGTTACCAACTTTTTGAGGAGGTAGTCTTGAGAGTGGATTAAGGAAGTGCAAGGAGTATTTTAGGTTAAATGTAGTTTATATACATTATTGGGTAGAACTAGTTTCATTTCGTCTTAATGGCAGGACAAAAATTAGTATGGAGGATTTATGTATGTGAATGAATATTTAGTTAATTGGAAGGACTTTTCTTTGGTTATTTGTAAAAAAAATTAAAAGTAGGAATGACATAATTGAAGAATTCAACAAGTTAATTTAAGTAAAGAATGTGGAGGATTATATGGACAAACTTAAAAAGTTAAAATCTTTTATGAATGATTTGAATTTGTTATTTCCTGAGTCATACTATGTCTTTAGCTTTATCAGTTGATTGGATAAACATATTAAACTCATATTGAATATTCTTAAGCTAATGACTTTAATGTTTACATTTAAACAAACAAAATAGTAAGAGGAATCCAATAATATCATGGTTAAAAAAAAGTCATTTCAATCCAGAAATTCCTCTCTCATATAAAATGGATCAACAACCAAGTAAATTATCATCAAGGACTTTTAATCATTCTGAAAGAATTGCTTTATGGTTCAAGATAATACTTTGCAAATTTATACGAGTAAAAAAGAATATTGGTGTTATGTTTTAGAAGTTGAGATAAGTATGCATTTGACAATCCACGTAGCATGAAAAAAACAAATATTATTGGATATGGAAGAAGGTGATAGTAATGGAATTATAGTAAAAAAAAAAAAAAACAATATCAATTAGTATAAATTAGTATAGGCAAGTTATGGTTAAACCTATTGCAATATTGGAAAAGATTTATTAAAAAAAGAAAATACAGCGATGGTGGCGGATCAATTTAGTGGTCCAATTTATTTCTTGAAGAAGTTATCTAAGAGGAATTAAAAAAAGATTAAAATATAGTTTCCAGAGTTTATAATTTCCACATGTAATATACATAATTATATAATATACATAATTATATACATCAATGAGTTTTTTTTTTAAATCATGTCTATTTTTTTATATTTAGAAAAAAATAATTTGAAAACATCTAATTAGTTTCAGGAAATTAGAGGTGAATTTAACGAGACTATCATCAATTATTCCAAAATCCAGCATAAATTCATATTAGTCAATATTGTTTCTGCCTTACGTTTGTGACCGACATAGAAATAACTTTCAAATGAGAAAAAAAGTTTCTTTCTGCTCATTGTTGAATTGAAGTGGAATATAGCGTTGTTTTCTTTCTTTTTTCTTTTTTCTTTTAAAAAATGGATTCTACATCTTGGTAATTATTAATAAAACTATCTTATTCTATTTTTAATAATAAAAAAAGAGATTTACTTTCATTTTGATTAGGAAAGCTTCAAGAGAAGATATGCTACTCGCAATCTTTGAAATGATCATTACAATGGAAGTCACTAAATAAGAAGTAGAGCTTGGAATTTGTTGATGATTTTTGCACTAGAAACTTGGTTCTTAGGGTTTTTTTTTTGTTACGGTTCTTTGGTGAAATTTATTTGTAAAATCTTATTATTTATTTATTTTTAATTTAAAAATTCATCTATTTTGTTTTAAATTACATTTTTTTAAACTATAATTAAAAGATTTTTTAAGATTTTAATATTTTAAACAATAATTTTAAAAACTACTATATAATACATACATCATCTTTCCTAATTGCCTTTTAGAAAAGCACTCATAGCAGGGATGACAATTGTTTCGGTCAAAATGGCTGAAACGTTTCGTACCAATTAAAAAAAATATTGTTTTTATCTAGGGTTATATTCCCGTCCATTCCGGGTTTTTTTGCTAAATTCTGGCCGAAACACGCCGGAATCATTTCGCCTGTGCCGTTTCGACTAGATAATATATTTTTTTAAATAATGAATAATTTTATAATATCAATAATATCTCTAAATCTAATCATTAGATTGAAATGAAATTTTATGACAAGTCTCTTGATATATTTATATATATTATGTTAAAATTTCATAGCAATCAGAGAATATAATGATCTTGCGAAATTGATGATGACATTCTCGTAATATTATACATGTTCATAATTTTGTTTAGAAAAATCATTTTATTGTGTTTTTTTAGAGTAAATTGTATAATTCTAAATAATTATATTTTTAGATTTGATCAAATTTTTTTGAATTAATATATTTAATTATATATATAAACAGTACAATCCCAAAACAACATGCCAAAATATTCTAAAATCAAAATATTTTGTTCTAATTAAAAAAATAAAATAAAGCACCAATTAAAACAAAATTGATAATATTGATTCATAGATTAAAGAATATGAAACAGAAATTCCATTTTCTTCCTATCTTCATCAACAAACGCCATATAAAGAAAAAGCAGAGCTCGGATACATTTTTGTTTTTTACATTCCTGTACCATCGCCTTGCAAATCATAAGTACGATTAAAGGCGGGAATAAAAAAAAAAGAGAGAGAGAGAGAGAGAGATTTAGTAACGAAAAGTTTCATTTTCTTTGGCTTGCTTTTCTTCACAGTCTACTTTGGCAGGATGGTTCTTCTTGGAGCCCCAGAAGAAGCAACCGCTAGGGTTCTTACCTTTCTTCTCACCAGCAACAATTCCTTTTCCAGCTTCCTCTAATTTCTCCATCTTTTCCTTGTTTAGCTTTCGCATCACATAAGCTTGTGCGAGACCCGTATCAATTGCAGCCATTGCTAGATATTGCAGAGTGAGACGGAGCAGGGTGGGATATTTAATTAAAGGCAGCAAGAATATTGGTGGGTATAGAACTGAAGGCGACAAGGCAAGGAGAGGCTAGAGCTGGATAACAGAAGGCCGGGAAAGCGTGAAGGATGAGGGAGGAGGGGGTTTTAATTTATAGGCTGGGTAGGGACACGGACTTCTGTGGGGACACCATCCCAGTTTTCCTGAGATTTCAGCTTTCAACGGTGGCTTGGCGGCCAAGACATCCGCTAACAAAATATACTCTGTATTTTAAAAATATTTTTAAAAAATATAATTTTTTATTTTAATTTTTTTAGATTATTTTATAATGTTAAAAATAATTTAAAAAAATAAAAAAATATTTAATATATTTCTAAACAAAAAATATTTTTAAAAGTAACTTCAACTAAAGTACTTACACTATCAAACAGTCAAAGTGTATTTAGGTTTTGAAATTGATTTTAAAGTGTTATAAAAAAATAATCTTGATGATATTAACATAAATAAAAAATATAATTAAATTCTATATCAAGATATAAACGTGTTAGATTTGGGCACTTTAATATATATTGCAGGATAGTGGAATTGCACCGATGATCCCCGCTAATGGATAGGGCACTACATGTCCAAGCACGGATGTGTTAAAGTAATTAAATTCCGGAATTGTTATTGAGATGATTTATTAAAATAATTAAATTAAAAAATATATAAATTTCCAGTAATCATTATATTAATAATTATATAATTTAAACCGAGAAATAATCCTGTTAGCACACACAAGCAAACATTTAATCGAGGGCAGGCAGGTGAGACACGCGTAAGCAAAGATGTGGCGTGATGTGTTTGTATGGATGCTGCCTAACTTTTAATTCCTCACTGGTCTCTCCTTTTGGTGGCAGTTGGAATGAAACTTGTCTTGAGCGTCAAGGATGACCTCTGTATCTGGATTTTTGATCGGACGTCAAACCTGAATTTATCAGGAAAGCTCCGTGAACGCGCCTGCTGAGGAGGGAATCTAGGCTTGCCGTGGCCTGTGAGAGCCTGGAGAGGAGTGACTCGGTTGGATCTAATTGAGGGTAGGTGAGACTTTTTCTTTTTCTTTTGCTGCTGAAAGGTTTACTTGACGATGGATTAAAAAAAGGACTCTTCTCCTCCCCTTTCTTAATTCCTTAACTTCAAAAGGAGTGTTTTCGAAAAAAATAAAACATTTTTTATTTTAAATTATTGTTTTTCTGATTTTTTTATTTATATTAAAAATAATTTTAAAAAATAAAAAAATATTATTTTAATGTATTTCTAAATGAAAAACAATATTAACCACAGTCTTAACCAAGTCCCTAATCAATTGTTTTTTTCTTCCTATTTCTTTGTAATAGAAATTGAAGAGAAAGGATGGATTTGTATATAAATAAATATAATGTTTGTGTGTTTTAGGGATGGATTTGTATATAATATCAGGGGTGCCTAGTAACCCCTGGTGCGTGAGTGTATTAAAGCATGGTGAAGAATGGAGTTGATGGGAGACGTCTTCCTAATCGGTGTTTGCATCAGCTTGATAGAAAAAAAATATATATAATTAAGATATCAGTAATATTGGAGCGTAATTCAACATGTATATACCACGACTTTTCAGGTAATATTTCCTCTTTTTCGTGATTTAATTTGTTTTTCAACTCTTTTTTTTATGTTTTTAAAATTATTTTGTTATGATTTTAATTTGCTAATATAAAAAATACAAAAATATTTTGATATATTTTAATAAAAAAATACTTTACATTTCAAAGCACATAGTACATCCCTTCACCATTAATTAGATGTTTGGGAGTGCGCTTGTAAATATTTTTTATTTAAAAATATATTAAAATAATATTTTTTATATTATTATAATAACTAAAATAATTTTAAAATACTATTTTTTTTATTTATAATAAAAGAAAAATTCAATTTTGTTTTGAAAAGCACACTTTAATTGATTCCCAAAGATAACCTCTCCTGCATGGAAATGTAAAACGTGATATTTTAATTATTAATTACTATGTGAATATTTAAAAGTGATTGAAATTATTTTTAAATTTTTTTTTTTATAAATATATTAAAATTTTTTTTTTAAAAATTATTTTGATATTATCACATAAAAATGATCTAACAACACCAAAAATATTTAGTTTAAAATAAATAAATAAAACATTTTTTTATTTTTTTTTCAAAAATACTTTTAAAACGTAATGCAAAACAAACTAATCCCAAATAATTCTCTAGTTTTTATTGTGCACGGATAATTTTTTATTAAAATTTTGTAAGATCTCTTACATAAAATCCAGGCAAAACACAGCAACTCACCCTATCCATCTGGATTTACAGGACAAAAATAAGGAAAAAAAATCTGAAGTTAATTCATAATCTAGTACATTGATGCAGCTAGCTAGCTAGCGTGAACATGATTCCAATCACCCCTTAGAATCCAACCGCTGTGCTTCATTTCCTGCTGGCCGATGCTCCAAAACAGTCTGGGCTGGATGGACTTTCTTGAAGATGGATAAGAAACAACCACTCTGCTGTTTCACTCCATCATCTATCTCAGCCCTCTCTTCTTCCATTCTCTTCAGTTTATCTCTGTGTAATTTCCGCGACACGTATGCTTCAGCTATGCAATACCCAGGAGTTGCCATGGCCTGAAGAGTCTTCCAGGTGTTGATGATGAGTTGAGAGGCCTTGACTTGAAAGGTTCGTTTTATAAGGGTGTTTTTTGCTTGGAGAGGAAGCAATTCATGAGCTGCCAGGTGGCTCCGAATGGAATCACTTGAGAGTGAAATATCTGTAATTTATTTGTGGACGATGTCATGGCGGCTTAGACAGCTGGTGGAAGAAATGGACTATAAAAAGGCAAGGAAATTTATTGGTTGGGTGGTTAATTATGCATATATCAAGATCAACCCGGATTGAGTTGAAACCCAGTTGAGTTTTAAAAAATAAATAAATAAAAGGTAAAATTCCAGATGACTCGGTCAACCATTGGCAATCCAATTAACTCGGTTACAACCCATTAGCTATTTATTTTCTTAACAAAATATAATATCATCTTGATTTATATATATAAAAAATAAGATCAATCCGGGTTGATTGAATAACCCGGTCAAAGAACCAGTGAGATGGTCAAAACCGGTTCCAGCAAGATCGATCACCCGACTGGGTTTAAAAACACTGAACTTGATGACCAAGTAACTAATTCAACGATTCTCTTCTGGTTGCTGGCTGGCGTCCAATGATGAACGCAACACCGGAAAATTTGCATTGAAATTAAAGAAGACTTTGTTTAGAGAGAGGGAAACTTACGCGTGGTCTTAGAAAGTAGATTTTGGACCGAGTGACTGCTGAGAGAATTGTGGTCGAAATTTTATTTGAAAGTCTTTTTTTTTTTTAGAAATATATAATTTTTTTTTGAGGAATTTAAATGTTGGAAGAGATAATATATTTCTTAATTTCAGTTTTTTTTTTATATATTTTGAATAAAAATATCCTTTTAATTAACATCAATATTTCTTAAAATTAAAATAATTATTTAAAAATATCTCAATATTTTAAATTAAGGAGGGAAAAACTTTAGTTCTTAAAGTCTGTCCTCAATTAACTAAGATAAATGCTTAGAGTAACAACAAGTTATTGCAAAAGTTACCATAACTTAAGTTTTGTGGGTTACTATTATGATAATAAAATCAATCTCAATGAGACACATGCCAAGATACTTGTCCTCATTTAATACATATTGTTTTGTCTCCATCATTGGTGATGATCATACTAGGTCTAATTAGAACATAGATCATTTGGATGTCATAAGTGTCGTAGGTTTGACATGTTCAACGAAGTCATGTCAGGCTCTACTAACACCCCAAGGCTAATTCAAAGGTGAGTGCTCTAAACTTGTTGGTCTATCAAGACTTAAATTGATGACCTTTGTTCTAATAATACATTGGACTACATGATAGGGTGGAGCTAAGATGAAAAATAAGATAAATACAAGCTTTATTTGGACCTTCGATATTTGGATGAACTTTCCAACCTATTATAAATTTAAGCTTGCATCCCTCGTGGGTCTAATTTCAATTAATGGGATATGAAGCATATCTAAGAAGTATAGATTAAACCCATTATCAAAATTTCTATAAGTTCATTTGGTTTAATAGTTTTTTTAATTTTATACTATTAAAATATAATCAATGAAGTATACTTTATTCTGAAAATACCTTTCTTAAAAGTAACAACACATTAGTAATCAAAATGCTATTTAAGGGATAAATGCACTTAATTTATGTTTTGAAAAGCATAGGAACGCAAATATAGAAAAAAATTGAAAAAACTCGTAGAAACATTGAAATAATAGTTATCTCCACATTTAACCTCCAAGTCCACCATATATAACAAATATAGTTCACAACATGCACAAAACACTCTTCAAACATTCTAGAATCCAAACATATTACAAAAATGACCTCCATAATTGACACGCAAACTTCAAACTCATAGCCATAAAACCCATGTCAAGGTAACATTGTATAATGAGACCTAATATTTTCTACAAACTTGATCACTCTTTTAGCTTAAAAATTTAGATATATGGACAAAATTCTCATATTTAATTCCTGGTTTATGATAGATAATTAAAGATTGAGAATTATAGGAATTAATTATGATTATTAAAATAATTAATTAACAATTTAGATTTCAAAATCCACTATAGGAGAGGGGTGAAGAAAGAATTTCCTATTGTTTTTTCTAGATTCTTGCAAACTCTTCTTAACTCTATTTTTTATAGTATTTTTCTTATCTTTTAATGCTTTGGGTTTCCTCTTAAATCTAGAGTTTAGGTTCATTTTGTTGAGAGATAATTAAGTCATTTTACTTTGATTCGAATACCTTAATTATAAGTGTATTTAAAACAAGATGATGTTGTTGTAATCTTAGGGTTCTTATTCTAATTATCATTTGCATCAAAAGAGGAGAAATAAAATATTAAGGTTAAAGGATTCAACTTGGACAACAGCCAAAACTTCATTATTTTAAAGTGATTCAATAAGTACATTTCTTTACTTTTATTTTAAACTTAGATATATTGTATAATTAATATGTATTCTAGAACCTTGTTTTGATATCATGAAAGTTTGATATTTTTTGTTTATGTTGATAATGTGTTTATCATGATTTATGTTTTAACTTGCTTATAGAGTTTACAAGTATAAAATATAGTTTTTTTTATTAACTTTTGATTAGCATACCTTTTTTTTAATGATAAAAAACAATCTATGTTATTTTTTGAACTACAAAATTAAAACCTTGAGAATAATAAGCTAGAAATAGCAAGTAGGACCATTCCTTTGAATGATGAGTAACAACATCTTGGTTTTCACCTAATTGAGAAGAGAGGCACTACTCTAAGAACAAAATAGTTTGTGCATTTGACTTAACTGCATAAACAATCCATAAATTAAAAGGTAGAATCAATAAAAAGAAATAAATCATGTAAAAAAAATTATAAGAAACTTGAATTTTGAGATCCGAAAAAGAGAGCATAGTCAACCATATAAAAAAAACTGGCTTTGGATTTAGGTTGCTGATGATTCTATTATAGATCAATCTAAATAACGATAATGAAGATAGATTAAAGGATATAATTCCCAACTGAGGTATTCGACCCATGATGGTCATTACTGCTTTTGATAACTATTACAAGAATAAGTGCTAGTATGGAAAGAATTAGTTACAACTTAGCAAAACAAAGGCAACAATAGTAGAGGAAACCACCGCCATAAGAAGAAAGAAATAGTTAAAGGCATCAGAGAAGAATGAAAGCGAATGAACAATTAGTTCACTATTAAAAGCTAGTTGATAAGTTATTAATAAGTGGTTAGCTAGTTAGAAAACAAAATTGTTGTACAAACAAGCTTTGCAAAGAAAACTTGGAACTTAAGTGATAATATACAATTTGATGTAGAATTGCATTTTCACTCTTTTCTTTCTAACTATTATTTTATCTCTTATATTTATTTAATATTAATTGTTTGTTAAGGAAAACCTTAACAATGTATGTTGTTTTCAAACCCTTTGATAAAAATTTAATGAGCCAAAACTTATTGATAAGTGTAAAATATACATATGCTTTATTCCTTTTACACCTTGTTTATTAATATTTATTGAGCTTATTGAAAGTTATTTTTATTAGTTTGACATGCCTAAGTGACTTTGTGAACTAAAAGATAATAAATTCCATATTTTATATTTTGGACGTAGATTATCATGACAAGTTTCTCACTAAGTTAGAGTTCTGAAATGAGAACGTGTGGTTAATCTAAGTCTAAGTAAACATATCAAGATTTCCATTAATGTATTATGGATAAAAATCTAATCTTATTTGGAATTTTGATTGGACCTGAAAAATCAGGTTGGAATTCTCCTTGCAACAAGATTCTTTGCTTTCATACTACATATTCAAATAAACATATTAAAATCTCGAACCTTAAATATTAAAATCATGGATTCAAAAGCCTAAAATAATCTACATGTCTAGCACTATAACTTTCATGAAGGATTCCAGGTCATATAAAATCTTTTAAAAGGCGATAATCTGGATGCAAGATGAAGGACGATATTAAATTCTTGATTTGATGAGGAAACTAACGGTGCAAAGCATCCCACTATGACTCAAGCTCTAAAATATAAATGGTAGGCTTTCATATCCAAGAAATTTGCAAATCAAGCCTTTAATATTTTATGAATGAAATATATAACTACAATGGTCGAATATTGCAAGAAACCAGGTCATATTAGTTATAACAAAGTCTAAATTATAATAGAATTGTGACAATAACAAAATTAGTTCTCAACACAAATTGTAAGGGATCTAACTAACCTTAATGAGCAGATAAAGAAAAGGTAACATTAAGGACTCCTAATCAAGAGAAGAATCCTAATGAAAGACAACAACTAATAGAGAAAATAAAGAAAGCAAATCATGAAAAAAACAACTTTTGTTCTTCTTTACATGTTTTTAACTCTTTATTTTTGTTAATTTTCTAGCAACTATGAAATAAACTTTGACATTCGGTTGAAAGAAGTTCAATTCCATTATTGCTTTAGATTGTGATAGGAGATATTTTCAACTTTATTTGTTGGAATTCAAGCATTTATTTTGCTTAAATTTGGTATGTAAGCTACTATTTTCATTCAAGCTTTTTGCATGTTTTCTATAGTAAACATCCTTTTTTATTTTTTGAATTTTAAATCCATAATTGTTTATTTGGATCAAGAAGGAAACAAAATAAATATATTTGGTTAATTTAACTGTTAGGTTAAAACAATAAGACAACTAAAAATTGTTAAGCTTTTTAATGATAGTTTAGAATACTTGATCACTTTTCCCTCTTAAAGCTTCATTATAGAATATAAAAGTTGCTTTTCAATCTTTAATTTGATTGACATGGAAGAATTAATTAGGTACTTTTTCAAATTGGTTTAATCTTTTCTTTTAACTTCCTTGCTTAAAGGAATTTAAGTATTTTCTTAAGTTAAAAGAATAATTATTTTACTTCAATGATTAATCTAAATTTGTAATGGACAAGGCTCTTTTGAATCTAGCATACAACACTGGATTAACTTTTATGTTTTATTTTATAATTCCATCTTTTAATCTTTAATAACCCTTGTTTTATTTATTTCAATACTCTAATAGGAAAATTAAACAAAATTTTCATTTGGTTCGACTTGGTTTTCACAATCATACTACATATTTATTTTGTATGTGATAGTAAAGTCAAAATTATATTTTCGAGTTTTCGATGATTGAACAATTACGAACAACAACTACTTATGGTTTGAATTTTCCATATGGTTTTTATTTTCTTAACTACTTATACATTATTATTATTATTATTATTATTATTATTATTATTATTATCTTTTATTTTTTTATGTTCAATTAGTTTTTTTAGCTTATATTATGTTATTGATATTTTATGTGTTGGGATTGTTTTTTTTTCTTTGCATATTCTTGTAGATTTAAGATGTTTGATAACATTTAAAAAATTGGTTAAAGGTCAACTTAATGAAATAGGATTAAAATTTAAATTATAAAGAATTAAAAAAAATTAAAATTAAAAAGGTAAATAAGGTTTTTTTCTTTTTTATGATAATAAATTTATTTTGGTTAATAAGTATTTGATTAATGAATGTTTGATACCAGTAGGTTTATAATGTGTATTTCAATCCTAAACTTCATTTGTTTAACAGTTTCTTTCTTCAGTTTGAGATAAAAAGGAAAAAAGTTAGTAGAAAAATAGGAAAGAATAAGAAACTTGTCAGTTTGCAAAGGTTTGGTAACATGAAAATCAAATATTGATGTCAATGTGTTTATTTTGTCGAGTTAAGTTCTATTAAGCTAATTTGGAACTTTATCTTGTTAGAAAAAATAGATCAAATTTTTGAAGATTTATTTTATTTTATTTATGAATCGAAGGGTGTTTTGTGATTAGAAATGAGTTTAATTTTTTTATGAGGTTTGTTAGAGTTTTCAAGTGAAAAAGGTTAAAAATATGTTTTCGTGATTCGAAAAATCAAACCCTAATTCTGCGGTCATCAAAGTTGTTGGAATGTGAACTAATGGATGACATGATGACATTGCATTCATATTTTGTAAACAATGTGTCATTTACTAGTTCAAAATGGTGACATTTCCTCCATTTTTAAAAAGAGTCCAGACACACAAGCCTAGTCTTGCAAACTTGATGTAAATGATTATTACTATATTTTCTAAACTTGATTTGAGGGTCGAACTAAAGCAAGATATGGGTAATGAGTGAAATTGATCAATGACTCAGATCAATATAAATACAAAAATAGTCATTTTCATAGTTTTAAAACCCGATTTAAGGGTTGACTTGTTTTAAGGCATAAATCACATGTTAGGAAAGGCCAACCTGGGCTAAATCGAGTCAACATAAAATAAAAAAAAGTTATTATCATAACCTAACAACTTGATTTGGGTTTAACCCACGACAATACCTAAGTAACGTATCATTATAGTCTATCTAGTTTGACCTAAATCAATGTAAAGATAAAAGTTATTATTATCAGCCGTTAATGCATATAAGATTACATCACTTTTGTTAAGGGATTGTCTGTTTTTGTGTTTCAAAAATATTTTAATTTTTTACTTCAATTTTTTTTTTTGTGTTTTTAGATCACTTTAAAGTGTTAAAATCAATTTTTTTTTCTAATATAAAAAATTATTTTAATATATTTTTAAATAAAAATACTTTAAAAAATAATTGATATTATAATTTCAAATAGCAACTCTAAAATTGATGAATCCGCCGAGTACAGGTCAAATGTATAAAAGAGGAGAATATATTTTGTTCATTTTAATTATTTAAGAGAGGGAAGGGAAGTGGCAAGCGAGAAGACCTTTCTTTTAGCATCCTCTCCATTTCCTCTACTGAACCATCGACAAACCACCCTCTCTTCACACGAATGACAATCGTTCCCCACAATCAAATTTCCCCATCCCTTTCTTTAAGCTTCTGATCTCTCATCCGTCTTTCATCCCCCACAATAGACAACCCAGATTAACAAAATCATCTTCTTCATTGCCAAACCGACTTTTAACCACAAAAGTCATCACCTCCGATCAACCACCATTTCCAGCCATCATTAACCTGAAACCCATATAAACAAAACTGAAGTCTTCATATCCTTTCCAACTAAACGAACTAGCCCGACAATCTTCTCCCATTCCCGGTAGCATCCATTTGGAAATTTTTTTTTGAGGAATAGAAAAAAAAAATCTAAAAAAGAGATGTCAAAGTATAAATGATCCAGCCTTGTTACCACTAAACTATGTACGTGCATTGGAATTTGTGGAGTGTTTTGTTTATTACTGCCCCATATTTTCCGAGTGAACTATTTTGTCCAAGGCAATCTTTAAGGTTTTGCAAGTGAACTATTTTGTGAAAACAAATTTTGCTTTTAGTTATTCTTTTCAGAAAATGGGTGTTAAGCCTCGCAGAACTTTCATGCTTTTTTTAACACCGGCTCTCTCTTAAAAGACTGAGTTTGTGTAATATATGCTTATCGTTTTATAGTTTTACTTCAAAGTTCATATAATTTGCATAAAAAAGCTTGTACACAGGGAGTTGAAATGATGGAGGAATCCTCATCTCGCCATTAACTCTTTGACGTTCTTTTTCATGCTGATCATTGAATTTTCCAGAGTACCCTTTTCTATTTCTTTCCACCTTGCTAAAGGAAAGTAGAGAAAGATACAAATAGGAGGCAGGGTAGGTACCTTGATCGGTAACCTGGCCCCCCTAATCCATGCAACATTAATTCCATAAGAATTAGCACATTTCTAATATGGACAGCTGTGCACAAGTTCTCGTTTCAATGTAACATGCACCTGGATGAAGTTCAACTAGAACGCAGGCAGTACTTGGATGAATGTCCTGCATCCCACTCTATTTCTCCACATGCCCCAAGGACTTTTGCAGAGATGTAGTCATCCACCTGAATACCTTCTGCCTGCATCCTATACATGAGCTTCAGAGCCTCTTGGCAAAGTCCGTTCCTTACATAGCCCATAATCATAGCCCTCCAGGTAACCAAATTCCGCTCTGGCATGCCGTCAAAAACTTGACTTGCCTCTGATACATACCCACATCTGGCATACATCTGAATCAAAGCACTGCCTACAAAAACATTAGATGAGGAGGGGGTCTTATTGGCAAAGGAGTGGATCAATTTCCCTTGCAGAACAGTTTCAAGATTGGCACATGCTTTCAAAGCTGATGAATATGTAAATGAATTGGGTTCTACACCTTCCTCCATCATTTCTTTCAAAAATTCAAGGGCCTCAGACTCATGCCCAAGACATGCATGACCAGAAATTATGGCAGTCCATGAAACAACATCTCTGAAAGGCATTTGCTGCAGAACTTTTGAAGCAGTATGGGATTCCCCACATTTACAGTAGAACCACACAAGAGTGCTTCCTAAGTATTCGTTTGATTGGCTGCAATTCTTAATAATCTGTGCATGAACTTCCCTCCCGGCAAGCAATGCCCCAATTGAGCCACATGCCCTGAGCATACTTACAATGGTCAAGTTGTTAGAAACTACCCGTCTTCTCTTCATCATTCGAAAAAGATATATAGCCTCCTCACCAAGCCCCTTCCTAGCATACCCTGCTATAATGGATGTCCATGTAACCGTATTCCTCCTCCTCATCCCATTGAAAACTTTTGAAGAATCTGAAATCTCTCCACATTTAGCATACATATCCACTAAAGAAGTCCCAACAAAAACATCATCTTTATACATCTTCTTCACTATAGCCCCATGTATTTGTTTCCCAAGCTTCAACGCTTTCTCCTCTCCACATGCCTTCAAAACGCCAGATGCAGTAAACCCATTAGGTAAAAACCCACCATTCAACATTTGTGTGAACATCCCAAAAGCCTCTGCACAGCGTCCTTGTTGGGAGCAAGCAGTAATCATTGTTGTCCAAGAAACCACGTCTCGCTCGACCATCCGATCAAACACACAAAATGCGCTCTTCAAATCACCACATTGAACATAGAAATAAACAACAGCACTATCAACGATCAAATTCCTCCAGTTACCCTTTACAACAAGACCATGGACTTGTCTTCCTAACTCAAAATCTAATCTTTTACTACACAAATTCAACAAGCACACATAGGTCTTGCTATTTGGTACAACCCCATCCTTTATGGCCTGGCTAAAATAACTTAAAGCTTCATCATCTAAACCAAACTTAAAGTACCCATTTATCATTGCCGTCCAACTAACAACATTTCGTTCAGGCATTGCATCAAACACCTTTCGCGCCTCAAGTAACTCCCCTAATTTCAAATACCCACTCAACAAATTATTATTGACATAAGTGCCCGAGTCACTCAAACATTTTAAAAAAACGGCGTGTATTCTTCTAACGTCTTTTACCCTGTAACAAGTCTGCAGCCAAAGTGCGAGCAAACTAGAGTCGACAAATTCATTAGCTGATTCTGTTTTTGGAAAATGAAGAACCTGGGTTCCTTTATATCTGGGAGAAGTTGTGGTTTCCGGGTATTCAAAACAAGAAGCAGAAGGTGAATCACTCGTGCTCTTGCAAGAGAAACAATGAGAATTAGAGTTATTATTATTGTTTCCTGTTCTTGAAGTGCGTTTGTGTTTTGTGAAGGAGAGTGGCGGTTGGATATTGAAAGGAGAAGGCTGCTGGATGAGAGACGTGTTTGGTAAAACACATGCCGTTAAAGTGAGCATTTGCGCACCGTGGTGTCTTCTTCTTCTTCTTGTTGTTGATTTTTTAAAATGAAAACTCTGCTGGAGTAGTTAGGGTCGCAGGGATAAATTTGGGAGAGCCGTTGGCTTTTTCCCACTCGACGTTGGCTTATTTCCCCTTGCAAAACAACGGCGTCGTTTGAGACGAATAGCTTTGATTTAGGAAGATGGGTGGTCCTGATAACGACACCGTTTTATCTCTCGAAGAAAAAGCTAAAACCTCGGGAAAATATCAGAATCAGATGGTTCTAAATTTTTTTCTTCTAAAACCCACCCCTCTTTTCTTCCTCTTAAATCCGAATCTCTTCTCTCTGTTTGTCACTGGTTAGTTGATAAATTAGAAGCCCTAGAAAAAAACTGAAACGGGAAACTAATAATGGAGCTGGCTTGTGCTTCTGTGCAGGCTTCTTGCTCTCTGACGCTACCGGCTTCTTCAATCACCTCGCGACGTCGCTCTACTTCTCTCTCCTTCTTCCGATGTTCAATTTCAAATTCTATTATCTTTTCAAAACTCAATGGTAATATATAGCCTATATAGCCACTCTTCTACCTCGTCCTCTCTCTCTCTCTCTCTCTCATATATAGACACCCATAATCAAAAACAGTTGTTTAATGATTTTTTTTTAAATTTCGGTAATTGCCACAAGTTGGGTTTTTTAGAGTGAAAAATTGCTTATATTTGATGAAATTTCAGGCTGTAGTTTACCTGTTAAGTCAGCGAGGCGGCGAAAATCCTCTCATGTTGCTGCTTTTGAGGGCACAACTACTGTACCGAGTGATTGTGAAGGAGAGAAGTTGTCATTTTCTGATTCGTCTGGACCATCGGCTATTAACGATGACGAAAATGATGGTAAAATGGCACGAGTATGCGATAAATTAATTGATGTTTTCATGGTCGACAAGCCCACTCCAACTGACTGGAGAAAGTTGCTAGCTTTTAGTAAGGAATGGAACAGTTTACGGCCTCATTTCTACAAGAGGTCTCAGGAACGAGCGGATAGCGAGGATGATCCTGGGAAGAAGCATAATTTACTCAGGTTTGCAAGGAAATTTAAAGAGGTTGGTTCTCAGTATTTAATGAAGCTTGTATTTATGTGAATTCCCTACTTTACTTGGCCGGCAATGCGACATCTTTCTTAATTGTGTTCGTGTTTTGGTATGGATTAATTTGTGAATTTTGTTTCGACAGATTGATGAAGATATTCAGAGGCATAATGAACTTCTTGGAGTGATCAAGAAGGAACCATCGGAGTTGAGTGAAGTTGTTGCCAAGCGTCGTAAAGACTTCACGAAAGAATTTTTTGTGCATCTTTTCACTGTAGCACAATCATATCATGACAATCCAAGTGAGCAAAATGGTGAGTATGTGCCCTCACCTTTTTGATGATGTATTTATTGATAATTTATTTGTGCGAACATTGTATTCCGAGTTGGATGTGGCGGGGTGATTAGATATCAAGTCTTAGAGCTGTTTGGTATTGCGGTTGCTGTTGTGGTTGAGATTAAAAAAAAACAATTTCATAAAAAACATTTTTAGTTGAGGTTCATAACTGAAATTGAAGTGTTTGGTTAAAAATGTAATTGAGTTTGAGGTTTAATAAAAAACATTTTCGTGTGTTTGGTTGCTATGCTTTTGATATTGCTGTCAGCTTATTGATGGTATTCCAAGCACCACCCTTACGTTACCCAACTTGACGGATTCTGCATCTGTAATTAACCATAAGATTCGGGATACAGTTGGAAACCAAATATCCATCAAACCCTAACCCTAGCTTCCAATCTTTTCCTTTTTATAAACCCTAACCCCCCCGCTTTTCGCTCAGAACTTTCCTAGTGTCCCCCTCTCCCAAACAATCTAGTTTTCAAGTTCCTCCTCTCTCTGTTTTCAGCTCTTATTTCTCTCCCTCTGGATGAGTAATTGAAATTTCTTGTCTTAGCCATAATGATAAATGCTTATAATCCCAGCTCATTATGATTTTTGTAAGGTCAGGGAATTTCCTCTTTCTCACAGTTATCTGAGCTTTGTGAACCTTATAATCCCATCAATTAATTCCCATTTCTTTTTCTTGTTGGTTGATAATCGGTGGGTTAATCTGTGTCGGGGAGAGTTTGTTTGCTGGTCTCGTGTGTGGGGTCTGTGTTTTGGGCGAAAAGCATCTGAAAGATACTTTTTGTAAACTGAGGTTAAACCTTAGTTTTTGGTGGGTTCCATAGTTATAAAAACTGTGATTGACCCTTAACCAAACACCTTGGCTCTGTGGTTAGCCTCAACCACAGAAGCTACTACATAGCCAAACACCCACTAACTGATAGCAAGATTGGAAGTTGTAAATTTATGCTACCTGTTGCCTATTCTAGAGATACAAAAAATCTAAAACTGTAATTTAAACATACACACATTTTCTCTCTCTTGAAAGATTGGTTCACCTCCATGACAGTGGCGTGTGAGCTTGTGGCAGTATCAGTCAGATCTCAATCACCTTGTTTGCTGTAACTTGTTCGCTGAGATTTTCAGACAAGCGTGCTCTGTTGTCATAGTTGTTCATATTCCATGATTGGGAATAGGCTTTTATCCTTTATTTTCTTGAAGTATGATTGGATGCTGTTTCAATGTTGGGCCTATTCCTTCATTTGTCTAAGACTTGAACGCTAGCATGAATGGAAAACCTGCCATTAGGATTGAGCTGCCCCCCCCCCCCCCCCCCCCCTGTTTTGTCTTGTGTATTGGGTGATACTCAGCTGTATTTTCTTGTTTGCGAAGCCCTGGCAAAGCTTGGAAATGACTGTGTGGCTGCTGTACAAGCTTATGATAGTGCAACAGAGAATATGGAAGCATTGAATGCTGCAGAAATAAAGCTCCAAGATATCATCAATTCTCCTTCCTTAGATGCTGCTTGCAAGAAGATAGATGATTTGGCTGAAAAAAATAAACTTGATTCAGCTTTGGTACTGATGATCACAAAAGCATGGTCAGCTGCTAAAGAGTCCAACATGACAAAAGATGAGGTAATCTTGTCTCAGACAATTGCTCTCTTCTCCATTCAGAGATAGTGGGACAAAATATTTATTAGAAGGGCAGTCATGTTACGCAGATGGATCACATGATATTGCCAAGCAGGAACCAATACAAGAAGCAATAATGTTTTTTACAGTCATGTTGTTTCCCCCCTTATAAGGGGAATGGAGCAGTGATCATTCGTTTGCCATGCCACTTTCATTCAGAATGCACAAACCAGTCCTTGCAAAAGAATTATCAGAATCATCATTTTATTTCTTTTTGTTAGATTGTTGCTCTAGCGTGGATCATCTGTTGCTCTGTATTGCAGGTCAAGGATGTACTGTATCACCTATACAAAACATCAGTAGCTAATCTTCAGAGGAATGTGCCTAAGGACATTAGAATACTAA
The DNA here is from genome assembly GCA_025169955.1 of Salix arbutifolia. NCBI lineage: Eukaryota > Viridiplantae > Streptophyta > Magnoliopsida > Malpighiales > Salicaceae > Salix > Salix arbutifolia. The sequence goes on from CM045906.1 coordinate 12,472,762, forward strand.
AGTATCTTCTCACAATTGAGGATCGTGAGGAGTTGTTGTGTGCCTTAAATGATGCATTTACTCAAGGAGAAGAACTTGAAGGGAAGGAAGTGGACTCCCTATACACGTATGTATATGAACTTTTTTTGTTTTATGCTTATTGTGAATGAATCTATCAGCTCATTGCGAGATTGATTGACTACATCCTTAGTCAAGGTTTCATGCATTTGCTTGGCTGTTTCTTGACCAAGGGAAATTATCCTGATTGAATACTTTTGTTAAAAAATCATTAAGAAAATGATGTATCGATAGGTAGGATTGCTTTGTTGGGTGATTAGATCCTTCCTAAATGATTTTGTGATGGAAGCTTCATCACTTTTTAATTGCTGCTTCTGTAGGACCCCAGAAAAGCTATACAGCTGGATAAAAGTTATGGTGGATGCTTACCATTTAAGTCAAGAAGGCACACTCATGAGGGAGGCTAGAGATCTGATGAATCCAAAGATTATAAAAAAGATGGAGGAACTGAAGAAGGTAGTTAAAGACCATTTCATGTGATGAAGAGCTGAGTGGAACCTTCCGGAAGCATCCATATATTTTCCCTGGTCCGGATCCTTGACCACGTGATTCTGGACCTGAAAGTCAACCTTGATTAGTATTAGTCCTCTAGGTTTTTGTTCTTAGAAATCAAATTCTGCATGCAACTGAGCCTCTTAATGCTCTGTACTTGCATGGAAGAAAACTTTTTTTTTTTTTATATTAAACATGATACGGGTTTTTCAAATTATTACCTTATAGCTAAAAGAGATCACCTTGTTCCTGTTCACTGTGACTCATTGTCACTATGAACTCGCAATTTATTTTGGTGCTTCGCACGCGGACGTTTGTCTTTTTTTTCTTCCTGTTAATGAACAGTGTATTAACGAAAAAAATCCCTGAAAAAGACAAAAAAAGGCCGTCATTTTCAGGGGCTCCACGGTCATTGATCATTTTTTAGTTTGGTTCGGCTGACCAATTTTTTTTTTTAATTATTGAGTAGTGCAATAACTATTATGTCTCTCGAAAAGGACAAAAAACAGGTCTGGGCGTGAGGGGCGTTACGGTAATTAGTCAATTTTTTATTTTTATTTTTATTTTGTTGCTGGCGTGTTGCCGGATGCGCCGTCCGTTTTCGCGCTCATGCGTGTTTCGGATGGCGCGTGCATTTGCTCCGGTGTCCAAAAATACACGACCGCCGTCTAGAATGATTTTCAGGCATGTGCTCTTCCACCTGGTGTGGCGCGTGTAACGATATGGTGTTCGGAAACGTGTCAATGGTCGTTTGAATTTCCCCCCCATTTCTCTCTCCTTCTGCGCAAGCTGACGTCAACGCATATGCTTTTTGCCAAATTGCATTTCAGTCCATGAACATTAGATTTGTTTTTCTAGCCCTTATTGCTATTATATAGGTTTTGATTTGTTTCAATTTTGTCTTTCAATTGAAATTGAGTATCTGTTTTAGTTTCAATTAGGTCTTCAGTCTTTTAATTTTTTGAATTGCTCTGAAATCCAGAATATATTTGGTATCAAAGTTCTGATTGCTTGCAATTTCATCATTCCATGCAAATTTATTATAAATCCTTAATATTTTCAGTATCAAAGTTTGATTTCTTTCAATTGTATCCTTCTATGCAAGTTAATTATTTATTCCAATTTTATTTCAGTCCCAATTCTTTTAATTTCCGGTTTAGTTTTAAATTTTTTAATTTCAATGTTTGAATTTACTTCAATTTTGTCTTTTAAATTAAATATATTATTTAAAGTATGTCAAATTAATTATATGTTTGTATATTTATTTCAAATTAAAGTGTGTGAGACTAATTATATGTTTTAATATTTATTAAATATTATCGCCTGAAAATATATATAGAGAGAAAAAAATTACCTAGGATTTCTTGAAAATAAATAAATTAATATCAGTATTCTTAAATACATTTAATGTAATAATATGATGGATAAATCTTATAAAAAAAAAATACTTGGCTTTGGATGTTAATTTTTTGCTCTTTTGTTTAAGTTTAATTCTTAAAAAAAATTTAGAAAGTTTTTATTTTTAATATTTAAAATCTAATATTACTAGGGAAAAAATATTGCTCAAAAATAAAAAAATTACCTAGGTTATCTACAATTAAAAAATATGCAAGCCACTTTCCATTTCGATCACAATATTCCTTTTAGACGGCAAATAACTTATTATAGCACGCAAAAAAAAATGAAGTTGATTTCTTGAAAATATTACAATATTTTTTATTTTTAATGTGTTAGATTTAATATTGTTGGGGAAAAAAAGGCAACTCATAAAAAAAAAGTTGACAAATTTACCTAGATTATCTACAATTAAAAAATATATGAACCCCTTCCCATTTCGATTATACTATTCCTTTTAGGCGGGAAAAAACTTATTTATAAAATATGTTATCTATTATAATGTTACTAATCAAATATTGAAATAACTAATTACAACATGTCAAAAATCAATTAGTTTTCTATATAGAAAAAAGTCTAGCGAAACGCGTGAGCAAGCATATTAATTATAACACGCAAAAAACTCATTTTTAACATATTTTATATATTGCAATTTTACTAATAAACATTAAAATAACTAATTATAGCACGCAAAAAAATTAAGTCTATTTTTGAAAAAATTTACAATATTTTTTTTAATGTGTCAGATCTAATATTACAGGGGAAAAAATCATAAAAAAAAATATTGCCTAGGTAATCTACAATTAAAAAATATACAAATCACTTTTCGTTTTGATCACACTATTCGTTTTAGATGGAAAAAAATTCATTTCCAACATATTTTATCGGTTATAATTTTACTAATTAAATATTAAATTAACTAATTATAGCAGATAAAAAATCAATTACTTTTGTATATAGAAAAAAATCCAGCACAATACACGAGCAAGTCAACTCGTGAAACCTATTGTATGTCAGGTTTCTCCATCTTCGTCTAAGCAGGAAGGGAGGGAGGGATATATCCTTTTTTTTTCCCTCTCAATTTAATTTATTTGTACTCTTAATGGCAAGTAAAGTTGGAAATTGAATACTCATTCCCGTAAGCTAGAAAACTTGGGCCTTAAAGCCCTTGAAGGTTACAAACAACCTATCCAGCTTGCAGGCCCAAGGTGAAACCTCAGGGGTGAAGATTCTTATCGAAACGGGGCTCAAGCCCAAAACTTGAAGCCATCAATACGGTGAAACATCATGTCATTACATGACCAAAAACTGGAAGTTGTCAACGGCAAGCTAACAATGACATTCCCTCTAAGATTAGTTGCATTTCCTTGTGATTCATTTTGAACTTAAGTAACGATTCCGTCATTGTTTTATCAAGTTTTTGATAAGAGAAATGTAATTTGTTTTAGCAAATAGCTTTGATGGGGCCTCCTCGTGTTAATTCCCAAAATAGTCAAAAAATTCCACACCTGGCATTTCCTTAATTGAGCTTATAGAATCTGGTTTTGTTACAATTCAAATTGAAATTGGACGGATTTGCTGGGATTTTTTTGGGAGTGACCAAGACTGGTTCATTTGGCTTTCTAGGAACGACAAAGTTTAATGAAAAGTAGAAATAATGGTTGCAATCTATAAACAGCTCAAATGCCAGGTGTCACCTTCCATGTTTATTCATCTTGCTTATCAAAACTACGAAGGTGTTTAAAAGTAAGTTTTAAAAGTGTTTCTTAAAGAAATTATTTTTTTAGCTTTTATTTTAAATTATACTTTTTATGTTTTTAAATTGTTTTAATGTGTTGATATTAAAAATAATTTTTAAATAGTCCCCCCCTAACATTGCCTCTGGTATATGTTTCGTTGAGCCTTCTTAGAAAAGAGGTACCTCCACACCTTTTTCTTCAGGAGTGAGACATGAAAGACAATGTGCACCCTAACCTCTTTGGGAAGCTTCAATTAGGAAGCCATACTTCCTATCTTTTTAATTTGAAACTAGTTGTAAAATTGATAAGCTAACTTTTATTATTTTATCGATGAAATGATTAATTGATAGAATGGCCAAAGCTTAAGGTAAACCTATTCCCCTCTTCATATTTTGGCATTTCCTCCTTTTATCTGCTTGTATCTTCCACATGTTTAATGCTTTGAGTAAACTTTGTTTATTATTGTGTGATGATTTTGTTCTATGTTTGAGATGATCACTTGGTTTTGAATCAGTGGTTTATAAATTAAAAGGACCTTAAAAGGGTAGTTTGTAGGGAACAATAATAGTTTTTATTATACCACAACTCTTCCATGACCAACCATCTAGACTAATTTTTAGGATGGCCTTCGATGAAAACTAAAAGTAAGTTTTTGGAGTTTTATTGGTCACTCCAGTTAGTCCATCGATTTTGCCGCGATAGTCAGTTGACATTAGATTCTTAACACTTTAGACCTCGAATAACTCTTGCTAAAATGTTTTGGTGAAAATAAGATTTATGTTTATGACGATACTATCTTTAAGCTTATATAAGTTAAGAGCCTTTTATGGAAACATATATACCACCTTAAATGGGATGAGTCAATGACATGAAGTTGACATATTTTAAGAGTCAATCCACCACGCTAGGATTATAGTATTTTTATTAGAAAAAGTTAACCCCTCTATAAAATCCATTAAAACAGATGGTCAATGTCTTTGTGGAATTGGAAGTGGTTGCAATAGACTAGTGGTCTAATTTTTCTACCTTAGTCTTTCGACACACCTTACACCTTTTAGTGTAAGCCTTTGCCCCAAATTCCATGTATACCCAAAAGAAATCTCTCTTAGCTCTTTTAAAGCTCTTCTCAAATCTAGAATGCCATACTATAGGACTATTATGAATATATTTCATGATATTAGGCTTCAAGGGACAATGTTTTCTTATTTAGTTCCTCTTTTTGTAATTAGTAACCCACAATATAGTTTGTATTTTAGTGAATTGGTGAATCCTCTTCTAGTTGTTTAAAGATTTTCTAACCAAAGACATTGTAATAGGCAATACTTCTCTACTAGTTAGCTCTTAGTATTCTAAATAAGGTATCTATAACAAAATTATCCTTTCCAACCTTGTTGTTCAATATGAAGTCATACCCTAGAAGTTTAGAAATTCATTTCTGTTGAACTAAAGTTTTGATTTTCTATTCTATATGGTATTTAAGACCTTTTTTTTTTATTAGTCTTGATTATGAATGTCTAGCCCAATAGATAGGGTCGCCACTTCTACATTGACATCAAAATTATAAGAAATTCTCAAGTATTAAAGTTTATTAAACATAAATCTACATTTACACATTTTAGTATGCATTTTATACTAGGTCATAACTTTTCAAACAAACTTAAAATGACTAATATGCTTTGTTTTATTCTTGTTATATACTAAAATGTCTACAAAAAAACATTGTAGGAAATTATCTAAGGAATGGTTTGAATACCTTATTCACGAGACTTTGAAATATAAATGGTGTATTAATTAGCCTAAATGGAAGTATCAAAAACCTGTAATGCCTTTCATGTGTCTAAAATGTCTTCAAACTTCAATATTATTCGATGATAACCTAACCAAAGATCTAGTTTAAAAAAAAGAGTGGCTCCATATAATTCATCCAAGAGTTCTTCTACCATTGATATACGGAACTAATCGTTGATACTTTATTTGTTAGTAGTCCACACATGTTCTCCATAACCCATTTGACTTTATTATCAATATAACATAAAAAATCTCTCTTTTAACATAATAACATGGTTTTTGGCTCATACTAGTGGAAGGCTTTTAAGCTTTGAAAACAATTCACTAAATTTCTTAATAAGCTTTTACACTAGGGTTGGAAAATGTTCTAAAAATTTGGTATGGGTTTCGTGGCTCCATATATATAAAACCAATCTTATTGTTGCCTTTCTTACTTTCTTTAAACAATTAGGCCTATAATCTACCTTAGAGGGTTGGACATTTATGCCTCTTAGTTGGCCTTAACTCTCTCATTCTAGAACTCCATAGTTAGCTAGACAAAGTTTGATAATGTAGTAATTAAGCCTTTAAACCATAACACAACCAACACCATGTCATATTTTCCTAGTTCGATTACCCAAGTCTCATTATAAAATTCAATCCCCTATTCTTCCATACAAAATCTAATATTGAACACCTAACAATCAGATTGTGAAGGAGGTTAATTATAACACCATGTCAATAAATATGATCAATTTAATAGTGGATGATGGTGGGATAGGCTTTGCAATGATGTTTTAGTGTTTCTATTTCTCTCTAGCTTCTCTGTTAAGTCTCTCCCTCAAACCAAATTCAAAGTTCCCCCCCACGTCTTCAAGCTCACATTCATCTCCCTAAACCCATCATTTTTTTTTAATGTTTTTTATTCTCTTTGAGGCTTGTTTGCCAAAACAGTAGAGAATCGAAGAATTTGGACAAAATTACAACAATATTATTATTAAGTCAATGTGTTATTTTCTGTATTTTATATGATTATCACCACTCTTGAAAGGCCTTCCTAATATGTGATTTCCTTGAAATTATAACTAAAGATAAATGTTTTTGCTAAGAAACTTCTTGTAAAATTTAATCTCGATCCGACATTCAGAGTGAAAGTTATGGTTGATATATTAAAAATAGACATTAAATAATTGTACGCTAGAATATGAACTTGAGTACTATTTTATTTACATAATTTATTAAGATTTTCAAACTAATTTAGTGGGGACTCCCATCAATAATAATAATAATAATAATAAATTCCTTTAAAATATTTATTTTACTTGATTGGAGAATTTAAGCGATTTATCACTAGGTTGACATTTCATGTGTCAATTTATTACTTTATCTCATCCAAAATTGAAGTTAATTCACTAGGGATGTTCATCCTAAACCACAATAATCTTCCTTCTAACTTATCATTTTTTCAATTAAGAATTATCATATTTAACATTGATAGGTTTATAATTGAAATTTTATAATTATAATAACTTTATAATTTTTATTTGCAAAGTATTTTTATGTAATAGAATTTATATTTACTCTAGATACATTAATCAAATATAAATATATTAAAGATAAAGAAAGTAATTATTAATAATAAATATATTTTACACAAATAAAATTAATACTATGTAGATATAACTAACCGATTAGCTATTCACAAACACCAACATCTTTGCTAACTTGAAAATTAAAGGGTCATCTTAGCCTAACATGGGACTTGTTTAGCTTGAGAACATGATTTTCAAGCCCACCAATTCATCTTCTATATGCCAATATTTCAGCCAGGTTCCAGCATTGGAAAGACCTTGATCCAGTAGAGTTTTTCTTACAAGTTCGTCACTGGGTGAGGCATGCTGTAGTTTCTCAACTCCATAAGTTCTAATCCCCATAATTCTTATGGGGTTCACATGCCATTTGTTCTTCCAATTATATTTCTATAAACATAAACACCACACAACGTTTAAAGTTTCATCACTCGTGTATGTGTGCTAACGCAAGCATTAAGAAGTCTTCTGAATCAAACAAGAGACTTTTATTGCAGTCACTCGCGTTCTTCAATTCCATTCCAACAAAACCATCTTCAAATTTCAACACAGTTACCAGTTTTAGAAGGGCCATGATCCACTAAATTTTTTCTCTGTTAAATTTTTAAGGGTTTTTTTACGTACATATCGATCCATATGTTCAATCTCAAAGAAAATAAATTGGCTGGCTCCTAGAAGCTAACAATAAAAACCGAAATTGGCACGTCTATCAATGAATGAATGAATGAATGAACGAACCAAATTGCTTAGAATGAAAAAAAAAAAAATGCATGGGCAAGCATTTAACAATTGCTAGAATGAAGCTGAGCTAGTTCGCCGAAGCTGGAATCGTGGCATGGGAGTTAGATCGGACGATAAGAGAATGTCCAGTTCCTGCCAAAACAATCAAGTTGACTGAAAATGAACTCTCGTAATTTAGTACGGAGTTGCAAATCTCAGAGTGAGAATGCCGTACCTTTTGCTTCTTGAGCCAGTTATTTGTTTTTCTAGAATGGAACACTACGTGCTCCAGCTGGTTGGTATAAGCCTATATCCATAAAAACCAGCTGTTAGTATTCAACAAGGAAGTCTTCTGTGGAAGAGAAAAACGTATTCCAGTGAGCTCGAATTTGGATGATGACCTGTTTCCTTGCTCTTGACCTCGCAGCCGACTCTCGATTCTTGATCATCCTCTTCTGCCTTCTCTCGATCGTCTTCTTCATCATCTCATCTGTAAAACGACACTTCTTTTCAGCTGCTACCTGAGACTCTGAAGATGTTGCTGAGCCTGGCATCACAGTCATAGGCAGTTGGTTCGCCGAGTATCCACCATTCACGACAGGGTTCTCGTAAACAGCTTCAGACGTATAGAAATTTGAATCCAACAGAGTCATCTGCTGCTGCTGCTGCTGCTGCACATCAGCCATCTGAAACTGTAACAAATCTTTCTGGTGTGACACTACAGCCATTGGATCGACCTCCATAATTGGCTGGTGATTAAACACTCCATTTTGATTTCCCTTACTGATTACACCCGCACGAACTAGAAAATCCTCAAGCGTGGTTTCTCCAAGTTGTTTCTGAGCTGATTGGTTATCCGAGGCATTTACATGTTCTTGGCTGGCAATTTCCTTCCACACCTCATCGATATTTTTTTTACTTGATGCTCCATTCAGATTAAAGTTCCCGAGGAACGACGAGGAAGAAGACGAAGAAGAAGGAGGGTTTTGCATCAGCTGACTTTCTTCAACCGATATCACATTTCTAAGCTCATCAATATTCATACTATTCAAAGGCTGATCATGCGCCTCGTCAAATGTGAGATTGTACAGGGACTCCTGTCCAGAACGAGATCGGAATTGTTGCCCCTGGCCCCCATTTGATGGCAACAAAGGTCTATTATCCATGCACCAAACACTAGCCTAGGTTAGCTATATTAAACAAAAATAAAAGTGAATGTAAGACCACTTTCCAATATATCAATAAGAACAGATTAAGTTAAATGTCAGCAGATCACAAGGTAGTACTTTCACTAGCGAAAGTAAAATATCAGACTAACTGGAGAAAAGATCAGGGTTTTCTACTTTGTGATAGCTGGCAAAGAACAACGTTAATCAGGTCGAAGAGTTGCTGACGGTGTGAAGGATTCATGGAGGAGCTAGAAGAGGCTGAGGAGCACAAGTGAGGGGGAGATATTGAGCCCCCAGACAGATCGAAGATCCAGTTAGGAAGAAAAACTGATTTGTCAAGTGTGGATCCTATTTTTAGATTATGATTTATAATAGAGAGAGGATGGGTGAGATCCCAGAGTAGTCATCTCAACCAACAGCAACAGCTGATTTGGATGCATGTTTAGTGGGATTTAGAGATAAAATTCAAGACTCAATACCCAATCCAAACCTCATTGCTTTCACATTTCCCCCCTCTCCTTTTATTGTTACTGCGAGTGTGTGTATATATATATATTGGCATGCGTTACGATGCTGTCTCACCAAATATTTTTTTAGCGTAAAAGAAAAATGTTTAGGTAGTAACTAAACTTAATGAATAGTTTAGGTTTCAAATTATTCTATATGAAAATTATTTAATATATCATGTTAATTTGACGGGTCCAAAAATAATTCAAATGACCAATATAAATTTGGTTTAACTTTTAAAAAATAAATAAATATTGAGATGATACTATATGAAATCGATTCGGATTTTGCTTCTTCACTCAACAATCTTGCTACTAGAGTCATTGACTCAATTGCGTTTGATAGACTTTTTTTTTTAAATATCTTTACTTAATTTTATGATAATAAAAACAAATACTTGTAAAATTAAGCATAAACCATTATCAAATATTTGTTTGAGACTCCAACAAACCTATAAAAAACATATCAAAATAAATTATAAAACTCAATTATCAAACAAATCAAATTAAATTTTCAAACTCATGATTTGATTCATGGACTCTATCAGGTTTAATAAAAAAATTAAACTATTTTTATTTAATTATGTAATAAAAAATAGACGTTTACAAAATTAAACACACACCAAATGAAATGCTAGGATATTCTCTGGAGACTACACTAATCTATATAAAACAGATCAAGATAGATCTTAACGATCAATTCAAAATTAACAAAACATTATGTATTTTATTAAAAAAGAAAAGAAGAAGACAACATAGTCTCTGTTTCATCTCCTGCTAGCCAAAAAGTTAGATATTCAACTTCTCGGAACAGAAATTCCATTTTCAATATTTTTATTTTTGAAAACACGTAAGAACAGCTGGATACATATTACTAATTTGTGGCATTAAAAAATCAGGATAAAAAAGTTAAAAAATGAAAAATAAACTCTAATCTAAAAAGATTTCAAAGCCACAATCTGTTTTTTTCAAGTAAGATCAAGCTTAAAACCACCTCAATGAAACCTTTATTGTCAAATAAAACCAAATATTAGATGTGGCCAATCAAATATTTTATTGGGATGTGGCCAATCAAATATTTTCTCTTTCATTTTTCAATGATTCTTTATCTTTTAAAGATGTAATTAAAAAAAATCAATTGTTGAAAAAATAGAAAAAAAAAGAAAAAACAATGAACGATATTTCCTTAACACTTTGATAACCCAATAAAAAAATAAATCATCAAAATCAATTCTTAATTAATATAACAGAAGGAAAAAATAATATTTGTTTTAGTTTAAAACTTGGTTTTTAAAATTTTAATTAGTAAATTTTTTTTTTTTTTTTTCATATCAAGTACTACCTTAACATCAAAACATATTTCTAATATTGCTAGAGCCCCACATGAAACCAACTAAAATAAAACATCAAACTAAATATCAAATCAACTTAATACGAAATGATTAAATTGAAAATTAAAAAATCAATCAAGTGATTAAAATTAAAAAAAATATTGTGGGTAACTATTGCAATCAACTGTGGATTATGTCTTTCTCATATGTTGTATTGCCATTGTTTATATATATATATATATATATATATATATATATATATATATATATTTGTATCCTTTATCCAAATCAAAACTAGGGTTGATTTTCTTGTATGGTACACAACCAGAACTACAACTTATATGAAGAAACTGATCTTAATTCTCTTATTTTTCCACTCAGATTTTCTCCAAAATTCAAATGATAAATCTACCCACCTGTTAATTTATGCATCATTTACAGTTTCCCCCCTCCTAAATCTACTTTCTCTAATCCATCTTAACTTTCTTAGCATATCATATACCTATGTAAGTTTTATTAAATTAGGTTACCCCCCATAGAATCAATGTATAACAGTTTTATTAAATTTCCAAACAATATCCTTCTAATCATGCTTTTCTATTCCTATATGAACATGATTGTAAGTTTTATTAAATTTCCTAACAATATCCTTTTAGTTCATGTTTTTCTATTCCTATATGCATATGTCAGAACTTGACAAGCTTCGTGTTATTTAGGTGGCATGTAAGAGCCTATACAGGTACCAAAATCATGCTTCTGTGATGACGTTAGGAGTGGCAAATAGTTTTCTTTCTAGTGGTATGATGTATGCTCACAGAGGAGATCCAATCAGGCTGTGGTGGATTTTTCTCTCTCTCTCTCTCTTTTATGCCTTTGAAATTCTTGCATGACCTTCTAAAAAATAATTGTATTCTCTTGTTTGTAGTTTTATCAATTTTCTCCCTCTTTATTTTGTACTATTTATTTAAATTTTGATGGTTTTTGAAGTTGATTTTTTTAATTTTATTGAATTTTATTTTTTTTATTTAATTTGGTATCTCTACTTTTGATTGATGTATTTTATACTTTTCTTGATTTTTTTTTTACAATTTCATCCCTAACAATTTTATTGCATTTATTTTTTAAATTCATTTTGGCCTCATTACTTTTATTGCTATATTCTCATTTTTTCTTGATTTATCTTTTTTTATTCTTTCAATTATGTTTTTTTTTTTTCTTTTTTAATTTAATTTATCCCCTAATTATTTTCTTTCATTTTTATACCATATTTGGTTTATCTTGTTTGGGTTTTAAATTGTATTACTGTTTGATATTTTACTCTGTTATTTTTTCATAGTTTCCGTTCAATAGAGCAATCCTTTATTGATTCTTTTTTTAAATTTGATCTTTTGACATTTAGTTATGAGACCCTTAACTTTATTGTTTGTTCTATTTTTATTTATTTTAAGTTATCTTGATCTCATTTCGTGGGAATAAGTTAGTTAGGTTAACAATGATTGACTCAAATTTCATTTTCTTAGTTGTTTTATGATTTGTTTTGCAATTTTATCATTTGACATTAAATTGTTGATCCTATAGCTATGCAATTTTCTCACTTTTTTTTTTCTATCGGGTTATTTTAAGTGTGGTTAGTCAAGTTAATCTCGATCAATTTGTATTATTTATCTCAATGTTTTTATTTATTCAAATTTGGTCTTTTTTGCTATGTCTTTTTTTAGAGTCTAAATCTTTTTAATCTTGACCTCGTGCTAAGAGTGTTGGGTTGGTCGAGTTAACCCAGGTTAACTTAGTTTTTGTCTTGAATTTTGGTTGCTTTAATTCTTTTATTTTTATCATTTTGCATTAAATTATATGCCCTTGAGCTTTGCCATTTTTTCTCTTTTCTCTTTGTTTTGTTATTTCAAGGGGTTGGTTTAGCTAACCCGGGAAAACTTGTATTTTCTTTTTTAATGTTTTTTATTTAACTTCAATGTTTTTTGTGAAAAGCGATAAAATTGTGAAAGAGTTCTTTTATTTTTGTGTGTAATATCAAACCATTAGGTATGACTTTATACAATATTACAAACACAGATCCTATATTGTTGCCCATAATTATGTTTACAGAATAGGCAAGTAAATCATCATCATCAATTCACGATATCTTCTGCTTAATTTGTGTGATCTTCTTCAACACTCCCCCTCAAGTTGGAGTGTATATTTATGATACCCAACTTGCTAATTAATGCTTCAAACTATGTTGAACTCAGTGGTTTGGTGAATCTATCAGCTGGTTGATTCATGGTCCGTATATGAGCTGTTCGTATCATTCCCTCTTGAATCTTCTCACGCACTAAGTGACAATCTATCTCTATGTGCTTCGTTCGTTCATGGAATACTGGGTTGGAAGCTATATGCAGAGCAGCTTGGTTGTCACAGAAGAGCATGACTGGTTGTGTGTGATTGACCTTCAAATCTTTCAAAATATTTTTCAACCATGTAACCTCACAACATGTAGTGGCCATAGAATGGTACTCTGCCTCTGCACTTGATCGAGATACAATGCTTTGCTTCTTTGTTTTCCAAGAAATTGGCGCTTGACCAAGCATGATGCAATATCTAGTTACTGATCTTTTTGTGTCAATGCATCGAGCCCAATCGGCATAATAAAATGCCTGCAATTGTAGTGAACCCGTGGAAGGCAAGAAGATTCCTTGCTCGGGTGTTTGTTTGATGTATCTGAGAACCTTATGTGCTGCTTCAAGATGTGGCTCCCGAGGTTTATCCACGAATTGACTTAATACATGAACTGCATAAGTTATATCTGGCCTTGTGATGGTTAAATAAATTAACCTTCCAACAAGTATTCTGTATAAGAGGGGTCATTCAGGAGACATCCATCTGTCTGCGTGAGTGACAAATTGGGTTCCATTGGCAACCGTGAGGGTTTTGCACCAAGGAAACCGACATCTTCCAATATTTCCAACGCATATTTTCGTTGACACAAGGTGATCTCCCTTTTTGATCTTGCAACTTCTATCCCCAAGAAATATTTGAGTTGACCCAAGTCTTTGAGCTTAAATCATCTGGAAAGAAACTGCTTGGTTTCTTCAATGTCTTGCAAATTGTTTCCTGCCAATATCACATCGTCAACATAAACAAGTAATGCAATAAAGTTGCCTTGATGATTTCGGACGAATAATGAGTAATCTGACAATGATTGGTGGAACCCAGCAGATTTGAGAGCAGTTGACAGCTTGAGAAACCATTGCCTTAAGGCCTGTTTAAGGCCATACAAGGACTTGTTTAATTTGCATACACGGGTCTCCCCTTTTCGACCGAAACCAGGAGGCAAATGCATGTAGACATCCTCGACAAGATCACCATGTAAGAAGGCATTATTCATATCCAGCTGATGCAAATGCCATCCTTTTAAGGCTGCAATGCTATGGAGGACACGGACAGTCACCAATTTGGCCATAGGAGCAAAAGTCTCCATGTAATCAACACCCTCAATTTGACTATACCCTTTCGCCACCAAACGAGCTTTGTAGCGCTCAACAGACCCATCAGGTTTGAATTTGATTTTGTACACCCACTCGCAACCAATGGGATGTTTATGAGGAGGCAGAGGCATGAGAGTCCAGGTGTTGTTATCTTGGAGAGCTGTAAGTTCAATATGCATGGCATCTCGCCATTTTGGGTCCTGTGATGCCTGTGAGAAACTTGTGGGTTCTTTGAGAAGTGTGAGTTGAGTGGTGAAGATTTTGTGAGGAGAAGAAAGATGATCATAAGACAAATAACAAGAGAGAGAGTGAGCAGTACTTGGAGAGTGGACCATGTTCGTGGAAGATGTTAGCAGAGGTTTGACTGGGAGGGCTGCCTGTACATGGAAGTCCTATAAAAATGAAGGAGGTTTTGTGGGTCGGCCACTGTGTCATAATAGGGGTGTTTGGGAAGGAGGTGAAGTCAGTGAAGGATTGGTAAAAGATAGATTAGAAGAAGTGGTATTGGGTAGATTGGAGTTTAGAGGTAGGACAGGGGATGAGGCCAGCTGTGGTTATGGTTCATGTGTTGTGTGGGCTGAGGGGCCTGTTTGTAGATCAAGATCCAGTGTAAAAGGGAGGTTATTTCTTGTGTGGGCCGAGGGCTTGGTTGCGAAATTGATTGTGGTGCAGCGGAAAGAGCATGATTTTGGAAAGGAAAAATGTCTTCAACGAAAATAACATCCTGTGAGACAAAAGCCTTTTTAAGAGTAAGGTCAAAAACACGATATCCTTTTTGAACATAGGGATAGCCAAGAAAAATGCAGCGAGTGGCACGAAGATCATATTTCGAAGGTTGTTGAGCATGAGTAGAGGCAAAACACAAACATCCAAATACCCGTAAATGTGAGTAATGTGGATTTTGATGAAATAATTTTTCATATGGAGTTTTACCATGAAGAAGGGGTGTTGGTGTTCGATTTATAAGGTATGCGGAAGTAAGAATTGCATCCCCCCAAAATGGTTTAGGCAATCCAACTTGAATAAGCAATGCTCGTGCTACATTAAGTAGATGTCGATGCTTGCATTCAACAACACCATTTTGTTGTGGTGTGTTGACACAGCTAGACTAATGGACAATGCCTTTGGTTGCATAAAAATTTTCAAGCTGGAATTCAGGGCCATTATCATTTCGTACGATTTTGACTTTAGAGTTAAATTGGGTTTCAACCATGCAAATGAATTTCACTAAAAGATCTCTCGTATCGGATTTGTGTTTCATCAAATAAACCCATGTGCTTCGAGTAAAGTCATCTACAATAGTGAGAAAATATTTTGCACTGGAAAGAGAAGCAATTTTGTAACCACCCCAAATATCAATGTGTATCAAATCAAAACATGTTTTACTAGAAATAGAGCTTAATGGAAATGGTGACCTTGTTTGTTTGGCTAATGGGCAAATTAAACACTTGTCTGGATCACAAGTTTTAATTGTGGAAATAGAAAACAATTGAAGGACTTTTTTCGACGGATGGCCAAGGCGTTGATGCCAAAGTGCAGGGGCTAGGGTTTGAACAGAATTGCATGTCTTTTTCTTTGGTTGATCGAGATAATAGAGTCCCTCCCGTTCAGATCCCATCCCAATCATCTTCCCCGAACACAGGTCCTGTATGATACAAAATTGTCTTAGAAATAATGTGATGCAAAAAGAATCAAGGGCAAGCTTACTAATGGAAATGAGATTGAGCTGAAAGAGTGGGACACATAAAACTTTATCAAGAACAAAGTTAGGCGAAAAAATTATTTTGTCAACGTGGGTGACTTGGGCAAGTGATCCATCTGGCAATTCAACATGGTGATTCTCAACCATTACTGCCTGTGTAAGCAGATTAGGGCTGCAAACCATGTGGTCCGTGGCACTGCTATCCAGGATCCATGTCCTCGTCTTGCCATGATAGGAGAGGGAAAAAGCTTTACCTGAAAGTTCTTCGTGACCGGAAGGGTTACCCACTTGATTTACCATGGAAGACTTTTTCTTGCTCAGCATTTGAAGAATTTGTCTGCATTCTTCTTATGAAAATGGAAAGGCTGGCATTGCCGAGTTGGATTCATATGAGGCAACTTGATTTCCCTTTGAGAGGCCACCTTGCTCAGCCTCTAATGTTGTTGCTTTCTTTCGGCAATAATCAATTGTATGGCCTTTCCATCCACAAAAACTGCATTTGAGATGGGTATGACAGTTCTTGTGCTATGGTTTGTTCTGCTGCACTTCCCACACCGAGGTCCCTTTTCTTCTAAGCCATATTCACGATTTGGTTTCTTCACGGCAAAGACAGCAGCTTCTGATTGGACAACTGCTTTACCATTGGAGACTTCAGCTTGCCTCTCATGTCTAAGAACCAATGAATATGCTTTATTCACTGTGGGTAATGGTTCTAATAAGAGTGTATTGCTGCATACATTAACATACTCCTTGTTCAAACCCATACGGAATTTCATTGTTTTCTTGGTTTCCATGTAGGAGGCAATTTCTTTGATGGTTCCATAGCTGCATATTGGGATTGAACACAACGCATCCCTTTCATCCCATAGGTTTTTGAGTTTAGTGAAATAACAGCTCACTGTCGTGTTGCCTTGTGTGCAGTTGTGAATTTCATTCTCAATATGGAAGAGTTGGATAGTGTTCACATGGGAGAATCGTTCTTGGAGATCAACCCACATCTGGTATGTGTCTTTGCAGTGAATGACACTGCCAGCAATTTCTTTCGACATTGATCCCAATAGCCATGTTTTGACCAAATTGTTGCAGCACCTCCATTGTTGTAATTTTTCAGGTTCATCTCCAGTTGGTTCTTCAATTGACCCATCAACAAGTCCAATCTTGTTTTTGACAGTTAAAGCCATGGTCATGGACTGAACCCATGTATTGTAGTTGTTTTCTTCTAGAGGTTGTGGCACAAGAATCAGACCTGGTTGATCTCCGTGATGAAGAAATAGAGGATGGTCAGGATGTTCCCAGTTTGATTTAGAAGACATGCTTGTGTTTGTTGACTTCTCTTCAGAACTGTCACCCATGGCTGTGTTGCTAGGATGAGGTTTGTGATTTGGTTTGATTTATTTTGATCGCCGTTCTGATACCATGAAAAGCGATAAAATTGTGAAAGAGTTCTTTTATTTCTGTGTGTAATAACAGACCATTAGGTATGACTTTATACAATAATACAAACACAGATCCTATATTGTTGCCCATAATTATGTTTACAGAATAGGCAAGTAAATCATCATCATCAATTCACGATATCTTCTGCTTAATTTGTGTGATCTTCTTCAACAGTTAGGTTCTTCATTAAAAAGTCTAGTTTTTTTTTTTTTTATCTTGGTCTCATGTCGTGATTGGTAGGTTAGTCGAGTTAGCTTGAGTTGATTTAGATATTCTTCCCTCAATTTTTTATGATTTGTTTTTCAATTTTTTATTTTGCATTAAATTATTTTCCTTCTGGTTTTGTCATTTTTTCATGAGTCATGTTTTTTTCTTCTTGAAAGTTATATTTTTTGAAGAATTGTTTTGGTTTTCATTTTTTACATAAGTTACAAGTCTTAAATTTTACAGTTTCTTTTCGTTTTGTTTTCTGTAACTTGTTTTAGTCTTATAATAATATAATGGGTCACATTTCATTGAATCCAACTCTAATTTCTTGGGTTAACATCGTCTAAATATAATTTTTAACATTGATAAACGATGGCTTGACCCCCAGCGCAGCGCAACTTAGTTTACCATGATCAATCACGAACTCCTTAGAAGGTACTGTTTGCAATGGCATATTAGGTCTAAAAGTCTAGCCACCAAAGATCTAAGCAGGCACTGAAAAAGTGGACGTGGGGCATTTCAGGCTGGTGAAAATGATGCCCTAAATCTGGGAAGGAAATTCCTTCCCAAGTCTCTTGCTAGTCCAGAGTCGTCAAGTGATAGTGATACATCTTTTGCAAAAGATTTTGAGATTGTAATATGTGAGTGTGCTTGGAGTTGTAGTTTTCTTAAGAAACAACCATCGCGCATATTGGACCTGAGAATATGCCCTAAATATTTTTGACCATCTCTTTAGAATCCAACTGGCTTTGCCACTTGAGAAATGCACTTTAGACTTTCAAGGCTGAGGCAGCATAAACCACGTATAGAAAGGAGCAAAAGCTCGTGATATCTCCTTCTCTGTTGCCACCGAATTTAGCATAGATTACATGCACATCATTTGAAGCATTACTTTATTCAAATGCTTTTCAAGATTCCTAATTGGTTTGTTCAAACTAACTTTGATAGCTGTATGGATTCTCCTCTGAAAATAAATAAATAAAGCTAAGACTTGATCGCTAAATACCAAAAGAGAATCCAACTAGAATTTGTTGTTATTAATTCATTAAAGAAAAAAACCATTGTTTTATATGTAGGTTTTATTGTTGAAAATTATGTTTTTTACATAATTAATGTATACAATTGATATCAAATTAAATATAGGATCCAATCATATTTAGATCCTGTTTGATATTGCGTTTCAAAAATTCTTTTGAAAAAACAAATTAAACCACACTTCCAAACAAATACTTCCTATGTAAAGTAAAAATTAAGCTAGTAAGACACCAAGAGGAGGGTTTAGTCAATGTTGGCTTGGGGTTAAAATTGAGAGTACACTCGGATCGAACAAGGGTTTAATGTAATTGGAAAAAAAAATTCCAAAAGAATTATTTTTATTAGGTTTAATACTTTATCTGATTTATATCTTGGTTAATGCTTGATTTAACATCTTAAATATTTTTAACTCTAGGAATTTCTTAAGAAATGATCCTACTTGAAATACATGAATCCCTCGTGGAAGATTAGGTAGCTTGAGATTTCTAATATAAGGGATGGAGGTGATCAGGGGACAAATACTTATAATACATAATTAATTTAGGTCATGTATCTCTTTCTAGCTCTATATTTTTCTAAGTATTCCTTTGAGTCGTCATCTCCTAGACATAGTGTCGAAACTATGTCTAAGTATGCCCTATCTCTTTCTTATGATTGCACTTTCAAGCTCTTATTTTTGTCACTTTGAAAAGGGTTAGCAATTTCTTGCTCAAGTATATACATCATTTCTCGTTTTTTCTTCTTTCCAAGCTTATTGTCTAGAATCTCATACGAAACTTTCTATCATAGGCATTGTAAAGAGAAAATAACTGTCATGACTCAATTTTAGATTTCTCCCAAAATTGTTTTTATCGTACCAAAAACTAAAAAATAAAATTTTTTTGGTGGTATGATACGAATAGGCTAGTGAGGGTTTTAAAATGCATAAAGGAACCAAACTGAGATTTTGGACAAAACTAGGAACCTAATTGTACCCAAGATTGAAAGACAATGCAAATTCAAGATTAAATTAAATGATTATCAAATGAGTTTTCACAGAAATAAAGTTCGAGGATTTAATTAGATTTTTTTAATAAACCAATTTATTTAATTACAGTCCCAATTAAAGTTTTAATTAAATTTAAGAATTAATTAGGTTTAAATTAAAAGAATTAATTAAGTTCAATGACTTAATTACACTTCTAATAGGTCAATTTAATTTTATTAGGGGATTGAATTGGTGAAAATTCAATTTGAAAGACAAATTTGGCTTGACTGGGATGATTGAAACTTTAGAGGGTCAGATTTGATTTTTCCAAACTCAATCAAGTAAAATCAAGGTATAAGCTCCATGAAAATCAATGTTTATAGGTCAATTAAGGATGAAATTGAAGACCATAAATCTTTATGCAAAAAAAACACGTGAATTTAGGGACCCGATTCGGTTGAAAACACAAGTGAAATTGAAAATTTTAAAGTTAATTTAAGGAAAAAATTAAAAATATTCAAGACCAAAGACTAAGGATGGAAATTTGGTAGGGATAAAATTGATTTGATTCTTAAAATCAAACTTCAATTAAAGACCTAATTTAAAAAATTCAAAAACTAAGGATTGAAATTAAAATAAGATGTTATAACCTAATTTAAATTAAAACACAAAACAACTTCATTTCATTGAAATGAAACTATGCGTTTTGACGATAACATGTTTTGGTTTAAAACAATATTGTTTTGGTCAAACAACAGGCCAAGAAAAATAGTGTCAGATGATCATCTTATATTGTTCATCATTATCTTCCTCTAGACAGTAAAAGTTCACTAAGAAACCCTTTTTTCATTGGCATTAAATGCATAACCCATGCCTGAAATAAAACAATCAAGATACCCTCTATTATACCTAAACCCGTACCACACCGTCATCCATATTCTCGTTGATTTCCCACCTAAAAAACCATTCAAAAGACAACTTAAAAGGGCAGGCTTGATTACCCTTAACAACCTAATATTAAAAGTACCTTGTTGTTGCTTTCTAGCCAACAATAGGGGACCTTTCCTAAGGGAATCAAGGGCTAGGATTTGTAATCAAGAAAGACCTTATAGCTCTATTTCATCCCCTATAAATTCAGGTGAATTTCATATAATTATCAGGGAGAAAAGAGGGGGAAAAGAGGGGAGAAATCAAGAAAATAAAGAAGAAACAAAAAGGAAATAAAATAAACTTCTCTTGTGTACTCCAACTTACTACGCTGAATACAGGACCAAAACATCCTTCCTTAACCATTAAAACAAAAAAATTTGGTAGTATCTAAGATCCCATTAGACATATCTAGAGTTGTATAAAATTTACCTGAAGATTTGATCTTATTCGGCTTTGATTAAACTCTTTTCAATTCTCATTCCACCTTGTATATAGATTTAACAATCAATATTATTTGAGAACTTATGAAACATTTTTTTCCCAATTCACCTAAGGTGGTTCATTCTTTTATGATCATTCAAAAAAATTTATATAGTTTATGTTATATCTAATGTCTTTACACTTGCATAAAATTATGAAAACATATTTTTTCTATTGACCATGATACATGATGAAGATTTCTTCAAAAAATATATCTTATGATCCTATTGAGCAAAAGATATTTGACTTAAAAAATCCTTATTCCTAGAGAAAGAATTTGTTCTTGAAAGGAACAATGGAGGGAAATATAAGCTCAGGAATCATAAATTAACATCCAAATAGAATCTAAGTTTGAGGCTTTAACATTGGATGTTCAACCTGAAGCTCAAGAAGCACAAGAACTAAGTAGATTGATAGGACACATTATGCACTAATGAGATAAAGCCTTCATGGAAACTAAAAATGACAAGTTGTTCATATTTAATGAGTCTACCAGTTACTTGGAAGAAATATCTAGTTTTGATTCTAAGAAATAACTCAAGGCCATGAAATTTGAGATGGATTCCACCAACTAGATATGTATATTGGTTAATCCACTTAAAAAGATAAAATCCATTAGATATAAATAGTTTTTTTGGGTGAAAAACTAAAATAAATATTAATATAAAAATTTACAAAACTAGACTAATTGTTAAAGGTTATAGAAAAAAAATGTTAACTCGATGAAACCTTCTTGTTGGTAGCTTTGATAAAATTCATAAAGATTCTACTTGTTATAGATGCATACCATGATTATAATAAAAAAATTCTTGTAACAAACCAAAATCAATTCCTTATCATTTTAAGATCATATTCAAATAATCCAATCAACACTAACAACCTCATCTTTATCAACAATAATCCTTTTTTTAACTATCCAAATTCTAATCTAAGTTCAACTACTTTATCAATGGTTCCTTAATTTTTCAATTAAATCAATATGTTCATAGCTTTCAAATTTAACCATTTCAAAAACCACAATTAATTAACACCATTTCTCTCACAATTATCAGTTTTAAACAAAAGTGTCTCACTCATTTAACCTACAAAAAAATCAATCCAATATTTATCAAGCTTACAACCACAACGCAAATCAAGCAATATCCTATTTAAATCATTTAATAAACATGTAACCCAAAAATATAATATTTAAACCAAAATTCAAACTCATTCCATAAGAGCTCATTATTTGGGTGCTTGAAATTTCATCATACAATATGTTAGAAAAACTTGAACTAGTTGGGAGTGGTGGTGCATGATGGAAACCAACTTTGTCTATGGCGATGCATGCCAAATACGTGTGTACAGAGCAATAGTTTTATGGCATTTCATTACACGCATCAATGAGGAGGAGTGGCATATGGATGGTCCCATAAGTTACCCTATAATTTCTATTTTCCTCTTCTCTCCTTGAATGCTTGTTGGCATCAACTCTAAAGTAGCTTAGGATTGAGGCGTTAATGGTGAGGCTATTATTTGGTATCGCTAGAGCTTATAGTATTTTTTGGTTAGTGACTATATATATATATATATATATATATATATATATATAGAGAGAGAGAGAGAGAGAGAGAGAGAGAGCTTAGTAATGGGTCATTGGTCTATGGAGGAGAAATCATCATCGAACAGAATCATGGGTGTCACTTGAGAGGAAAAAAGGATTTTAGGTTCAAGAAGGATTCATGGTTGTAGGAGAGTCATTGGCTTGGTATGAGGAGGCTAAAAAGTCATTGAAAAATGAAACATCGGGTGAAAATAAGAGAGATGGGTCACAAGGGCTTTTTTTATTACCCTTTTATATATCTTGGCGACTTAAGGCTCCTGTTTGTGGGATAAAAAGGTTATGGTTTTGTGTGTAATCCTTTGGTAGTGTCTATTGGTGATCAAACAATAACTAGCATCAATCATATTAATCATTAAGTTATGCTAACCTACTTGCCAAATAAATTTCCCTTTTCTTTGTTTGTTTTGTTTTCTTCATCTTGTTTAATGCGCAGAACTTACTAGGCAGCATGTTGCATTAACCAACTTTTTTTTATAGATAAATCCATGCAAATTGTTGTTTGTCTGCATAATTAATTTACTTTTTTTAATATGTATAATTGGTAAGCCTTTGATTGGAATCTAGAATCACTATAAACTTGTATCAAAACCCTCGGCCTCCATCCTTCCCACCTAAGTTAGCCCTGATTTATTAAGACAACTAATGGCAAAACAGATTTAGAATCACTCTAGCTGAAAATCATGTGTACAGATATTACAACAATATTCCAGGGAAGCAATTGCAAATCATTCTATATTTAACTTATTGTAATTCCTCTATAATCCCTTACATTCAGCACATATTGTGTACAAACTTCTTCCTCAACAAAAGTAATAAAGTGTGGAAAATTTCTGTTGAAAACACCTTGTCATATCTTTCTCTGTCTCTACGGTAAATTGCTTTATGGTATCAAAGCACCACAACTCAAACGAGACTATGATCCTTGCTTCCAACATGTCTCAAAATCTTACCAACCAACCCACCTCCCACATAGAGAATCCACTGATTGCTCTCAACATTACAACTCAAATCAATAAGAAATTAATCCCCTCCACCTTTCCGCATTGGCGTGCCCAATTTGAAGTTCTTCTAATTGGGTATGATCTACTAGATTACGTTACTAGTCTCTCAGTGTGCCCTTCATCTGATGACACTCCTCAATCCGCCTTAAAAATAACTCATTGGGTTCGACAAGGCAAATTAATTCTTAGTGCAATTCTTGCCTCCACTTCCCCCTCAATTACTCCCCTCATCGCCACCACCAAAACATCTCATAAG
The DNA here is from genome assembly GCA_025169955.1 of Salix arbutifolia. Taxonomy (NCBI): domain Eukaryota; kingdom Viridiplantae; phylum Streptophyta; class Magnoliopsida; order Malpighiales; family Salicaceae; genus Salix; species Salix arbutifolia. The sequence goes on from CM045906.1 coordinate 12,496,627, forward strand.
GCATGGAAAAAACTCAATCACATGTATACTGGTCGTTCTCGAATGAGAGCTATGCAACTCAAGGAAGAACTTACCTTGATTCAAAAAGGAAATTGGTCGATTCAGGAATATCTCCACGCAGTAAAAGTGTTGGCTTATGAAATTGCTCTAATCGATCATCCCATCTCTGATGATGATTTAACTCTTTATATTCTTCATGGTTTGGGTTCTGATTTCAAGGAAATTGTTGCACCAATTAGTGCAAGGGAGAAATCCTTGACTTTTGAAGAACTTCATGATCTGTTGGTTGGCCATGACAGCTACCTTCGGCGACTGGAATCAGCTACCATCAGCTTGTGGCATCAGCAAATTACACAAATAGAAAGAGCATATATGGGCACTCTTTCCAGAACAATCAAAAATCAAATGGTTTCTCACGAAACCACGGTCCCAACAGAGACGACCGATATGATAATAAGTCATTCAACCAACCCAATACAAATCAAAGAAGATATTAGCTCAAGTGCCAATTATGTGATGAAATGGGCCACCTGGCCAAAACATGTTCTCGCTTGAATTCTCATACATTCACAAAAAACTATACTTCTACCTCGAATGACATAAATAATAAATGACTCATGGATTCTGCTGCATCCCATAACATTATTGGTGAACTCACCAACGTATCAATTTATTTAGAATATGATGGTACTGATAAAGTCGTGCTCGGTGACAATTCAGGTTTGATTGTCTTACATATAGGATCATTAACATTAAAATCAAACAACAAAACCATTATTCTCAAAGACACACTTTGTGTTCCAGAAATCTCCAAAAACCTTATATTTGTGCACCATTTTACTACTCAAAATAATGTCTTTATTAAATTTTACCCATTTTATTTTCTTGTGAAGGACACGAACTCGAGGGTAATTCTGGCAAAATGTACATGTGAAAATGGTGTCTACATCTTCCCGAACACACCAGCAGCTACTCTCTTCCCAATGGTCGCTAATGTGTATGAAAAAACATCTTTTGATGGTTGGCATAAATGTCTTGGTCATCCTTCCTCCAAAATTGTTCACAATGTTGTTCGTTAGTTTTCACTTCCTTTTATAACCACTCAAAAGTCAAATCCATGTTCTATTAGTAAAGCACACCAGCAACCTTTTAAATCTACAATGCACCTCTTAACCTCATCTATACTGATGTTTGAGGTCCTATTTAGTGTGTTAGCTTAGATGGCTCTCGATATTACCTCATCTTCATTGATCACTACACCAAATGCATGTGGTTTTATCTTATGGAAACATAATTAGGGGTTGCAATAAAAAATCCGCAATTTAAAACTCTTGTCGAAAATAGGTTCACTAGCAAAATCCAAACCATATACTTAGAAATGGGGGTGAATACATGAGTTTAAAACCTTTTCTCTCTCTTCATGGAATAAGTCATTTCACTACCGCCCTACACACACCACAACAAAATGATGTCTCAAAACGACGTCATCGTCATTTAGAGGAAACTGGTCTTACATTACTTCATGATGCAAATCTACCCTTAACATACTGATCATATGCATTCCACACAACCACATACCTTATAAATCGATAACCCACACCATTACTTCAAAATATATCCCTGTATCAAGCTCTTTTTGGTCAACCACCAAATTATTTGAAACTGTAAAAATTTGGGTGTTTGTGTTACCCGCTCACTATACCATACAACAAACATAAAATGGAACCAAAATCCAAACCTTGCATTTTCTTAGGTTATTCTCACTCAAAATGATTATCGGTGTCTTGATCCATGCACTTAACGTGTCTATCTCTCACGACATGTTTTATTTGATGAAGATCACAAACCATTGACTGAATGGGGTTCCTCCTTAACCTCACATCCCACATCAACTATCTTCATTGTTTCAAATTCAGTCCCCGTTACTATTTCAAATTCAACTCCTGTTATTGTGTTACCTCCTTTGCCACTAGTGTTTTTGGTTGATGCTCCCACCATGGGCACTGCACATCCAGGTAACCTTCCCGTCTCTACTCCTTTTAATTTATCATCTCCATTGTTTTGTCTTCTGATGGCAACAATCCACCACCCATAAACCCTGATCTTCCACCCTCTAAAAACAATGCCCAACCCACCACCGAACCTAGATCCCCTCATCACTCTACAACTGAAACCCAAATCCTTTCCTTGCCCCCACAACCATCAACTTTTCAACCCCATTAGATGACCACTCGATCGATGAACAAAATCTTTAAACCTAAACAACTGAACAGTACTACCAAACACCCCATACCCGAGACCATTGAACCTACTTATGTCAGTCAAGCCATTTCTGACTATCACTGGTGTGAGGCCATGTCTCATGAACTAACCGTTCTCATGCGGCATGGAACATGGGAATTGGTGTGTCCTCTAAGGCATTGCAACTCAATAGGCTGCAAATGGTATTTAGAGTAAAACGCAAATCTGATGGTGCAATGAAGAGATTTAAAGCCTGTTTAGTGGATAAAGGGTATCATTAACGCCCAGGGGTAGACTACACGGAGACTTTTAGTCCTGTAGTTAAACAGCCACAATGCGAATTATACTCTCAATTACTGTCATGAATGGTTGTGGCTTACGCCAACTGGACATCAATAATGCCTTCCTATATGGGAGCTCAGTGAAACTATTTATATGTTGCAACCCCCAGGATTCAAAGATTTGAGTAAACCTACTCATGTTTGTTGTCTTCGAAAGGCCATTTATGGTCTCAAACAGACCCCTCGGGCATGGTACTCTGCCCTGAAAAATGCACTCTTTGACTTTGGCTTCAAGAATTCCTAGGGAGATTCTTCATTATTCACCTTTAAGCTTGAGTCAATTATATGTTATTTTCTGGTATATGTCGATGATTTAATGATTACTGGAAATAATTCAAACTTTGTGAATTCCATTGTTAACCAACTTGGCTCAAAATTCTCAGTGAAAGATATGGGATCATTGCATTATTTTTTAGACGTGGAAGTAATACCCACTCCAGGTGGTATTTTCCTTTCCTAGCACAAGTATGTTCATGATTTACTTTCCAATATGAACATGCTTGGGTCCAAGGCAGTAACCCTCTCTTAACCAGCACACCTCTTTAACTCAATGATAGTATTGCTTCCTTTGACAGCACTGAATATCGTTGAGTCATTGGCAGCCTCCAATACCTATCTCTCACAAGACCAGACATCTCATTTGCTATAAACAAGTTGTTTTGTTTCATGCATAAGCCTACTCAAATCCACTGAGCAACAACAAAGCGACTTCTGCGCTACCTGAAACAAACTATTTTTCATGGTATTCGGCTGACAAGGCATACACATCCATCTCTCACTACTTTTTCATACGCTGATTGGGCAGGCAACCTTGATGATCGCACATCTGCATGTATTATCAATCTTGGATCCAATCCTGTTTCCTAGAGTTCAAAGATACAACGTGCAGTCGCTCGATCTTCATTGCCAATGAAGCCTCTAAAACTATTTGGATACACTCTCTCCTTCAAGAACTTGGGTTCAACCTCAACACTACTCCCTCAATATTGTGTGACAATCTTGGAGCCACATACCTTTGTCACAATCCAGTACACCACTCTAGGATGAAACATATTTTCATTTTGTTCGTGATCTATTTCATCGCGGAGTTATTCAAGTTCAACATATCCATACTCAAGATCAACTTGTTGATTTGTTGATGAAGCCTCTCTCTAAACAACACACAAATTTGTACAGATAATGCAGCAATATTCCAGGGAAGCAATTGCAAATCATTCCATATTTAACTTACTATAATTTCTCTATAATCCCTTATATTCAGCACATATTGTGTATAAATTTCATCCTCAACAACAATAATAAAGTGTGGTTAATTTCTATTGAAAACACCTTGCCATATCTCTCTCTGTTTTTGCTGTAAATTGCTTTATGATTAACATGTTGTAAAAAAAGCAAAGGAATGAAAGGTCGCCTGGAAGACCAAGAACATGATCCAAATTTAACAGGACCATTTCTCTTTCTAGCACTGGAGGAAAAGGTCTCAAGTTTCAATCATTTGCTTTTCTACTATGAGAAGGAATACATTGCGCCAGCTCCTGCTTGTCTCACTAGGCTAGGAAGGGGTAATGCGGTTGCAAAAATTATGGAGTTGGACATATGATTTTCGAGCAATAATTGTATTGTGCTACTATGCCTATTGCTCTTACATTCATCAGTTGTCAATGGTTGCAGCTGGGAAGTGGCATTGCAAGCATTTCTTACATCATTTTGTTATATGTGCAAGAGTTGGGAAAATAATCCAAATTACCTTCTTTTTCTATTATTAATATGAGTGTTCGGGTCAGCTTGCGCGCAACTTGACTAATTACATAGGCTCTAAAGTTAATGATCATGTAAGCTTCCACTAACCATTATATTACCAACCACATGACTTGCATCTAAGACTATAGGAGGAGCAAACCCCTTAAAGGGTATTTGGGGGTATTTGGCACTGCATTTCAAAAGTGCTTATGAAAAAAAATGAATTTTTTTTATTTTAAATTAAAAAATTAGTGTTTTTAGATTATTTTCATGTATTGATGTCAAAATAATTTCTAAAAAATAAAAAAATATCATTTGATGCATTTCAGAACAAAAAATACTTTTAAAAGCAAGCATAATCATACTCTCAAACAAGCATTTAATCTCAATCTCTTATCACTAGGCCACTTACCAGATAATTAATCCAAAATATCTTTTGTTTTAATGTAATGCATACTTTCAAGCCAATTTTGCATACCACAATAAATTTCAATTGAGATTAGGTTTTAGAAATATCAGCTAAAATATATGTAGATGTTTAAAAGAAATGCTTAGGTCTTTTATGAAACGAAGTTGTCTTAAACATGAAATTAACAAAAACTAGAGAGGGGTTTCTCCTCTAGATATTTTTATTTTATTTTATTACTTAATATTAAATTTATTAAAAATTAAATTTCATAATTTATTCCTTAAAAAAAATATTTAGATTTATGACTATGGTTATCCCATATACATTAGCAATGCTTGAAATTTTTTATGTTTTAAATAATCAATCATTTTAAATATATTAGGGAAAGATATATTGAAGATTTAATTTTGAATTTATTTTTTAAATTCAGGAATAATCCAAGTTAACATTTTTTATATATTAAACAGAAGAAACCTTTTTTTTATTGGTTATTGAAATAAAATACCCATGATAGTTCGTAATTTATCATCTCTTTCTTTTTCGATGGATAGAGCTATGATTTGTTTCTTATTTTTTTGGATGAAGTAGATTTACTTGCACAATAATTTTGTTTGATGATTATAAAACTATAATAATTGAAAAAGAATCTTTTTTTTCTTCTAATTCTACGAAAAATCAATAAAAACATTCTATTTTTTTTATAAAAAAGAAAATTATTTTTTTATTTTTTATTTTTCTTTACCTTTATATCTTTCTACTATTTATAACGAGAAACATAAATCTCTTGGATCTACCACTATTATTAGTTGAACTATAATATAGCAGGTAGAAATTAGTTTTAAAAATATTTTTTTTATTATTTATGAATTATTTTTAATATGAACAGAAATTGCTGGAATTTTGCTCCGATAATTGACACAGTCATCCTAGCATGTTTTTACTACTGTGATTATGTGTTTTTATTTTATGGTTTTTTTATATATATTTTAGAAAATATTAAATTAATATATTTTTTATACTTTTAATATGATGTTGTTCAAAATAAAAAACATAAAAAATTATTTTAATATATTTTAAAATAAAACATGTTTTTTTTAAAATATCATTCATCATTATACATTTAATTTATTATTCTCTCTCCCATCACGGTCACCATCTCCATGCTTTTTCATACCAAAGTCTAAGATTATGTTTTGGAATTTAGTTCAAAAATCAATAAAATATTTTAAAAAAAAATATAGTAGTAAAACTATGAAAAAAAATATTAAAAAAATTAATTTAATATTATTTAAAAAAATACATGAAAAAAACTTTAAACCACAAATATTAACAAATGATCTTGACCCGCCACTCAACTTACCAACCATTCATAACTCCCCACGTGTCACTTGCCTTATTGCTGGCAACCGCCTTCGTCGCCAATGACGTCAACCTAACCGAACTTCGTTGTAAACATGACACTACATATATTATAACATATATTAAGAGTACAGATGTCAGATTCATTCTATTTGGTCCGAAATATTTTGTACTAGTTAAAAACAACAAGATAAAATAGTGTTATTTTTACCTTGGTTTAAATTCTGGTCCATTATGTATTTTTTAGCCAAATAGTAGTCCAAACATTCTAGATTGAGATGAAATTTTATGATGAGTCTCTTGACATATTTATATATATTATGTTAAAATTTTAGGGCAATCAGATAATGAAATGACATTGCAAGATTGATGATGACATTCTCGTAATATTATACATGTTTATAATTTTGTTTAGAAAAATCATTTTATTGTGTTTTTTTTAGATTAAATTGAACCAATTCTAAATAATTTTATTTTTGGATTTGAAGTATTTTTTTTATTAATATATTTAATTATATATATACACACACACACACATAAACAGTACAACCCCAATTCTAAAATCAAGGCTTGCATGCGGGGGTGTTTTGGATATTTCATATTTTTGAAAATGTCTAAATACTGATTTGCCCCCCAATAAAAAAATTTGAAGAGTTTGTTGTAGGGGTGTTCCAGTAGTTTACCATTTGTATTATTATTTTCCCACAGACACTATAGGCGCTTCTGACACACATGTCAACTATTTTCTTCATGATGTTCTAGTCGAGCGGCATGTGTGAAGTTGTTCGGTGATGAAAAATATTCATCCAGCGTCTCAGTGGATGCACCACCATGTCCTCTTCCTCAATGTGTGGCACGTGTTATCACACGGTAGTCAGAGACGTGACGATAGTCGATTGGATTTCTTTTCCCCCCCTTTTCTCTCCTGCTTGCTAAATTACACGGCAGACCCCTTGTTTTATGGTTGTTTCACTTCAGTCCCTGATCTTTTAATTGTGTTATATGCTCTTTATTTCTGTTATGTTAGTTTTGATTTGTTTCAATTATGTCATTCGATTGAAATTGATTATATATTACGTTTTCATTTCAGTCCTTCTTTTAATTTTGGGGTTGGTTTTCAAACTCTTAATATTTTCAGTACAAAAGGTTTTATTTTTTCAATTTTGTCCTGTGATTGAAATTGATAATATATTTGGTTTTTATTTTGGTCCTTATACTTTTAATTTTTTATTTTAATTCCTTGATTTTTTTTATATTTTTGAAATAGTCCCTAGTTTGTCCATGTTTATATATATGTGCTCTTAGCTTTGATTTTTAATTTTTATTATTTTCTCTTTTGTTGAGGTAGTATTTTTTTGAAAAAAATTATTCTTAAATTTTGGTTTGTGTTTATGATCATTTGAAAATTGATATTTCTTTTTTTTTTCCCTTTTTTCTTTCTTTTTGGGTTTTTTTTTTCAAGTCAAATAATTTTTTTCAACTAATAATGTTTATTTTTGTTTTATTATTGATTTTCTCTCTCTCTTTTTTAAAGTTTTTAGGCTTTTTTTATTCTTTGATTTAATTTTGTTTTTTCCATTATTAACGCAATAATAATAATAATAATAATAATTTGAGTTTTTTTTTCTTGCTTCCTTTTTATTTAGTGTTTTTGAGTTTTTATTCATTGACGTAATTTAATAATTTTTATTATTTTAGTAATGATAATGATTATATTTTTAAATGTTAAGGTTTGAATGTTGATGTTGTTAGAATATGATATGTTGATGTGTTTTATTATATCAAAACTTATATATATAAATATTATATTTTATTATTTAACTAAAAAAAATTATTAATTATTTTAATCTGAAAAATTATAAAAATTATTAAGACAATCTAACTAGTTACCTAATATCTAAATGGCGTGGATGATTCACTGTGGATGAGTGTACTGTAGCACAAGACACAAAGCACTGTGGACTTGCAATTTGTCCCGGTGCATCGCGGGTGTATGTCTATTTTTTTTTTGTGTTTTCCACCTATGAACAGTGCATTACCGATTACAGCCCCCATAAAAGACAAAATAGTGCACAGTTGCAGGGGCTCTCTCGGTTTTTTCATCTTTTTTGGCACAGTGTGCAGACGAAAAAGGGCTCACAAAACGACAAAATAGAGCACACCAACCGGGGGCAGGGTCGTCATTTCCCATAAGGTATTTTCGTAATTATGTGTGGGGTCAGGGGCGTATCGGTAATTCGCCCATTATTTTATTATTTTTACGCGCGGACGGCTGGTGCATGTCCGGCCCGCGCCAGCGGGGTTCCCCGCTTACACGCCTCTTTGGCGGCGCGTGCGCCTTATTCCCGCCGTCAAAAATTGACTCTCGTCATTCCAGAGGATGCGCCGGGAGGTTCTCTCTCCTCCGTCGCGACGCGTTTCTGTCGTAGATGTCCGGTTAAGCGGCGGAGGACGATTTTCTCACGACCGTCACATTTCTCTTTCCTGCCGCCCCCAAAGTCAGATCCGGTCCCTGATGTTTGTGTAAAGTTTATTTTGGTCCCTGAGGTTTTCATTGCATTTTGATTACTGATTTATTCAAATTAGAGTTTTATTGTTTTCAATTGTGCCCTTCAATTAAAACTGATTATATAAGAAGTTTTTATTTCAGTCCTTATAGTCTTGATTTTTTATTTACTTCTTATTCCTTCAATTATTCTGGTCCGGATGTTTTGATTTCAGTCCCTCTTCTTCTGATTTTTTTAAAAATGGTAGCAGTCTTCATTATTTATTTTTGGTCCTCCAAATATTTGTTTTCTTTAATTTTATCCTTCAATTGGAATTAATTTAATATATGTTATTTTTCATTTCGGTCCTTATTCTTTTAATTTTTTCTTTGTTATTAATTCATTTTTTTATGTTTTTTTTGTTTTTTTATTAATTGATTTTTTTCTTTTTTTTATACAAATATTTTGCTTTTTTGTAATAATTTTCCAAGGCAATTTAATTATTTAAATTCCTTTTTTATTAATATTGCTCCTTTTTTCTCTTCCTTCATTTGTTTTGTTTTTTGCTTCTCTTTTTCTTCTTCTTTGGATTGGGTGATTTTTATGATTTGATTATTTATGCAATAATCATGATAATTTTAGTGGTTGTTTTTTTAGTGATTTTTCAGGATAATTTAATTATTGAGATTGTTTTGACAGTAATGTTGGTAATGATTTTAAGTATTATAGTAATGATAATAACAATCACATAAGGACAGATTTCCAATTTATGTATTGATCTTTTTGTGGATAGAAATTTAACTATTTGTTTTTTTATTTGATTATTCGAGGGTTTTTTATATTAATTCATTTAGTTTTTTTTAAAAATCTTAGACAATGTATATTTTTTATTCGTATTTATACATCTATACTTTTAGTTTTTTTTTTAGGTTTTTGTTTTTGGGATTTTTTTTATCGGTTCAATCCTAAAATTTGAATTTAAATTAGTAGTCATTTTAAAATTAATACTGCTTCCTTTTTCCCTTTACTTATTTTTTTTTGTTTTTTGTTATTTTTATTTGTTTTTGGATTGAATGATTTTTATAATTTTACTATTTACACAATGATAATGATAATTTTAGTTATTGTTTTTTATTACTTTTTTTTATAAATCTTTTGTTTTTATTATAATTTTTCAAGGCAATTAAATTCTTTTTCAAGCCAATTAATTTATATTCATGTCAAATTTATATATTTTATACAAAACTTGCACTTCATAAAAATTATATACAAATTTATTATTTTTTCTAAATTTATGCTATGATAAAAAAAATTCTAGATGATCTGGGTGTCCAGGCCAGCGTGGACACACCATGACTAATCTCCGAACCAATTTAGTATTATTTTTTATTTTTTATTTTTTATTAAATATATTTAAGAAAACATGATATGAATTTCTGTCCTTCAAAAAATATAATAAATATTTTTTTACGTTCAAAAAAATATGATTCCGCCCGCGACAAGGTGCGGGTGTCATGGCTAGATGTTTTCTTTTATTTCTATTTGTTCTTTGGATTAGATCATTGTTATAATTTTATTATTTGTGCAATAATAATGATAATTTTAGTGGTTATTTTTTAATAAAAATCTTTTCATTTTTTTTAAGATTTTCCTGAAATTTTAATTTATATCGGTGATCATTTTAAAAGTAATATTACTCTATTTTTCCCTTTATTCGTTTTTCTTTTGTTCTCTATTTCTTTATTTGTTCTTTAGATTATATGATTTTATTATTTATGCAATAATAATGATAATTTTAGTTATTATTTTTTTATTGTTTTCTTTATAAAAATCTTTTGCTTTGTTTTTTTTTTATTTTTCAGGGCAATTTAATTATTTCAATTCTTTTGACAGTAATGTTAGTAATAATTTTAGCTTTTATAGCAATGATAATGGCAATAATGTCAGGATGAATTTTCAATCTATGTTGTCGTTTTTTTATTGATAGAAAATTAACAACTTATTTTTTTAAATTTTATTATTGTGGGTATTTTCACAATTTATATTTTATTTTTGTTTGATTTAAATTGAATTATAAAATGAACTAATCTTAATACAGTGAACTGAATAATTCAAATATCCGAGTTTTCTTGTTTTTTTTATGATGATGATAAATTCATGCTGGTTATTTCGTTTGAAACTACTAAACAGATAAATTTATATCGATTTTAAATTCATATATTTTATAAAAAACTTGCACTTGACATGAATTCTACATAGATTTATTATTTTAACTAAATTTATATTATAATAAAAAAATATATACAATTAATATTTTTTACATTGAAAAAAACATTGTGTCACCCGCAGCGAAACGCAGAGGCATTGTCTAGTAAATGCTAAAGAGAGTCCAAGTGTATTAGGTAAGGAGTCAGGACTAAGGAGTGTTGGGGGGAGGGAATGCGCGTACGTTAAAGTGACAATGGATGTGCATTTTGTGAGTATGGCGACGTTAACGGGTTCACTGTAGTAACGTTCAAAAAACATAAAAAAAGATTATTTTTTTTTATTCTGTTTTCTTTTGTGGACTTTGCGGTGTGTCTCTTTTGGGTCTTGATTACTTGCAAGGAATGGATGGTGGTGATGTTGATTCCTGATACCTCCTAGTATTAAAGACAGTGAACCAGTGTCAAGTTTTTTGGGTTTAATTTCTTGGACTTTCTGGAATACTTTAATTGTTTGAGAGATTTTGGTAGTAAGAGCTGAACTACATACACACGGAGCCAGAAGAAGAAGAAGAAGAAGAAGAAGCAGAAGAAGCAGCAGCAGCAAACTTTGTTCATCTGCTAGTTTTTTCTTTCCTTCAAGGGGAGGCCATTCTTTTTGGGTACTAAGGAAAGTTAAGACTTTTGGCGTCATTTTTGCAAATTAATGATCCATTGAAGCATGCTATACAGAGGTAAGTGAAGGCTGATTAATTGCTTTAATCAGTATTTTCTGGATCTTGTTTTTATGTACGCTTGTGTTTGGATCAATTGGAAAGGGAAGTTACACAATATTGGTGCGGATAAAAGCAGCAAACTTGCCATGCTTTTCTGTGTTTAATGGTTGTTTCTGAGTTTGTGTGTAAGGTTGGAGAAAGGGTCCTTTCTTTTGTATGGTCTCTTTATGTTTAAGCAGTAGCATGTTTGCTTGATGCTATATATAAGAACATCTTGATTGATTAACAGTGAGTCCAATTCACCATCGATTCTGTTTTTATTCCTTCTTGTTTAGCATAGTTTGTTTTGAGTGATTGAATTCTCGTGGAAAAAGAATAATCCCTAGAAGCCTTACTTCCAAAATAAAATTGAGGTGGACTTAGGCCATAATGTTCGTTGGCGTTACTGTTCAATCTTACTGATACTATATTTATTATTGGTGCATAATCCATATTTCGAAATTTTGAAGAAGACAAGTCTTGAAGCATTTTCAAAAGATTTATTGTGATTTGAGGTGGACATGTGAAGCGAAATTTCTCAAGGAGTGGTCTTCAATTCGCTGTCAATCTGTAGAATGTCCTCACATGATAGAGAGGTTTCTAGAAACAAATATAAATGAAGAAACAGTTGGCAATGTTAACTAGCATGTGAAGCAGCTTCCATCATTCAGTTATTTTTGCTCATTATACCAGTTGGAATCTCTAGCATGGGAGTACTGTGGGAGAATCAATGCTGTGCGTTACCCTTGAAAAGTTGTCTGTCTACTCTCTTTTCTGTTCCTATTTCCCCTGGCAAAGTAAATAGGACAATGGTTCCGTTTTTCATGTCCACAATAAAGGTTGCCTTACCCCTAATTTTTATCTCCCATATCTATGTTGCTAATGCTTCCATTGTTGACGAGTCCAGTAATTTGCAAATTTTTCAAAGTGTTTGCTTTCATGAATGAAGAAGAATAGCTGAAGTTGAACCTTAGTGTGTATTTGATCTCTTAGCTTTGTAAGTCTAATGACATCGCATTACAATTTTTCTTTTGTATGTTTGTCTCCTGGATAGCACAAAAATTCATGAAATTTGGGTAGGATTCTTTTGGAATCAATTATCAGTAGATATCCTTTTGAGCTCTGTCCTTGGATGAGCATCATTTTGACCTGAATCTTATTTTCCCTTTTCCTTTCCATTCTATTGATGTTTTTGCTATGCATATTATTTCTTGTTTTGCTTAAGTATGACAAGTTTCATGTAATTTTATTACTACATTGGTGTAATGCTGCAGCTGATTAAATGTGTCTTTTTTTTTTATTTGTTTTCCCGTTTATTATCAGGTTCTTTTAGAGCATGAGCGCTACGTCAACTCAAATTGCCGCCCTCAGAGGAATGGGCATTTATGAGCCCTTTAACCACATTAGCTCATGGGCAGACACCTTCAGAGATGATGGTAGCCTAAACATTGGCCCATCCACAATAGTACAGGTGGATGCTGGGCTAGACAACAAGGTAATGATGCATGATGTTTTCCTTCTAATTAATGAATGACAGGCTTACCAGGTGGCCTGACTTTTCTGATTGACTTCGTCTAGACTGAACTTGTTTCACATGAATCAATGGAAACGTACAGAAGCGATCAGGAAGAACACAAACCTGGTGATAAGGTTATGAAACTCCTTCCCTCTCTCTCAATTAATCAATAACATATAAGCTATTATTCTTAAATTTCTTATGAATTATACCAGCTTTGTGTGGAGCAAATGTGTAGCATGTGAACCCTTTGGGAAACTATATGAAAAGATTGTTTCAAATAAAATCCACAAATGGAAATTTGCTGTTGCTACTATTCTCACATGAAAACTAGTAGTACCAAAACAAAATGAATTTTTGGATGTTTATGCTTTTGAAAAGCAGCCTTTCTTATTGAAATGGATTAAACACAATGGGATGGGATGTTCCGTTTCCCTATTGTGCAAAGATTAAAATCAATGAATTGATGGCTAACAGTGCACTTGAAATGTTCACAAATCTAACAGCAGTTACAAAGACGTTTGGCACAAAATCGTGAAGCAGCTCGCAAAAGTCGCTTGCGGAAAAAGGTAGAGTTTACTTTCTTATACAATTATATGCTGATGAAAGGTAATTTAATGTAGTGCAGAATATTTATATTTCAACATTGTTTCTCAGGCTTATGTTCAACAATTAGAATCCAGCCGTTTGAAGTTGGCCCAGCTGGAGCAGGAACTTGAAAAGGCTAGGCACCAGGTGAGATAAAAATTCTATTCCCTGTTATGTTTCACCGTTTAGCTAAATGCATTTCCCTATTTATCAGTCACTGATGAAAATACTACCTAGGATTTCCTGGAACAACAAATTGTCTCCTCTAACAGCTCTTTGAATGCCTTACTGCAGGGTGCTTATTTAGGCAATGCATCAAATTCTCGTTTAGGATTTTCAGGAACAGTAAATCCAGGTTTGTGATTCCATGTGCTAACATGAGGATATTTGTACGGCATGGAAAATCTTATCAACCCTTGACACATAAAAGCATGATGAAGTAAATAAAAGAGTATACCTTAAGGACTTGTATGAAGAAACTGATCTGCCTTGAAGGCTTCTCTTTTAGAGATTTGTCTGAAACATGGAGCCAGATGCCCCTATTCATTTTTCATTGCCAACTACAGAACACAAAGTTGTTTATAAACTATTTGTTAAATGTTCTTTGCGTGTTTATAAAGGCATTATAGGTCCAGTTGTCTCTTCTTTCCTGCTTTTATTGCAAAATACTGATGCATGCTGCTAATAAACTAATCACTAAAGGTCTCACCAACAATTTCCACATTTGTTTCATTCACTTGCCCCTGCAGATAATTTATATTTATTTAATATCTGTTCAAGGAATCTCAGAACTTTGGCCTTCAATTGCGTAATTACCCCTTCAAACCATTCTGCATCTTTATCATGGTGATTGCATTTATTCTATAATTCTTACGTATGTGCTGTCATCTAAATGATTTTGATCATGAATTCACAGAAATCTCAGCATTTGAGATGGAATATGGACATTGGGTTGAAGAACAACATAAGCAAATCTCTGAACTTAGGAAAGCATTGCAAGCTCATATAACCGATATTGAGCTCCGAATACTTGTTGAGAATGGCTTGAACCACTATAACAATCTTTTCCGTATGAAAGCAGATGCTGCGAAGGCTGATGTATTCTATCTGATATCTGGCAAATGGAGAACGTCAGTAGAACGCTTCTTTCAGTGGATCGGAGGATTCCGCCCATCAGAACTTCTAAATGTAAGGCATATTCCATATAATTTATTGTTTGAAGATTGATTAGGTATTGGTGGTCCCTGATGATGCTGATGGCCTCTCTATTCATGAATTTTTTGTTTTGTTCCTACACAGGACACAAAGCTGCCTTTATAGCATTACGTATCGCAACTATAGGATTGTGGTTCTTAATAGTAGCATATGGAGAAGTCACTGTCTCTTTATATATTTTGCTGTGATAGACTTAAGTATCAGCTTTTTCATAAGACTGCATACCAATGTCTACATTGTACTAGCTTGCTTTCTATCACTATCTGCCCGACATATCCTTAGAATAATACATACATAAAATCTTATTTCCCTATTTATTTATTTTGTGAATATTTCATTGTTGTTATCTAAATTTTATTCATCAAACTTCTAAATTCCCCCCTGCAGGTTCTCATGTCACAACTTGAGCCTTTAACTGATCAACAACTCACGAATGTCTGTAACCTTCGCCAATCATCTCAGCAGGCTGAAGATGCTCTAACTCAAGGAATTGATAAACTGCAGCAGACTCTGTCCCAACGCATAGCAGCTGATGTAATGGGTGTTGGGGGTTACGGTCAGATGGCTGATGCAATGGAGAATTTGGAAGCTCTTGAGGGATTTGTGAACCAGGTAATAATTTCTTGGTGACATCTAGTTATAGTTAACGTGCACTTGCTATCTCTGAAAGCTGAATTAGCTCATGTTTCCTGAATTTCCTTCCTCATGTCATAGCTCACTTAACTATTTTGAAATACAAAACTGAGTCGTGATCATATATAATAAACAAACATCGCTGTTGGGAATGCTGAATGATAGTATTAATTATGAGCACTCAACAACTTAACGCTTGATTCTTTTCCGTATACTGGATCATGTTTCTCTTTTTAAAAACAGGCCGATCACCTTCGGCAACAAACTCTGCAGCATCTGTCTCAGATATTAACAATGCGTCAAGCAGCTCGTGGTTTGCTTGCACTAGGAGAGTACTTTCACCGTCTTCGTGCTCTCAGCTCTCTGTGGGCCGCTCGTCCTCGTGAACCCACATAGTCAACAGAGGTAGGATCTGAGAAAACCACTCATATCTAAGTTGATTTTCCATGAGCACCTGTGCCTCTGCAGGGGAATGAGTTCTTGCGGCTTCCGTAATACAGACAAATATTTGATCCAGTTATATGTTTTTTCTAAACAGTTATTCTTAAGTTTAAAAGGTGTAAATATGAATCTTAATGATGCGTTCCTGAAGCAGTAGCTTTACTTGATTAAGTTGATGCCCGGTACATGATGTATATATTGTTAAAAAGTGCTAGAAAGTTTCATTTCAAACGCAGGTTATGTAAGTACTACTTGGCTAGCTACTTGTTTAGGCATATGCGTGCTGTTAAGACAATTCCGTGTCATTCTTAATTCGACAAATCTTCCGTATATGTTTCGCTGATCATAAAGGGGCGTGGCACATCCATTTGCAAAGTTAAATCTACTTTTGCTATACATGAATCAACAAGCCTGGAAACTGCAAAAAAATCTCAGCAATTTTCTTTTAGCTAAGAACAAGCTTATCCTGGAAATTTAGCTGAAACCAATGTTCTACAACTCACCAGTTACACGAAAAAGAAAAAAAAGATGAAATTTTGTTCAATAAATACATGATATCAAAATATGTTTTCAGATGTGGCTGACACCTGACTTTCCAATGAAAGAATGGCAACTGTGTTCTTCCTAGAATTTTAGCACCCTTTCCAAATGTTTGCCTCATCTCTCTCTCTTTTTCTTCTAATTTGTACCTTTTTAAATGAAGTTTTTTTTAATATGTATTTTTTAATTTATATATAAACTAGTAACCCTTGTCTCTGGTTTTTTTTTTATTTAACTTCTTTTAAAGAAAGATTGTTTTTTAATTATTTCATATATATTTAATTTTTGACAAGATTATTCTTATTTATGTAGTGTTTTCTTTGTTTTTCATATATAAATGAAATTTGTTATTGAAAAAAATATTTATTGTTGGAAAATATTTATAATACCTTGCTTAATATTTTATTCTTGATTTTATTCAATCAATTTTATGTTTATGTTTATTTCTACAGTCATTTTATTAAATAAAGAATTTATTTTAATAAATAGAGTTATTGAAAACAACCGAGTAAATAACTTGTGTTGAAAGATAAACATCATAATCTACACTCATCTCTCAATTTTCTAGTTATGTCTTTAATTATTGTTAACGACTTCTTTTTATTTATTGATATAGATAATTCTTTATTTATTTAATCCAATATATACATAAACTTTTTGATTTGTACTTACTTTTTTTTAACAAATAAAAAAAAAACAGTAGTAATTAGATAGCAACTCCCAGGAAAAACAAAAGGCTAGTGGGTTTTGAACCCGACGTGAATCGAACACGCAACCTTCTGATCTGGAGTCAGACGCGCTACCATTGCGCCACGGATCCACTGGTTATCGATGCTTTCGACAAAATTTAAATAAACTAATATATCTGTACCTGTACACTTGCTTCCCGTCAATCCCAACTGTCATCGAAAATGGGAGAAAAAGAAGATGGCAAAATCACCATTGCAAACCCAATTGAAGATCATCAAGAAACCACGTTCTCCTTCTATGCTTTTCTGTGAGTCTAAGAGTGTGAGAAGATATTTAGTTAGGTTTTCTGCTGTGTTATGGGGATCCATGTTCATATGCTTATTCTTTCATGGGAAGACGGTCTAGCTTTGCCAGACGGTGGTGACAGACCCTACCATCACATTCTAAACTTCAATGCGTGACTGTAATCAAATTGAGAAACACTCCATGAATTGTTAAGTTATAGTTTGAAATCAAAACATTATGTTATTTGATTTCTTTTCAAGTTTACAACTATTTCTTCGCATATTAAACAAGTGCACAGCGCGTTAAACTTGTTTTGAAGTGATGGAGTTATAAATCTAAGAATCACGAAAGGATAATACAGAATCTAAGTCTAGAGTTTGAATATAAATTAAGCTACGGTAACTTTGTTCACACCAAACCCTAGTAGTCATAAAACTTAGTGTACAATTTTGAAATAAGCACACAAGAATCCTAAAACACATCACAAACATAGAATTAACTTGAGCATCTCATCTGAACAAAACAATCCTTCTTTTTTTAATCATTCATAATTAAACTAAGAGGTAATACTCATCACTCTATCTTCTTTTCCTTTAAAGTTATCAATAGCAGTTTCTATTAACAATATTTTTATTATTATTATTATTATTATTATTATTATTATTATCATGGGTGCTCGGGCCAATTTACGCTTATCTCGACTAATTTCACGGGTTCTGAAATTAACCACTATCATATTAAAATTTTGGTGGTTAAAATTTTGCTTATCTATCTTTACCGAAGCTGTACACACTGAGAACGTTCTATATTCAAAAAAGAAAATGGCATCGATAAGAATAGAGCTTAAACAAGAAAGTCTTTATTGTTAGATCTAGCATTTCATAGCATATAAACATTCATGTTCATGTCGAATTATCAAGAACGCATAAACTGCATAAACTATAAAACGGAAGCGTACCTGAATCCATATCCGGAAGTCGCTATCTAGAGTCGTACAGATGGCTTTCCAGATTAACACGTTCTCCTTTGAGAGCCTTTTTGTTCTCTCTATCTTAACCTTAGTTTTCTCTCTGATAATGGGATGTCAGTATGAGAATGTAGCACGTGTAATCTGGGGACAATAACCATATATATAGGCAACCAAGTGTCTTTTGGTATTCATGCCTTTTGGCATTTTCACCCTTTGGTATTCCTATTTTAGCCCATCATTAAAATAGGAATAACCCTTTAATCTCTACACATTATAGGTTCACACCCCATTAGATACATCAAAACCCAATTGCCTAAAAAATACTTAGCAGATCATTTTAATTAGGCTTTACCTTATTTGACAGTCCACAAACACATAATTATTCTCATATAAGCCCAACGTTGGATTAATGATCCAACAATCTCCCACTTGGGCTATATGTATAACCTTATAATTATGTTTTGCAAATATAACCAAAATGAGCTCAATCTTTGCTGTCATTAACAAATGTATCTATAATCAATCCGGTCTAATAATCATATCAGCATAGGATCTAAGCGGTCTTCGTTACAATTAGCGTAACTCAACCTATCAAAGGTCACGTATGCCAATACAACTAAATGACATGGATCATGATGTGGATGTGTAGCATGGAAATTTCATGCAATATGATCTTAACATGCCTATTTCCAACCGGTCCACCCTTAAACCTTAGTGAGATCAAACCATACTAAAATCAGAGTGTAAATTAAACCAAAGACTTTATTTCTGCAGAAAATAACCTCATAAATATCCATAAACTGAAAAATTGTCTATATTATAAAAGCATCTGAAATTATAAACTCCCTTTAAAACTGAATACTATCAATTGCCAAAACACCCATACGAGCAGTATGCTCATGAAACATTTTGGGTGGCAATCCCTTAGTAAGCGGATCCGCAACGATGGAGTTTGTACCGATATGCTCTATAGACAACTGTCCACTCTGAATTTTTTCTTTAACAACTAGGAACTTGATGTCGATGTGCTTCGACTTCGATGAGCTCCTATTGTTATTGGAATATAAAACTGCCGACTTACTGTCACAATAATTTTAGTGGCTTTTCAATATCATCCACTATGCGCAGCCCTGTGACAAAATTTCGCAGCCATACTCCATGATTGGATGCCTCATAACATGCTATGAACTCAGCTGCCATCGTGGAAGAGGCTATAAGTGACTGTTTAGCACTCTTCCAGGAGACAGCCCCTCCGGCTAGTATGTAAATATAGTCAGACGTAGATTTCATACTATCTTGGCATCTAGCAAAATCGAAGTCGCTATACCCAATGATCTCCAGATTAGTCAAACTCCGATATGTGAGCATGTAGTCTTTTGTTCTCTGTAAGTACCGTAAGACTCGTTTAGCTGCTTTCCAATGGTCTATTCCTGGATTACTTAGATATCTGCCCAGTATCCCAGTAATGTACGTAATATCCGGACGCGTACAAACTTGAGCATACATTAGACTCCCTACTACTGAAGCATAAGGAATCTTCTGTATTTCCCTTTTCTCCAAATCATTCTTAGGGCACTGATTAAGACTAAATTTGTCTCCCTTAGCCACATGGGGTATCTCCTGGTCTACAGTCTTGCATGCCATATCTCTTAAGAACCTTTTTGATATAACTCTTTTGTGATAATCCAAGAATACCTCGAGAGCGATCTCGATGTATCTGAATACCTAATACAAAAGAGGCGTCACCAAGATCTTTCATCTCAAAATTCTTAGCTAGAAATTTCTTGGTTTCATGCAATAAGCCTATATCACTGCTGGTAAGCAAGATGTCATCGACATACAAAACCAGGAAAATATATTTACTCCCACAGAACTTATGGTATATACAATCATCAACCAAACTCATCTCAAAACCAAATGAGATGATCACTTGATGAAACTTGAAATACCATTGTCGAGATGCTTGTTTGAGTCCATAGATGGATTTCTTAAGTTTGCAAACCATATTCTTTGGGTCTCCAGACACAAAGTTTTCTGGT
Organism: Salix arbutifolia; assembly: GCA_025169955.1. Taxonomy (NCBI): domain Eukaryota; kingdom Viridiplantae; phylum Streptophyta; class Magnoliopsida; order Malpighiales; family Salicaceae; genus Salix; species Salix arbutifolia. Next base: position 12,517,079 of record CM045906.1, read on the forward strand.
TGCAACATATAGATTGTCTCATCAATGTTACCATTGAGAAACGTTGTCTTTACATCCATCTGATGTAACTCAAGATTGAAATGTGCCACCAATGCCATTATAATTCTGAAAGAGTCTTTCGAAGATACCGGAGAGAAAGTCTCTTTATAATCGATACCTTCTTTTTATGTAAAGCCCTTTGCAACAAGACGATCCTTGTACTTCTCCACATCACCTTTCAAATCCCTTTTGGTCTTAAATATCCATTTGCAACCAATGGGTTTCACACCTTCAGGTAATGGGACAAGATCCCACACGTTGTTGTCTTTCATTGACTTAATCTCCTCATTCATAGCATAAATCCACTTTTGAGAGTTAGAACTTTCAATGGCTTGATGGAAGCTGATAGGATCATCTTCCATCACACCAATATCTATCTCATGTTCTTGGAGAAACACAATATAATCATTTGATATTGCACTTCTCTTCTCTCTAGTGGATCTTCTTAATGGCATAGATTCTAGAGGTGCTCGAGGTTGTTCTTCTGGAACAATTTCTTGAATTGGAGGTGCTTCGACATTGTCTTGATTCGTTGTGTCTTCAACATGGTCAAAATTAGAATATTGACCAATGCTAATGACACCTGTGGGAATATCAATATATTCCTCTTCAAAGACAAAGTTTTTATCTTTATCACCTCCCGCAAACTCGACATCCTCAAAGAATCGGGCATTTCCCGTCTCGAAAATCGACCTAGTTGTGGGATCATAAAATTTATACCCCTTGGATCTTTCCGAGTATCCAATAAAATAGCAACTTACCATCCTAGAGTCCAGTTTCTTTTCATTAGGCCTATAAGGCCTTGCCTCAGCTGGACATCCCCAAACATGCAAGTGTTTTAGACTAGGTTTCGTACCTGTCCAAAGTTCATAAGGGGTTTTGGTAGTGGCTTTAGTGGGTACTCGATTAAGGATATATGCTGCAGTCTTAAGTGCTTCTCCCCAGAGTGATTCTGGTAAGGTAGAATGACTAATCATACTCCTTACCATGTCCTTAAACGTTCTATTTTGTCTTTCAGCAACACCATTCATATTGGGCGAACCCGGCATAGTGTACTGTGAGACGATACCGCATTCATCTAGGAATTTAGCAAATGGTCCTGGACGTTGTTCTCCTGAACCATCATATCTACCATAGTACTCACCACCACGGTCAGATCTGACGCTTTTAATCTTTTTACTGAGTTGATTTTCAACTTCAGCTTTATAACTTTTGAACACATCCAGTGACTGTGATTTTTCACTTATAAGATATACATAGCCATATCCGGAAAAATCATCTATAAACGTTATAAAATATTGTTGACCATTCCAAGCGACCGTGCGAAATGGCCCACAAATATCCATATGTACGAGTTCTAAGATGTCCATAGTCTTGTTGGCTACAAATCTCCTTGTATTGGTTTGTTTACCCTTAATACAATTAACAAAAATGTCAAAATTTGTAAAATCTAAGGGATTGAGAATTTCATCTGACACAAGTCTCTCTATTCTCTTTTTAGAGATATGACCTTATCGTTTGTGCCATAATATACCTGAATTCTCAGTAGTTAATTTTTTCTTGGTACCTCGTGTACTTAATTGCAGGGATTCATTAAATAAAGCAATTGTATCAATCAAATAGAGATTATCATAACCAGATAAAGAACCGGAACCAAATAATTTGGAATCATAAAACAAACTAAATTTTCCATTTCCGAATGACAAGAATAACCAGATTTGTCCAAAGCAGAAATAGAAATCAAATTCTGTCTAAAAGACGGTACAATAAAAGTTTCGTTAAGATCCAAATAAAGTCTGGTCTTTAACAATAATCTAAATTTTCCAATTGCCTCAACTTCAACCGTCTTGTCATCACCTACATAGATATATCTTTCAACATCATTTGGCTTTCGGCAACTTAGGCAACCCTGCATAGACACACTAATGTGGTTGTTGCACCAGAATCTAACCACCAGGTGTGTCTAGGTACCGAAGTTAAATTAACTTCAGAACAAACCAAAGCTAGAAGCATACATTTCTTAGCACGCCAAGCGTGATAGTTGGTGCATTGCTTCTTTTTATGCCCTTCAGCGCCACAAAAGAAACAACTAGTACCAATAGAATCATGTGATTTTGTTAATTGTTTCTGTAACAGCCCACAATTTTTATTTTTTTTGGCACATGGAGACGATAATCGGCGGACCGATTCACTCCAGATCATTCAATACAATACGCACATGGATCGTTTCATTTAAAAGTGAATCATATATAACGCATATTCTTTTAGTTGCATAAAGTAAGATTTCATATTAACATATACAAACATAGGCATGGTTTACATTAACATATACTAAAAGAGGATCTGACGTCAGCATTGTAGCACTGTAGACTGGTCATTTCTCCTCCATGCTTTGCAGGCGTTCGTCTACCTTTTTTTTTTTAAATAGGGCTTCTTTTTGTATTTTTTTATGGTGAAAATGACGAAGCAATGGTTGTGGCCGAGTGGTTGTCCACCCGCTGCCAGCATTGGCGCGCGCGAGTTCGAACCGCTCCGGCCGAAAAATTGATTTGGAATTTTTTTTTAATATAAAGAACTGTTTTTTTTTAAAAAAAAAAGGTCTTTTGTTTTTTAATAACTAGTTGTTGTTTCTGATTTGGTTTTTTTTCTTAAAGAACTGTTTTCTTTTAAAAAAATGAAGGGTTTTTTTTTTTAAATAACTGGTTGTTAGTTTTTTTTTACAAAAAAAAAATTTGAATAACTAAGGTGTCCAGGCCAACTTACGCGCACCACGACTAATCTCTAGATCTACTTTTTTTTTACATTTTAATTTTATTTTCACATATACTAAAAGAGGATCCTACGTCATGGTTCGAAGACACTGTGCATTGTGAGATAGATCACTGTGGATTGGAATAGTATTGCTCAATTTTTCGGGCCGGTTCGGTTCGGTTCGGGTCGTTCGAGTGGCTGGTTCAGTGGTTTTTGTCTTTTTGTGCGGTGCAATAACATTTTTGTCCCTAGGTAAAGACAAAAAACGGCTTATGGGCTGAGGGGCTAAGACGTAATTGAACCCTTTCGGTCCGGTCCAGGCCGGTGCGGTCCGCCACCCTTTTTTAATTTTTAATATTTCTTCGCACAGTGTAATAACGATTATAGCCCTCGAAAAGGACAAAAACCAGCGCTGGGGGTGAGAGGTGCCATGGGCATTTCACATATTTTGAAAGTGGCTAAATACGGATATAGCCCCTAATAAGACATAATAGATGACTTGGGCACAGGGGCAGACCGGTAATTGACCTTAATTGTTTATTATTTTTTTGAATTTCTGACGGCGCGTGTTACGCACATCCAAGGCTGTTTTCAGCCTCACACCCTTTTTGGGAGGCGCGTGCGGGCTTTTCAGGTCACCAAAAATGGGCGTCCGGGGTAGCAGTCGATGCGCCACCGTGTGGCCTTCCTCCCGGTGCGGCGCGTTTTGGAAAACGGGGGCGGTATACGAGCCGGTGGCCGGTTAAAGATTGTTTTCCTGTTTTCTCTCTCCTGCACACTAAAGTGCAGGAGAGTCCCCCGATTTGTCTATCTTTTTACTTCAATCCCTGAACCTTTAATTTTCTGTATGGTCCTGATTTCTGGTATAGAAGTTTTGATTTAGTTCAATTGAGTCCTTCGATTGAAATTAATTATATATTATGTTTTCACTTTGGTCCTCCTTCTTTTAATTTTCGGGTTGGGTTTAAATGCCTTAATATATTAGGTACAGAAGTTGTGATTTGTTCAATTTTGTCCATGGATTGAAATTGATAATATTTTTTATTTTCATTTCGGCCCTTATACTTTTAATTTTTCATTTTAATCCCTTTATTTATTTTATATTTCTTGAATAGTTCTTATTTTTATCTATGTATATATAAGTGTGCTCTTGGCTTTGGTTTTTATTTTTTGTTATTTTCTTATTTGCTGAGGTGGTATTTTTTAAAAAACAAATAGCTCTTAAATTTTATTTTGTGTCTATGATCATTTAAAAATTGATATTTCTTTTTTTTTATCTCCTTTTTTTTTAGTTTTTTTATTCATTTTCTCTTATGTTTCTTTTCAAGACAAATTTATTTTTTCACATGGTGATTTTTATTTTTATTTTATTTTTTTGTTTGATCTTTAGTTAAAAAAATTTATTATTTTTTAATTCTTTCATGTTTTTGTTTTTTTTTTCATTATTAGCACAACAACAACAACAACAACAATAATTTAAATTGTTTTTCTTGCTTACTCTTTTCTTAATATTTTTGAGTTTTTTTCTCTCGGGATAATTTGATAATTTTTACTTTTTTAACAGTAATGGCGATGGTAATTTTAGATGTTAGACTTCGATGTTGCTATTGTTATAATAGAGTATGTTGATCTGTTTTACTATATTAAACTTTGCATAAATAAATATTATATTTTAATTTTAAACCAACAAATCCTATTAATTTCTTTAATCCCAACAACTATAAAAATTGTTTGCTCAGCCCGCAACGCAGTGTAATCAATTTTTTTTTTAATTTTCAAGTCAAATGATATTTTTCCAGCTAATAATTTTATTTTTGTTTTATTTACTCTTTTGTTAATGTTTTTAGGCTTCTTTTAGTCTTTGATTTAATTTTTTTCATTATCAACGCAATAATAATAATAATAATAATAATAATAATAATAATAATAATAATTTTAGTTTTTGATCTTGCTTGCTTTTTTATTAATTTTTTTGTGTTTTTTTTCTCGGGGTAGTTAATAATTTTGATTGTTTTGGCAGTAAAAGTGCTGATAATTTTAGATATTAAGACTTCGGCGTTGCTGTTGTAATAATAGGATATGTTGATCTGTTTCATTATATCAAATTTTATATGTATAAATATTATATTTTAATCTCAACAATTATAAAAATTATTTGCTCCGCCCACAACGGAGTGCGGGCAATTAAGTAGTTCCTATCCTACACATGGTCATTACGAACTTAAACAAAAGGATCTAATAACAGTCAGGCATTCATTACATTGATTCATACAAAATACATGGTGAATTAAATTTCATCTACATGATTTCTTGCAAAAATAGATTCTCGTGCATCGGTTCTCTAGACATCTCGTGGATGTGGTGTTCCTGCAGCAGCACAAAACATTTAAGAGGAAGAAATTACCTAGGGATAATAATAATATTAATGATCACACAGTCAAATTCTTAAATTGAGGCATAAGGACATATAACTTCGGTATATACTTGAAGAAATTAGCTTGTAATGCTTATAGCTGTACCATCTTTTCTTTTCTAACAAACATAATCTTATCCCCGGCTGTCCCTTCGGGTGCCATTAGCTGAAGCTAATTAATCATTTGTTCCGGTCCCCCTTTCGGGTGCCATTAGCCGAAGCTAATCAACCATTTGTTCCGGCATCCCTCCGGATGCCATTAGCCGAAGCTAATCAATATTTTGTCCCGGCCACCCTTTCGGATGCCATTAGCCGAAGCTAATCAATATTTTATCGACATTTCAGCATTTGATCACTTAATATAAAATCTAACGCAATAGAACAAAATTCGTATTAAAGTAATTCCCTATGCAACGAATGTAAAGGGGATGTAAAAGTCACCTACCTGTTCCACTTGTAAGCTGAGCTTGTCTGGACGATGATCCAATTCCGACCGCACCACCTGCGACATCAATGGTCATAAATCAGTACACTTGCATTTTATTCGTTCTTGTATAGGGGTTTATTGTAGGAATCATCAACGAAAGTTGGCTCGCAAAAACTGGTCCGCGAAATCTGGTCCGCGAAAGCTGGCTCGTGAAAGCTGGCTCGCGAAATCTGGTTCACGAAAACTGGTCCGCGAAGGTGGTCTGCGAAACCACTTCGCGAAATCTGGTCCGCGAAATCTAGTTCGCGAAAATTGGCTGGCGAAAACTGGCTCGCGAAATCTGGTTCGCGAAAACTGGTCTGCGAAATCTGGTTCGTGAAAGCTGGCTCGCGAAAGCTGGTTCGCAAAAACTGGTCGCACAGTTTCGGCAGCGAATAACAATTCGCCGCAAAACACACACACAAAATTTGACGACGAACACTAACCCACTGCAGCCGACGCAGCTCTGGCAGCAAGTCGCAATTCGCCGTAAAATACACAATTCGGCACACAATCCTTCAACAAATTCCAGCCGATACAAGCATGTAATTTTCAGCAAAATACACTTCAATTTCCAGCACATAACAAGCATGCAATTCTCAGCAAAATACACATCAATTTCCATCATAACTCACAACTGAAATCATAAATTTCGGCATACAAAATCCTTCAACAATTTCAGCCGAAACACACATGAAATTTTCAGCATATACAAATCAATTTCCAGCACACAACAAGCATGAAATTCTCTACAAAACACACATCAATTTCCATCAAAACTCAAAACTGAAATCATAAGTTTCGGCATATAAAATCCTTCAACAATTTCAGCCCAAACACACATGAAATTTTCAGCACATACACATCAATTTCCAGCACACAACAAGCATGAAATTCTCTGCAAAACACACATCAATTTCCATCATAACTCACAACTGAAATCATAAGTTTTGGCATATAAAATCCTTCAACAATTTCAGCCAAAACACACATGCAATTTTCAGCACATACCCATCAATTTTCCAGCACACAACAACATGAATTTTTTAGTTCAACACACACAAATTTCTCTTTTTATTTCTGTTTTCCTTGCCTTAGTTAAATTTCAGTTTTCTTCATCATTAACTTAGGTTGTGGGTCAATTTCATTAGAGTTTTCTTCTTGGGGTTTAAGGAGAAGAGGAAGGGGGTTTTTGTGACCATACCTTTCGGATTTAACAAATTTTGAGGAGGGTTTGACACTTTTCTTTCTCTTTTCCTGCTGGGTTTTCTTTTCTTTTCCTTCCTCCTTCTTTCCCTTCGTGTTTTTCTTCTTCTTTCCTCTCACAATCTGCTTTCCCACCCTCTTCTTCCTGTAAAATTTCCTCTCGGTTTGACTTCCTTTTTCCCTCACACTACTCACAGAAACTTCTCTCTATTTGGGTTACAAGTTTACAGGGGAGGGAGAATGGCTTGTTTGCTGTTGAGAAGAAAAAATCTGCCCTCCTTTCTCTCTCCTCCTTGTATTTATACTTCTCCTAAAATGTGATGGGTTGTTTGGGGTTAGTTTAGGTGTATTCCTATCCTTGTTTTGTTCTATCCAAAACCATTTTTATCTTAACTCACCCTCCCAGCTCTTTAAATATTCGGCAACAAAAAGCGCCTCGCTGCCGATCGAGAAATCGACAGCGGAAACTGTGTCGCTGCTGATTTCTCGACAAGGTCGGAATTTCACGAAACTAACCCGGTCGATGCGAATCGCTATTTGCGGAAGAAGTCATCGGCGTAGCCCCTGATTTCCATCGGTTTTTGGCCAAATTCCTTCGTTTCGGCCCCGAAACTGTCATTTTTGCCATTTTAGAAAAATCTCTTTTCAACCATAACTCTTGATTTGATTGTCCGAATTGACTTTCATCACTTTATGCTTTTCAACCATAACTCTTGATTTGATTGTCCGAATTGACTTTCATCACTTTATGCTTACTTAGGGCTTATAGACCCACTCTATTTTGCGCTTAGCTCAAAGCTGTCATTTATGGTAATTTTTATGGTTTAGTATCATTTCCTAACCGTCATGGATTTGTTAGGGCTTTGTATTAAACACCATATTTTCAACCTTTAATACATACATATATATATATATATATATATTTCCTCTTGGGTGTTTACAGTTTTTTTTGAGGTACTGTACCTACAGCTTCCTTAATGTTCTTTCTTTTTCTTCCCTTGTCTTTAAAGGTAGCGGCTAAGTGAGCACTCTCTATCCTATCTTGCTTAAGCCTTTCCTCTTCCTGAACACAGTGTGAGATGAGCTTATTCAGATACCAAGTCTCTTTCTGACAATTGTAGCTCACCTTAAACTGGTTAAACTGTGCAGGAAGGGATATTAAAACCAGATGCACTAGCAATCCTCAGAGAGTTCAAGCTGAAGTGCTTTGAGCTTGGAAGCAAGATGAGACATCTACAAAATGTACTCCCTTACATTGCCTTTGCCTTTATACTTCATTGAAATGAGACTTGTCAAGAGCATACTGATTTCAACCTTTTCATTCTTGACAAATCTCTTTTCAATATTGGCAAGGAATTCCTTAGCTGTAGTGATTTGATCAGACATTGTGCTCCTGAATGCTTCTGGAATGACTCTCTTCATGATCATCATACACATGCGATTTGATTTCTCTCACCTTTCCATATCCCTCTTTTCATCAGAGGTACTCTCATCCTTGAAAGGTAGGGGAGAATTTGTCCTTAACGCAAGGTCGAGATCCATAACTCCAAGAACAATCAAAAGATTCTCTTTCCAAGACTTGAAGTTAGAGCCATTAAGCATATGAATAGAGTTGATACTAGCAGTAATATTAGCAGGATTAATCGTTGAAAAGAGAACAACAACTGTTGAAAACATGCTCATGTACAAAACTTATTTTAAGAGCAAAATTAATTTAAATAAAGGTAAAACCCATCTTAAGATATCGGTCACTCCATTAATATTTTATCTTTGGATAAAAGATTAATTTGTAAGTGATATTTTAATGTAGTAATCAAACATTGATAATAAGAAACATGTCAAAAAATAAATCGGCCTTTGGGTCGATTAATTAGTCCCCGTTTGGCATTGCAATGCCACCCACGTTTCCATATAAGTAGATTGGATTCAGTGTTTGGTTATCCTACAACCGGAGGTTTGTGACATGGGTCCCATGTCCAATTTTTCTCCAAACACCGGTGCAAGAAAAGCAGCAATTTGCTGCTTTTCTTACTGCGATTCAATGGCTACTGGTGCAATGCAATCGGCATTTTTCAAAATACAACGTGCTGCTTTGGCCCTGCCTATGAATTATAAATTCCAGAAACCCCATTTGCACAAACCCACCATAGAGAATCATAGGAATACCAAAACTCAATTACATTCACCCCACAGAAACCATCACCTTGAAACAACCCAACTGAGAAAACTCACAGATCATGCAAAAATAACCAAAATCCATTTACCATAACAGCAAATAAAAGATAAATACTCACTCGAAATCAACAGAAACACTTCCACAAAAACCATACTCAGACTCAGCTTCAGCTTGAGAGACATCCCTTCATCCATTCCTCCACTGAAATTAAACCGAAAAACAACAGCAAGAAGCCCCAAACAGACTGAAACGAAGTGAAAAGGAAGGCTTAGTGGTAAAAAGCTTGTGACTTGCAATTCAAAGAAAGGTCTAGTGTATGTGTGAAGAGAGAAGAAGCCATGATTTGCTGGAGAGGGAGAAAGACGGAGACTTAATTCATTTTTCTAGGGAGTGCTTGGGGCTGGGGAGGGGAGTTAACATAGGGGGCGTAGAAGATGAAGATGGGAATGGAGTGAGAATGGGTAGGGTTAATCGGGTAGGGGTGGGGGTGGGGTTAAATATAATTAAAAATAATATAATTATAATCGGTTGGGGGGGTTAAATATAATTTAAAATAATATAATTATAATCGGGTGAGGGGGTTAAATATAATTAAAAATAATATAATTAAAATATAATTATATTGTATAATTATGCTATTATTTTAAATTTATTTTTTTAATTTTAATATAATTAAAAAAATAAATTTAATATAATTAAAAAAATGTTCATTTTACTTGAATTATTTCTTATATTATGAAATTATGATTATTAATACAATATAAATATAAATATATACATATATATACATAAATATATAAATAAATATGTGTGTGTATGTCTATGCCCTTTAAAGTAATTTCACAAGTTAAAAGCAGTATGAAAAACTTGGTAACCAAACACTTAAAAATGCTTTTTTTTCAACCTCCAACTCAACCACAGTTTTAACCAAACACTTTACAATTTATTTTGCACCGCAGTAAAAGTGCTTTTTTTTAAACTGTTTTTTTTCAACCTCAATCGCAAAAGCAAAAGCAATGTCAAACACACTCTTAGTCACATGTAAAACCAAATAATCATCACATGTTAATTATTACATGTTCACATGCATTTACTTTAAATATTAACCTTCCTTTAGGCCGATAAATAAGAACATAAATCGCATACACAACTCTTTATATTTTAAAATGAAATTAATCTCCACAAAAGAGGTCAAATTGGTGACATATTGTTTTAATTAACTCATTACAAAATATATATTAATATATGAATATTTGAAGAATAAATTTGAACCGTTTTTTTTTAACAATGTTAAAGGTCAAAGTCAACTGTTGACTTTGAGAAGGTTGGTGCAGCCGTTACACTTTTGTGTAACTGGCTTGCAGCCCTTGCAAAAAAAAAAATGAATTCATGCACTGGCAGCCCTTCGCTGCCACCTCATTATTATCTTAAGGTTTGACAGCTGTTACAAATTTTGTAACGGCTGCACCTTATCGTTTCAAATTTTTTTTTTTTTTAATTCTTCATCTTCACAGGTTGACCACTGGGATTTTCTTATACCGGCAGATGAATTACTTCACCAGCGCTGGCTTAGCCAGCGCTGGTTATCTTCTAACACTGGCAGCCTACGGGCTGCCAGTTTAATTTTCCTTCATCTTCACTTTCCTTCACCAGCGCTGGCCTTGCCAGCGCTGGTTAATCTTTGCTTTACTGGCAGCCCGTAGGCTGCCAGTTTTATTCATGCACCAGCGCTGGTTATCTTTACTTTACTGGCAGCCTACGGGCTGCCAGTTTCATCACCAGTGCTGGCTTTCAAAGCCAGCGCTGGTATTATATATATATATACACACATACTGGCAGCCCGACTGCAGTTTATTTCTTCTACCAGGCATCCTACATCCGGCTGCCAATTTATCTCTAATCAGTGATGGTAAATTCAGTGCTGTTTATTTTTTGTTTTCTAATTGGTTTCCTAATAATTCAACATGAAATGGCTCTGATACCACTTGTTAGATCTAGCATTTCATAGCATATAAACATTCATGTTCATGTCGAATTATCAAGAACGCATAAACTATATAAACTATAAAACGGAAGCGTACCTGAATCCATATCCAGAAGTTGCTATCTAGAGTCGTATAGATGGCCTTCCAGATTAACACGTTCTCCTTTGAGAGCCTTTTTGTTCTCTCTACCTTAACCTTAGTTTTCTCTCTGATAATGGGATGTCAGTATGAGAATGTAGCATGTGTATTCTGGGAACCATGACCATATATATAGGCAACTAAGTGTCTTTTGGTATTCATGTCTTTTGGCATTTCCATCCTTTGGTATTCCTATTTTAGCCCATCATTAAAATAGGAATAACTCTTTAATCTCTACACATTAAAGGTCTACACCCTATTAGATACATCAAAATCCAATTGCCTAAAAAATACTTAGCAGATCATTTTAATTAGGTTTTACCTTATTTGACAGTCAATAAACACATAATTATTCTCATATAAACCCAACGATGGATTAATGATCCAACATTTACACCTGCATTTCTTCCTCCTCCACGCAATTTAACCGAATTTCTGTATTTGTAATGTAGTTTTAAGACTCTCACGCTTTCCAATCCCATGTTGCCAATGCTAATTGCAGAACACGGGAAGTGAAAAGGAGTACTTGAGTTTGATCCGAGTGGGAAATGGAAACTTCCGGGGTTTCCCCCTTATCAAAAATATTTCCCAAGAAAAGGACGCAGGATTCATGCATTCTAATAAGCTGCCTTGGATCAAGATGTGTGGATGAGTGGCTCCACCGGGCGTGCATATTCATTGCATTGTTTTCCCAATTTTTACTTGTTAATGTATGTGAGAACTGGGGCAGGCAAGGCAAGGCTCTTCCAATCCAATCCGGACACTTTTGTTTTGTTTTTACCATTTTAACATCTTCCATTTCCTGGACAGCAGATATGGATTTATGGAGTTGGTAGTCTACTCAGTTCATGAAGGGTGGGGGGGCCAACCAGCCGCAAATGCTTTAAAAAAAAAGGATTTCAGAACTCAAACCCCACTTTTACAACTTAAATGATGAAGGAAAATAATGGGGACCTATTAGCCTACACAAAATATTGATTGGGTTTATAGCCTTTTTTCCAACCCAGGCCCTACTGAGCTTAGAACCCCATCGCCAACCCTATTCCCATAGCCAATAAATAAATAAGCAAAACTTTTACTTAATAATTTTCTCAATCAAATGATAGCCCCACTTTTGAATAAGTTTTTCGGCTTAGAATTGAGTTGGACCACCGTTAAATCTTGGACCCTAGTAGCTTGTTCACCTAAACTCAATAAATAGCCCACAGATTCTTAATCATGAACTATACTTTCCTTGGCAGCTTTGCAATAAACTTCCCTGGCTTCTCCTTCTCCTTAATTAGAACAGCTGGAAAGCCAAGCAGGTTCAAAGTAGATTTTCAAGTGACTTTTTATTTATTTATTTATGAGATAGCTAGGGATAGTACACCATAGCCTGAAAAGGATACTAGGGGCCAGATTAAAAAAAAAAGAAACCGGGTGCTTCTTGATTAGGCTGATAATCAACGCACGCATGTTGAAGTAAACATTACATGATGATTTGCGAAGTCTTCCGATGGGTCTCGGACCATTTTTATTTTTTATAACCGGGTGCGCAACGCAACCAATTCTTGAATCAACTAAACATTCTGCAAGTTCAATAAACACACCCTGCTAGGCCGAGACCTCAAGTGCGGGTCACGGACCATTTAAATATGCAGCTGAGTGTCAGAACCTTAGAACACACATGCTGACCAGTTGTTTCGTCGAAAATCATATTCATATTCAAGGTCTTTTTTACAGGCAAATAAAATCGACAAAGGTGGTTGGGTTGGTTAAATCAGTCCTGGTCAGGATCAACAAGCCCGTCACCTGTCACGAATTATGTTTTCACAGCATCTCTCCACAATCGCTAGCACCACCGGGCTGCAGCCACTGGTTCCACAGCATGTGGTGTGTTCCCATGAGCACATGATGAGGTGAAGCCTCAGCCAAAATGGCATGCAATTCTAGATCAAAATCATAATCATGAAAAAGTGAAGCACCTCCCGCTCCTATGGCTTTCCTTAGATACCCCATTCATAAAGCCTACTATAAATGCTTAGTTCGCTAGCTGGTAGATTTATAATTATACAGGAATCCCTTTTCTGGGGGGAGGAAAGGCACCTGTAGTGGGAAGGAATCCTGAAGTGGGTTTTGCCTGGTTGAACTAAAAAGCATTGATAGTCAACGAATGGTAATGGGCTACTGGAACTAGACCCGAAGAAGTAAGGTATGGACTTGGATATGATTGATTTTTGGGTCCTTTCCTCGTGTATAATCATTTCAAGTCTCCTTATTTCTTAAAAAAAAAATGCCTCTTAGTTGACCCTCTTTCCATTTTCTTCTTATCCTTGATCGTCTTCCTCGTCGGGGTGAGTGTAAGAGCCCCCACCCTCCCCCCTTGATGAATCTCGTACATTCATACGTATAGTCATGCACATAGCCATGAATGGAATTGATGGGTTCGCACTATGGCAAGATTGATTCATACTGAGAGAGTATGTTTTGAGAAAGCTGTGGCTTTTAGCTTTTAAAAAGACACAAATTGTAACTTCTAAATAAGTGTAATATTATCGAAAAAACTACACACACAATTAGAAATCAGCCCCACAATCACAGCCACAGCCAGATTCATAATTCTCAAATATTCCACATAGTATTTGCGACACAAAGGTACGTTAATCACAGCAGAAGCACATATATTCCTCCTGGCACGTCTTGAAACTCATCGAGAAACCAACCAAGCTCTCCAGTCATGTCAATAAAATGTAGTGTTCGTGGCCTATCATCTTCTTAAGAGAAGAAGAAAAAACAAAGTTGTCCACACGTAAGAACATGGATTAAGGGAGATTTTGTGCTCAAATGATTAAGCAGATGATGTAGCCAGTATATTGCTGCGTTGTATTTAGCACCGGTCGGCGTAGATCGCTGCCTCATAATTCGCTTTCAAGACAGATTCACTTGCTTAAAATAAAAATAAATAAGGGTTTGAAAAGATTCCGTCCAATATCACGAATAAACTTTTGCTATCATCAATCCTATTTAACGAAGTCAATTATCTCAAGCCATGTTTCTTAATGCTTTAAAGAAATATGATACCGCCGGAGACGCATCCCTACATTGCATGGTGGAGGCATCAGCATTACATTATGAGTTTCTTTTAAAAATAAATAAATAAATACTCGGACAGGACAGGACAGGACAGGATATACCTAAGGTAGGTATGATAACAATTGTAGTCGGAAGAGAGAATTGAGGGCCCAGCAAAATTTGCAAGATGTGGATCATATATTAACCACACCATTGGCAACAAAATTTCTTTTATTTTTTAATTTAACTGCTCTCCTGAGTTTATTTGATATTAAGTGAGGTTCAATTAAATAAAAATCATGAAAAAAAGTGTAGTTATGTGGCCAGAAGTCTCCAAGAAGTGTGGCGTGGTGGTAAAGAGTTTAAACTCTGTATTACAAGTTTCGAGTTCGAATCAGAACATATGTACTTTATAAGAACATGAGACAACCAGAGTTTTAATTCTATTTTTAAACTCACAAAACATGTCTAGAAAATAGAATTTTCTCACATCAGAATAAATAAATAAATAATGTGGCCATGAGAATAGAAAAACCCTACTTGGAAAGGTCTAGCATAAGATTGCCATCTGTCCTAGAACGTGTAGGCAACGCTTTCTACCTTGGCTTTTAATTCACCCCATCTCTTTTTTATAAACAGAGCAGTGATTTAATTGCTATTGCTACCTTCTTGCATGGCAGGATGATAGCGATGCCCTCCCATTGTTGGCTTTCTTTTCTTTCGTGTGTGTTCTAACTTAGCGTAGCATTTTTTCCATTTCAATTTTTGATTGTAGAATCCATATATAGCGTAGCATGCAAAACCCTTTTGGAGCCAGCAATGTCTTGCGTGCTGAGCTAGAAAGAGTAAAACGCCGCCTCCCCTTCCCTTTTTATTTTCCTCAGAAGAAGAGACTTGATGAGAAGAATATTCGACATTTCTGGTTCAAGTATTCAATTATTGTGTGCATGAAGTCCTCCAGCATCACTAACCTGCAATTTATTTATTATTCATATAAATTAATGTGATTCTCCCTCCTCCTCCATCATTATTATCAGTTGAAGCTTATCAATGGAGTAAGATAGTTGAAGCAATGAAACAAGGAAAAAGGATCAGGTCAAGTAATCATTGCGGCTCTGTGACTCCATGGATTCAAGAGCGAAGCGTTGAAAACTTTCCACGACTGAAATGTTTTTATTTTATCGTCAAGAAATTGCAGAAATAGGGAAGGTGATGCAGGATCATATAGTTTGTAGCGAAAACTGTTTAGTTCGCACGGCGAAGTTTGGGAAATGAGAGCGGATTGTTGTTTTATTTTTCCTTTATCATTGAACAAGGCATCCTCCTATTTATTTACATGTTAATTATTATTGACAGAACTATATTAGATCAAAATTATTTAAAATGAATAAGAATTAAAACAAGGAACACAATGAGTAATTCTCAAGCAAATACAAGTATTTAAAGCTAATTATAACCCAGCATGCAATTAAATATGGATTTTTATTATCGGATTAACACGCCATTGTCTCTGATGAATTGATTTGGATGATAGAGATAAAATTCATCTAGTATGAGGTCTCATTCCATATTTAAATCTAATTAGCCTCATGTTATAGATGCATTTTAAGCTTTAATTCCATTACGAGTACATATAATTATGAAAAAATACATCCATTAATAACGTTAATTAATCTTGATTTAAAAGATACCTCCAAGGTTCATAGCTTGCTGTCATGATTGTGCCATGGCATCCCGGTCCTTTGTATATTTAATTATTCAATCGTTATTATTTTCTATCACATTTATTACATTCATTACTTGCTACGAAAGGCTTAGAGAGCAGGGGTCGCTATTCATGAAGGTGTCTATGAGCAGTAGTTGTAGTAGTGCAGGACGATTTGGAGTGGTGCAAGTCTTTCCATGAGCTGGGGTCATTTTTAAATGTAGTTATATTATATAGTTTAATGTCTTAAGAGTTATTAATTTATTTAGATTTAGTAATATATTATGTGAGTTTTTATTGTGTTTAATTATGAATTGTTAATTTTAATGAATTGGTGATTTTGTAATTGTATTGGAGAGATGAATTGTAAATTGTGTGTGTTTGAGTCGTGCATGGTTATTGTTGGGTTGATTTTTTTTATGGAAAGGAGTTTAGAAACTCTTTGCCTTCTTTTTTTTTGCCGAGTCACATATGTGGCTTGCAACTCAATTGTGGTTGACGAGGCTCATGATGCTTTACTAAATGAAAAATACTTTGAAAAACAACTTCAATCACACTCCCAAACAGCATCTTGTTAAACCATGTTGTTTTTAAAATGTCTTGAAATTAATTAAATTCCAACTCCAACCTACACCAAATTGGATTGAAGTCACAATCACTTCATTCCATGCCATCAAACCAATACCAGAGTTGGTGTCCCCATTATTAATACTAGCAAATCACTTGGCCTTGAATCGGAGAAGGATTTTCAGAAATCCCTTTATTATATAATTAAAATAAAAATTGAGGAATGGAAAGAAGTATGAGTGGTCCCCTGGCGAGCCCCGATTTAATTTGGAAATTAATAGGGTGCCCAACTTGCCAGGACTAGGCATAGCAAACCCAATGAGAGTACATTTTCATCCTAAAAATAATTGAGAAATATATATATATATATGTATATATATATATATATGAACAATTATTCCTCGGCATCATTTTCAAATGGGAGGGTGGCTATGGACCATCCAGTTGTATCCTGCAGGATCATTAAGAAGAAAATGAAACATTCTCCTCCTGGCTACAAGGCAGCATGGTGGGGTGAAAGACATCCCACCGCCCAAGACCTAGCCATCCAATGCGTTGCCTCTCTCTTTCGATCCTGGACCTGATAAGTAAGGATTTAACAAATTTTATTCCATAAAAACATCTAAAAGTAAGCGCGATTAGAAAAGAAAATGAGCTTCCATTTACTTTTTGATGACCGTTGAAGACAACTCACCTTCATCAAGTCTCCTTGTTGTGTGAAAGCAGAGACATCAAAATCGCAGTCATTGCAACTTTTTCTTTCTAGTTTTTTCGGCGACTCTCTTCTGTTTACACCAAAGGACTAAGGCCTTGTTTGAGAGTGTGACTGTGGTAGCTTTTCAAAGTGTTTTTCATGTCGAAATACATCAAAATAATGTTTTTTTATTTTTTAAAAATCATTTTTGACATCAGCACATCAAAATGATTTAAAAACACCAAAACATATTCATTTAAAATGAAAAAAAATCAAATTTTCGGCAAACGCCGGTTGCAACGCACTCCCAAACGGGGTCTAAATGCAAAAGTAAAAAACACTTATAGATCAAAATGTAAGAAAACGGTAAGAGAGAGCCGAATATCATAAATACTATAACTTGAAGGACCAAGTTGAACATCTTCTTGTCATTTGAATAGAAAACACGGGAAGAGGTTGAGTTTTATTTTTTATAAGCCATTTTTTTTTATCATTGATCTATTCGTTTTAGTTAGAAGAATAACATAAAAATATATTTATTTATTTTTGTAAATTGATCTCTAAATAATCAGCCTGGACAGATTTTTTGTTAGATAATGTTAAAAAAACCAATTATAAGATATTTTTTGTGTTTAATATTAATCTTAAGTAATACAATTTTAAAGAATTAAGATAAAAAAAATAAAGATACTATTAAGTCACAAAAAATTTCTGAACCATTAATTCAAGATATTAGATTTGAAACATTATATATCGAATGATAAATTATTTGAATTATTATTTTCATTATTATGATTTAAGGCAAAACCCAAAAAATATTAGTAGCATAAAAAATATTATTTGATTTGAAGAATAAATAAAAATAATTAAAGGACAAAATTAAAGGATAAAAACAAAATTAGTATTATTATCATTATAATTATTATAATCATTTGGATTATATAAAAAAATTTATTATTGATATTTTTAATATTATTTTATGAGTTATTGTTATAATTAGCATCATAGCCATAATTATTAATAACATAAGCACAACAATCATTATAATAAATTATTATTGCTATCATCATTATTATCATTGTTTAAACAATGAAAATAATTAAATTCTTCCAAAGAATAAAAACAATTGTAATAGAAGAGCAGGCAAGAAACAATTATAAAAAGAAACCACTAAGATGATTATTATTTTTTTTATTATTATTATTATTATTATTATTATTATTATTATTGTGTAAACAACCATAAAATTATCTTGAAGAATAAAACAAAAAATGGAAAAAATTTAACAAAAGATCAAATAAAAAGAACCAAAATAAATATTATTAGCATAAAAAATCATTTGATTTGAAGGTGAATAAAAATAATAATCAAACAAAACAAAAACGAACTAAGGGGAAAAAATGAGAAATATCAATTCTAAAATGATTATTAACATAAATTAAAATTTCAGGACTAGATTGAATAAAAACAAAATCTCAATATAAGAGAAAATGATATAAATTAAAAACCAAAACTAAGAGTATAAATACATAAATACAAAAAAATAATAGGAATTCTCCTAGAAGGACCGTAAAAATTAAAGGAGTCCATACCAAACAAAAAATAAAAGAATAAAATTGAATGAAAAAACAAAATATATAATGAATTTCAATTGAAAGATAAAATTGAAACAAATTAAAACTTCAATACCGAAAAAATTACAGGAATGGAAAACAAACCAAAAATAAAAAGATAAGGGCCGAAATAAAAATAACATTTCTGATCAATTTCAAATGAAGGACTAAATTAAAATAAACCAAAACTTCTATAAAAACAATCAGGATGAAAAAAAAGTAAAAAGACCAAGGACTGAAATGAAAAACTATAAATAAAGAGGATTGCCTTGCATTTTCAGCTGTAGGAGAGAGAAAAGAGGAAAAAATGATAAATCGACCATCGACTTCGACCATTATTAGACACACACGCACACCACCATGATGAAGAGGACATGTCGGCGTATCTGGTGAGATGGCACATGAATATTTTTCACCAGTAAAAGACATATGTCGTCTACATGATGCAGAAAAAAGACAACTATCAATGCGTTAGGCAGATGCGCCAACAATTTTTGCAGATAAAAAGAATTAAAAAAATCAAAAATTACCTAAACACTCATATTATCAACGTTTTGTTGTTGTCTTTTTTGAGGGCACCGTTTATAAAAACTTGAAAAACAAGAAATACCCTCACCGGGAACTCTTAGTATTTGTCTTATTGAAGGTTAAGATGATGATTTCACTATCCATCAATAGTGTGAAAAATAAAAAATACCCTTGTCCAGTCAATGTTTGTATGCATGCAGGTTGGAGTAAAACATAGTTCACTGCTCAAAATAATCCATAAAAGACACAAACACCCCCAAACAATCAGATAATGAATAGCGAATACAATGAAAAAATCTAAAATACTCCCGAACCCAAAAGTTAATTTTTATGAACTGAAAGGTAAAATAATAGTTGTACTATTGAAATCATCGGTGAAGAATATCTAGAGCTACAATGATTTCTCTACGAGGCATAACTTATTTTCTAAGAGGAAGTGTTTTTATTTAAAAAAAAAAAGTAAGATATTTTTAGTTTATTAATGCAAACACAACATCGTGGTTCAAAGATAATGGGCGCCCCTATCAATAATGCTCCCTAGACATTAGTTCCTCCTCACATTCCAATGAAATCTCAAAAGACAAACATCCTCTCTTTAAGATTTTCACTTTCTCCAAAAACCCACGAGCACCCTACCAAAACAAATTTCTTGAAAGGCAGCATAACTCAATATAAATAAGATTTCATGGTCCCCTCCCCACCTGCTAGCTAGAAGAAGAAGAAGAAGATGACGACATTCATATTTCTTGAATTTTATTTTATTTAAAAAGAAAAAAAGAAAATGGATTGAGATAAAATGAGGCAATATATGATGAGGAAGTGCCCTAACTTTTAAACATTCTGTAGCCGTTGATTAACTGATAGACCGACCAATTAATCATTAGGAACCCATTTTAGTCAAATGGGAAAAAAATAAATAGAAGCCAAAGATCATGGATGATGGTATAATAAACAAGTGAAAGAATCAGTAAAAACTGCCACCAAATCCCTTTTTTAAGATCCGCCGTTTGATGGGTCCTAAAGCAATACCAAATGAATGGCTTGGATTGACTTTAAGTCAAGTTGGCAATGCAAAATGAGAACACCGGCGAGGGGTCGGCGGAAGAACCAACCATCCAATTTGTCCCGGCAGGGAATAAAATTAGAGAGGGCCTAGAAAGACAGAAGGTTACGGGCCACACACAGAGAGAGAACCTCATCATTCCATTTCCTCCATTTTCAAGAAAGAAAGGATGGCGAGTCTAGGACAAATCAAACCCACAAATTTCAATAGAATTGAGGGGAGGTGAAGGAGCCGAGTCAGTTGCTCGAGGAGGGAAAAGCAGAGAGTCTTCATTCCTATGTAAAATGGATGAATCGAAGAATGGAATTCCAAGTTGTGGGAGCAGAATCTCAGTCAACACCTCGGTCAAACTTTCTACAACCCAATAAAAAGCCTCACTCTATCATCATGCAACATTGCCAACAACTATATCTATATCTATATCTAAATATATATAAACTTGCCACTCTTTCTCTCTCACATATCTTAATATATAGATTTTGGGGATAATTTAATAGGAGGAGGGAGGGCAGGGGAGACGAAAATTGGAAGGGAGGTGACGAAGAAAATCATGTCTTTCTAGTTCTTCTTTTCGAGTTCTTCTTTTCGTTTATGGTACTAAAAATTCTATTTCTTCTTCTTCTTCTTTAATTATTTATTTACGATTTCTTTTTTTTATATATAAAAAAAATATCTCTGCTTTCTCTTCCTTTCTGCCCATTAAACAACGAAAATGGCATAATACCAATCATCCTTTCCCCTGTATAGGAAACACCCATCATTGCTCCCAACAATCCCTTTCAACCTTGGAAACCTGAGCAGCAGCTTCTAATATATTCCCTTCCTCCCATTTTTTCTCTCAATTTAAATACCCCTCATCTTCATACCCTTTTCTCTCCTCTCACGAACACCCACCCACCCTCCTCCCTTCCTTCCTTCTTCAACCACTCTTATGTTACCATACCATCGCTTTTCTCTTTTAGCCTTGTAGAGTGTGTTGTGTTGTGTTGTGGCGAGTGAGTGATCGATCAGAGGCCCTCTCCTGATCAGTTTTTCCCCTTAAATTAACACAATGGATCCTACCTCGACAAATTCTGTCAATGGTTTCTACTCTTTTCTAACCAGAGGGATCGATGATCTTGAACGTGTCTATCTCTCTAACAACTTCATGTCGGTTCAGTTCCTTCAAGGGGTTCTTTCTTTATTGAGGTCTTTTCACTCTCAGCTGACTTTGCTTGTCCAAAAACTCCATTTGCCTGTTGGGGATAAGTGGCTTGATGAATACATGGACGAGAGCTCTAAGCTATGGGAGGCATGCCATGTCCTTAAATCAGGCATATCCGGAATCGAGAACTACTACTCTGCTGGATTCAATATCACTTCTTCTCTTGAAAATCATCGCCTTCTTAGCCCCCAGCTATCTCGCCAGGTTCAACAAAATAAAAAATAAAATTACTTCTCATTTCTTGATTAATTTCTATTAATATATGTTAACTCAGAATTAAAAAAAAAAAGTATGGTTCTTGGTACAGAAAAATAAATTGAATTCTCGTAACAGGTTACAAGGGCAATTTCCGGGTGTAGAAGAGAAGCAGTGGGATTAGAAGAAGAGAATAGAGCTTTAATGGAAACAAGAATCCAACCACTATCTTTGAGGTTTGATGAGAAGATCTCTATTGAATCCAAACTCAACGGATTCAATGGTTTTCGTGGGGTTCTGTATGCAATGAGAAACGTAAGCTCTTTGCTGTTGATGATCCTGCTCTATGGACTGGTGTATTGCTGGCCAGAATCAAGTTTTCTGCGAGGAGGGTATGAAGGGTGCTTATTTTTTGGATCAGCTTTCATGATCTCAACAGGAAGATTGCAGCAGAGAGTAGCGGCAGAGATAAACCAGATAAATGGGAGGCCAGGGATCCTGCTCTACGAGTTCAGGAGGTCAAAGATGGCCATGGAGGAGCTGAGAGGGGACCTTGAGAGGAAGTGTGGACAAGGAGGAGCTGTTGAGTGGGAAACAGAGGCGGGGATAAGAGAAAGAGTAGACAACTTGAGAGGGTGTTTTGGGGTGTTGAGATCTGGAGCTGATAACATTGTTGGGCAACTTGATGATTTCTTAGATGAGATCGTTGATGGAAGGAAGAAGCTTTTGGACTTTTGCAGTCACAGGTAGGGAGAGAGAGAGAGAGAGAGAGAGAGAGAGAGAGAGAGAGAGATTGAAAATTAAGAAAAGAAAAATGCAAAGGTAGACGAAGCAGTTGTTGGGGTGGTTGTACCTTTAACCCTTCCCTTCCCTCCCCTCTCTTTATTTATTTTTCTCTTTTTAATTCTCCATTTTTCCTCTGCTCCCTCTTCTTCCATCCATCAATGTGGGTCTCTTGTTTCATCATCACGGTTGCAGTGCTAATTCTCTAGGGAAAAGAGGGAGTCCATGAAAAACAGTGGGCAGAGGAGCTCAGGGATAGTTAATGTGCAGGGACTGCGCTTTTTTCACATCCATCCCAGCTTCCCGTTACAGGAAAAACACAAAAGGAAGCTTCTTCTTCTTGTATTTTTCTCACAGGAGAGAGAGAGGGAAAGATTTTCTCTTTCCTCAAAAAAAATCCCTGTTAGCATTGTTTTTGAATATTTTCTGTGCAAGAAAAATTTCAAAGTGGTTTCCCTCTTGTTCGCTGTTAGCATTAGTCGTACAAGTGCTATCTAGTTGTTATAGTAAATGACTAATCATTGTAGTAGTAAAGAAGAAGAAAAAAGGGGAGGCTTGGGATTTAACAGGGAGGGCTGTGAGATTCCTGGGTCTCGCTTTAATTTCAAAAGCAGCCCTCCTTCCGACTTTGTTCTTGTGTAGGAAGAAGCTTTTGTCTGATTCGTTTTGAAAGCAATGGAGTCTGATGATGAAGGCTTCTTAGTAGCACAGCAGTCTTCTTCCTGACATGTCTCTTCTGCTCTCTCTCTCTCTCTCTCTCTCTCGCTCTCTGGAGGATAATTATGATATGCTGCCAGTTTCTCTCCCCTTTTCTGGGTCTGGGGAATTATATAAAATGCACAAAATATGGAGGGTCACTTTCTCCTCCTTAACCGTATCTCCTGCTTTTTGTCGCTTGCCGGAAATTCATGCCTTGCCTCCCTTCAAGGGTTCCATATGAGAATGCTCAGTAAACTAAAAGTATAAAATATTGGTGATGAAAGGGAGAAAAAACATAACGACAAGATCTAGCCAAATAAATAAAGATAGCTGCAGGCAGTTTTTGGCAGCAAAGTTGTTTTCCAACGAAGCTGTGGGCAGGAGGAGGAGGCAGCGTTACTGTGAATTATCATTACCCTTTAAACCACGATACCAGGCCTTCAATTATCACAACCATTCATGTCCTTCCCTCTATCCCATCCTTCTTGCAAAATTTTAATAACAGGGCAGGCACTGCTAAAAGGAAAACCGAAGCTAACTATTTACAGTTGTCCCCCACCTTACCTCCCATGTACGGTGAGCTGATAAAAATCCGTAACAGAAGAAAACCAGAGTAATGACCCGCAAAAGAATTCCCACAAGATTTCCTTTTTTAAAAAAAAAATTAAAAAGTAGAGAAAGAAACGCAGGCAACAGAACAGGTGTTGAAGTAGACATGGCTTCCAGCAGAGCTGCATAAAACCATTTAACTCTGCTTTAAAGGAGAAAGCCAGAGTCATCCGACCACAACCAGATACCATTTCCACGTTTTGCATGCTAAATTCATTTGAAACAGCAGGCATGCATCCTGTTTGCCTGTTTAAATCATATAATTAAGGATGTATCAAGATAATGCTACTTGATTCTGAACAATCAAACATGAATAAACTTAGTTGACACTTGACAAATTTTAATGAACTCGTAACAAAACTCTTACAAAATAAGAAATAAACAAAGTTGGGATAGTGTGGCGACATTCCAGAGTTTCACTATATCTGTAATTTACAGTAGATGAATGAAAAGTAGCAACTATATGGGGGAAAATGATGGGTTACCATGCAGAAATGGCAGAGTATGTCATAAAAGGCAAGGAAAAAAGATCTATAGCTATGCATGAAGTTGCCTCTAATACATATTCAAACGTCAAATCCCGGCATGGCAAACTGAGAAGCAAATATCTCAACCCGGTTTCGAAGCTCGACAATTTCTTTATTGTTAAGAAGACCTTTGAAAAAATCCTTTTTTGCATGTTCCCTCTGCACAACAGTCGTGATATGAGCAGCCTTAAGAAGAAAGTCAGCAATTGTCTCAAAATCAGCCTCTAAGCAACCTCTTGATGTCATAGCAGGAGTACCTGAAAGGGGTCAAAATTATGAAAAACTTAGAAATTGAAGAAGGCATAACGTCCTTAAATTACATGTTAGTAACTTAACATTAAGATGCACGAACTCAACACAATTAAAAATTTGGAATCAGGGAAATTGGAGGGATTGGGAATAAACAAGATTATTTGCTAGGCCACTGCAAGCTAACAATATCATCTACTGCTGCAAAAAAAATAATTCATCTTGTGCTGCCTAGAATATGAAAGAAATTTGATTAAAAATTTTAAACTCAACAACCCTAAAGGTCTTCAAATTAATTGAAAATTGATAAATTACAGGCTTGGCAAGATTGCAACTTACCGATTCTCACTCCTCCAGGACAGATAGCACCGTTGTCACCAAATATGGCACTTTTATTTAGAGTGATTTGGCACATTTCACACACCTTCTCATAGCACTTTCCTGGAAGAAAGAATAGCAGTGTGGTCATTAGGAGAACAAAAGAAACTTAAAAAACACACACGAAAGGATAATTTTATAAAATACAGTCAACAGCATGCATAAACACCCACTTGCTCGTGTGTACTTGAGGAAAAATAAAGCATATACAACCAGGAAGAAAAGTTATGTACACAGATACATAGGATGTACATTTAAATAAACAGCTGAAGCTATTTAATTGGCATGAGAACCCCACCCAAGTCTCCATCTACTGTAACATTGTTACTATAAAAGCTACCATAAAGCTTAAAGTATTAAATGATGTCCCTACAAGAACTTAAAAGGAGAAAGAAGGTGGAATCAGGAATCAATATAGGACTGCTACTTTGAGCAGTATTCGGGGAGAATATAACTGTTTAGAGCAGTTTTTTGAAAGGCTCATGACCAGTAGCTTTTTCCCTCCAATGATTTCTTTCTCCGGACAGGTAACTGGTACATGCACTTGAGGTCTGCCACCATCCACTGGGTCCCAACTAGAGCTATGGATCCCAAGAAGAGTCAGGCTATCTTGGAAAGGTAAATGGTAATTTAATAAAAACAGGCTTAACCCCCTTTGATATAAAAATAAGATAGAAGGGAGAGTGAAGGGGGATATTCCAGAAAGGAGTTGCTGCAATTAGATTATACAGGAGAGTATTGTGTTCCTTTCCCCGTTTTAGGATTTAAACAGTGACACAAATATGGTTGATTAACATTTCCATCATCAGCGATTCATATCTTTTCCACTGAAATAATACATCACTCTTCCACACAGTAATATCTGCTCAAAGACAATCTCGAAAGTCTGCATATACCAGAGGTAGTGATTTTTCTAGATAATGACTACAAGAATCTTTTTACCAAGACCAGTCAGTAGGCAGAAATGCTCATGAGAATCAAACTGAAACTCAAATAGTCAACGTGCTATGAAAATTCATCCTATCTAGGACTCCATAGCTATATAACCCTAAGAAATACAAGCAAACTAAATTTCAATTTTGAATATCAATACACTGAGATGCTGTCAGCCTACCAACAAAAGTGTGCATGGTATGCAATCTCATTGTAAGGTTAGTGCTTCTTTGTTTTACACATTCTATGCTCACAAAATAGGTTTTAGCGTTAACATTTCATCAAAAAAATATGCAGGGGTGATCATTTTCGGTTCAGTTTGGTTTTTATCTATAAAAATAACCAAATCAAAATTATTAAAAAAAAACCAAAACCTAACCGAAAAAGGTTCAAACCAGCCTGCTTTGGTTCGTTTTTTTTATGTAAATAAGCCAAAAATAACCGGTGAAGTGAAGAAAAACTATACTTATTACTGGTAATTGTGGGGACAGAAAGGAAAAGGAGGGAATGGCGAGTGCGTTCTGCCCTGCCATTTCTCTTTTTTCTCTCTTTTTGGCAGAGAGAAATGGTGAAGAAGCAAGACCTAATTATTATTATTGCTAGAACATAAAATCATACAAGCTTCAAGAAGAGATATAGTAAACATAGCAAGAAAGATCAAAGCCAAAGCTTTTCTCACCCCTGATTGATCTTCTTTCACTGTAAGTCTCTTTCTTCAGATCCGATTGAAATTTCTCAGATTTTGGATTTTGTTTTGTTTTGTCATGGATGTGCTAATGACAGGTTTTTTGGGAATGTGATTTTTGGGAGCTTTGTGTTTGATTGTAAAATGGGTTTTTGTTATGTGGTTGGATGTGGGTTCTTGAAGATTTTTTGATTGGAATGATTTTGTTTTACTTTTGTTGTATCTGGGTGAAAGGAAGAGAAAAAGATCCAAATGTGATGAATGTTGCCTTTTGTAGTAGAGAATCTCAACCATAGTTGGCATTGTGATAAGTTTTCTGATAAGTTTGGATGGGCAGAGCTCAGATGGTTCATCTATGAGCAAAAATAGGACTTCATAAATGGTTCATCTAAATGTATCTGAATTTCAGCTCGACATTGATGTTGAATCTTCCACTGTGATATCAATTAACTGCATGTGCATGATGAGATTGAATGAAAAGTTTTTGAAATCCTAAGTGATTTCAAAAGCTGTGCTGCTGTGAAGATCAAAAGTTTTCGGTTCGGTTTTTTCAAACTTTTTTAATATAGTATATTTTTGTAATTTAAACCAGTGCGGTTCCGTTTTGGTTTACCGGTTTTATCCTTAAAAAACCAAAACCGAACTGGACCGAAAGTTTTTAAAAATATTCTAAACTGGTTTTTTTAACGGTTCGATTTTCTCGGTTAATGTTTTTTGGTTTTCTCTGTTTAATTGGTTTTTTAGTTTTTTTGCTCAGCCCTAAGAATATGACTGGACAAGTGGAAATGAGAGCTTGTTGTTGTTGGAGACAAGGCAAGAAATTGTGTAGATGAAAGGAGGGATAAGTAAATCTAGAACATCCAGTTTCTAGGGTGAATTGTGTAGCGCAATGGTATGTTAAATTTTGTTCCATTTAGAGCTGACTGTGAAGTCATAGCCAATACTTAATATTAAAACACCTAGGAAGTAATGGCAGTCTATGCACCCTTAACACAAATTGCTGATCAATGAAAAAATTATAAGCACAAAAGACAATATAGTGAGATGAACAACCTTGAGCTTCATAAAAGTGTAAATTTCCGCTGAAATTACTTTATTTTTCTGGTGTAACTGGGTGAATTTATGAATTCCTTTTGGTTATTCTCACAATCAAATAAACAGGCTACAAAGAGGTTGATGAGTTATGAATTTTGTTTGGTCATTCTCACAATCAAATACTAAATCTTGAGGTAGCAAATAATGTGAAGATTGTGCAAGGATAGAAATATTTTACCTGCTAAGCCCCATGTCGTTAGATCCCACAGCACCAAATGATTATCAGTACCGCCAGTGACCAATTTGCATTTTCTTCTCAACAAAGCAGATGCTAATGCCTGAGCATTTTTCCTCACCTGTTGCATATATGCTTTGTACTCTGGTGTAGCCACTTGTTTTAAGGCTATGGCAAGAGCAGCGATGTGATTATTGTGAGGACCCCCTTGTAATGATGGATGGACTGCAAAATTTATCTTTTCTTCAAAATCATATTGGCTGCTACCATCATCATGACTAGACATGCCCTGCTTCCTCGATCTTGGGCCTTTCCTATAAAAAATAATCCCTCCTCTAGGACCTCTAAGACTTTTGTGAGTTGTAGAGGTAACAATATCACAATATTCAAATGGACTAACACATTCCTGCGAAAGACAGACAAAACAACAGTAAGGGAAAACATGTATATATTGTGCTAATTTAATTGCAGATCAATGTGTAATTGCTGTTCCACAAACTTGTTCTTCTAAATACAAATACAGGCTCGGTACGAAGTGATTCTTCTAAAGCATGCTTTCAGCAAATAAATCCATATGAAAATCTAAATCCTGATGCTCATTAGATCTTCTAGATTCTAATGAGCGTGTTAATGTTTAGTTTAGGTATTTGCAGCAGTAGGCAAGTGGTAAAGATAAGAAACCAGGCAATTCTAAGCTATTTAACTCCATTTCATAAATAAAAAATGATCAATCCGAAAAGGATTCTGCATGTTGCAATTATAAACTTTCAAAATAAAATCAGAACAGAAAGGGATGCATATCCTTTCCCTACAATTACCTTCTTGGAAAATGTTAGAAAACAGTCACTTTTCCTTCTCAATAGCACAACCAGCAGTGCAGAGAGATTATTTGAAATATACTCTAACATGCAATGGCCACATAAAGAGAAGGGTGTGTATCTATCTGTTAATGATATGTTAGCGTTATATCACAGCGTATATTTCTAAACGCATCCCAATATCATGCACACAAAACAATTTAGAAGTCGTTAAACAAGAAGCAATTCATGATACTAAAAGCACAAGCTGATCAATCAAGCACTCCTAGCTTTTAGGTGGTAAGTTTGTACCCTAACTACAAATTCAAAAACAATGTCCATAGACTCGAAATAAAACTGATGAATAAACAAGTTACGAAATCAAAATCACAAACCATAGCTGCCACAAGCCCGCTAATGTGAGCCATATCACACATCAAAACAGCACCAATCTTATCAGCAACTTGTCTAAACCTCGCATAATCCCACTCCCTCGGATAGGAACTCCCACCACAGATCAATATCTTAGGTCTAAAATCCATAGCCTTCTCCTCCATCTTATCATAATCAATATATCCAGTTTGTGGGTTCACTTTATAAGGCAAACTCTCAAAAAAAATCGAAGAAGCCGACACCCTTTTTCCTCCCGGCGTATAATACCCGTGACTCAAATGGCCTCCAGAAGGAGAATCTAACCCCATGATCCTATCCCCAGGCAACAAAAGCCCAGTGTAAACAGCAAAATTCGCTGAAGTACAGGAATACGGCTGCACATTAACACCCCATTTATCAGAATCAAGTCCAAAAGCTGCCAAGGCGCGACTCCAACAAATCAATTCAATTTGATCAATATTTTGATTTCCGGTATAATATCTGGAACCAGGCAATCCCTCAGAATATTTATTAGTTAAATGACTACCAAGAGCTTCCATAACAGCACGGCAAACAAAATTCTCAGATGCAATCAATTCAATACCTTTAAACTGCCTTTGCTTCTCCTTCTCCATAATCTCATAAATCTCAGGATCTGCGGTTGAAAGCGGGTGGTTTCCCCATGCCCGAACCATGGCCCGACGAGACTCCAAACCCGGATCCATAGCAACCCGTTTGGAAGAATTTGTCGTCGATGACGACGCTGACGATTGAGAACCGTTATCTCTCGGTCTCTTTATACACATTTGGTGACCCAAAATGCTAAATTGCTCGTCTTCGGTTTGATTCTCTTCGTTATCGATGCGGGATTCTGGTTTCTGATCGAGTAATTGTAGTGGAATTAGACTTGAGTGAAATCCAAGCGAGAGACCTGATTGTGCTGCTTGTGTTAAATCCATCACAGAATACAAACAAAAAAAAAATGGAGGCTTTTTTAGGGGCTTTCTGGTTCTATTTTTTTTCAAGGGTAGCTGTAGAAACAACAGAAACAGCGACAACAACAGCAACGTTTGAAGCAATTACAGTTAAAGTAACGAGCTCTTGCCTGTGTTCTTGTGTTAACAGAGGCTTCCATCAAAATCAGAAACAAACCCTAATTTGGAAAGAAATTGTGAGCGAGAATTGTTTTTGAAGGTAGTTAAATGATTGGGGGGAAATGAACCTGGACCGAAAAGGGGAACTTTTGTGAATTGACCGGAATAGCCGGTAGCGTCAATTTCCTTCTAGGTGAGAGAGCAAGTGTTAGTAATTCACGCGGACTAGAATCTAGGTCAGGTTCAGTGACAGTTACACCTGCGCGTCTTTTTCTCTCTTTTTTTATCAATATACTCCGACCGCCCTAGCTGTAGAGAGCGATTATGGATTGGGCCTAAATGTCCAATCTATTTATGGGCCTAATCCATTAATTTCGGCTTACAGACCGATCCATCAGACACTTGGCGGTCTATCTGTCAGTGTAGATAGTGGGCTGTCTTATTGAGTTTCGGTTAGCACTGTAAGGCTATATAATAGCCGACCTTCATTTAATAAATATATCATTCTTCCAATTTGCTTAGTGCATTGCAGCGTTGTGTTGTTAAGTGGCGTATTCCTAACAGTTTACTCTTAACTTATGTATTAATAGTCATTCTTCTTCTTTTTTTCATATACAGTTCTTCATTAACACTTGCCTCACTTTTAACACCTTTTTTTTAGGGATATTGAATGCTTTGGAAGGATTGGAATGACTGGGCTTCTCGTTAAATTTGATAGTTGTTTAGAATTATATTTAACCATCACTAATATGTTTAGAAATTACACCAGCGATATGCCCGCGTGATGTGCTGAGTTTTTTTATCTATATAAAAAATTAATTGATTTAATGTAATGGTAATTTGTTATTTTCATATTTAATCAGTAAAATTATAATTGATAAAATCTGTTAGAAACAGATGTTTTTTTCCCATTAAAAAGTAATTGAATGTTGTTACTGCCAAGACTCTTTTGATAAAAATTGTTAAAAATTATTTTTTTCTATGTAGAAAACTGATTGTAAAATATATTGCTTATA
This sequence comes from Salix arbutifolia, assembly GCA_025169955.1. Classification (NCBI taxonomy): domain Eukaryota; kingdom Viridiplantae; phylum Streptophyta; class Magnoliopsida; order Malpighiales; family Salicaceae; genus Salix; species Salix arbutifolia. The sequence continues at coordinate 12,548,285 of CM045906.1, forward strand.
TTATTATATTAAAAATATTTTAGAATAATAATAAATAGGTTATTTATATATATATATATATATGAAGGTGTTCATATTAAATAAATATCAAAATATATAATTAGTCTCATATATTGATAAGGAAAAAAATATTACAAATAATCATTATCATTATTTTGAATGTCTTATCTATAATAATAAGAAATTTTAAGACCTAACAATATTAACAGAAAAGCAACTACAAAACTAAGTAAATGACCAAATAAAAAATATTATTAGATTATAAAAAATTATTTGGACGAAAGAATAAAAAAAATCATATTTGAAATGATCATGCACAAAAATTAAAATGTAAATATCACAAAAAATAACCTTACTAACAGTGGAAATAATAAAAATTGATGAGACCATAATTATTGAGAAAAATTTCCATATTTTTTTTACTTTTATATTATTATATTAAAAGTATTTGAGAACAACGATATTAATTTTATTTTCACTAAAAAACCTAGGTCATTTATATATATTAAAGCTCTAATATTACATAAATACCAAAATGTATAATTAGTCTGATATATTTAAAAGAAAATAAATCTCACAAATAATCATTATTATTATTTTGAATGTTTTATCTGTAATAATTACAAAATTCAATACCTAACAATATTAACAAAAAAACTAAATATTATTATATTTAAAGAAATCACTTAATTTGAAGAATAAAAAAAAAGAAATAACAACAAACATTATTTCGTTAAAATTTGGACATTAAATAAAAAACACTTAATAACATTGGAAATAAAGAAAAATTAGAAAGAAAAACTAAGAGCATATACATATAAACATGAATAGAAATAGGAATCATGTAAGAAATATGTATAAAAAATAAAGGAACTAAAATGAAATCCAAGATTAAAAGTATAAGGGATAAAAAAAAACACATATGTAATAAATTTAATTGAAAGGATGAAATTGAAATAAATCCAAACATTGAAATTAAAATATTTAAAACAAAACCGGAAATTAAAAGAATCAGGACTGAAATAAAACTGAAATGCATAATTCATCTATATAGAAGGATAAAATTGAAAGAAATCAAACTTTGATATCGAAAATATTAAGGATTTATAATAAATTTGCATGGAAGGATGAAATTGAAATAAATCAAAACTTTGATACCAAAAATATTAAAGATTCCAGACTAATCTGCAAAATTAAAAGACTGGGGACCTAATTGAAATGAGAATATATAATCCATTTGAATTGAATGACGAAATTGAAACAAATCAAAACCTATTAAGGGCCAGAAAAACAAATTCTACCATTCAGAAACTGAAATGAAATTTGCCAAAAAGCAGCTATGATGATATCATTAGGCGCAGGCAGGAGAGAGAAATGGGGGGGAATTTCAAAGGACCATTGACACGTCTTCGAACACCACACAGTCACACGCGCCGTGTCAGGTGGAAGAGAACATGCCTGAAAATCATTATAGACGCCGGTTGGGCATTTTTGGACGCCGGAGTCAGCCGCATGCGTCGTCCAAAACACGCGTGAGCGCAGACACGGACGAAGCGTCCGGCGACGCGCCAACAATAAACCGATGTAAAAAAGAAAAAAAAGAAGTTAATTACCGGATCACCCCTCCCTCCAACATCTGGTTTTTGTCCTTTTCAAGGGACAAAACGATTATTGCACTTTTCCATGAATTATTAAATTAAAAAAAACTGACCAGACGAACCGGTCCAAAAACGGTCAATGACCGCTGAGCCCCTCAGACCGACGGTATTTTTTGTCATTTTCGGAGGGGCAGATTCGTTAATACACTGTTCATTAACAAAAAAAAGCTCACGTACGTGCGCAAACCATCGGAGCAAATGGCGAGTCCACAGTGACAATGAGTCAGGGTAAACAGTGATACACCGAGCTACTTTAGCTTTCTTCTTAATTGTTTAATATTTTTTATATTTGGAGTAAAACTGATTAAATTAAAAAAATCAAAAATCAATTGATAAAATTCTTAATAGATTGAATTATATTCAGTCACATGTAACTAAAAATACTTGGGGTATATTAGTACACTTTAAAGAATAATTAATTATGAGGTTTACATCTCTTATAGGCCTATGTTAGGTTTATATATATTAGAGCTCCTTTCTCTGTGTGCTTTCGCATGGTCTGTTCGTCAAGTATGAAGTTCTTGTGCAAATTTGAAATATAATATATTAGAAAGATATAGTCATTCATGAGCAAGTGAAAGATGTTAGTTATTGTATTAGACCTAGTCCGCCCATAAAAGATAGGCCTGATCCAAGTATTTCTTTTAAGTTATGGCCACTAGATTACATGTACGTGTTGTAGGATAAAAACAAATATTCTGAATTAAAAAAAATACTTAAAGAATTATTTATATTGCTATTAGTTGCCAATGTTTAAACATTTTTATTCAAATATTTTCTTAGTTTAATTTAAAATTATGAGTGGTTGATATAAACTTATTGATTTGAATACTTTAAATGCAATTTAGCCTACCAAATAAAAAATATTAAGAATAAAATTGATAAAACAAAATCTTAACAACTTTAAAATTAATTTGATGCTAATCATCTACCAACCAACCAATAAAATATAATTATGTAATTGAAAAAAATAATAATTGCAGTGATTCTTCCACACATAGAATATGATAATAGTTGTTTTCAAATATTCTCTTACTTAAAAATATATTATTTTAAAAAATATATTTTTAATATCAAAACAAAAAAAAACAAAAATATTTTTTTTTTCAAAAACATTTTTATACGTAGCAAAAACAAGCCACTCTATTTCACCGATGAAGCATCATTTTCCATGACAAGCAAACGAAGAATCTCTTGTTTTTGAGGTTAAATGAGGGAAACGCAATTCAATTTCAAGGTCAAACAAAGAAAAAACATCAAGTAATCTGAAGTCAACAGATATGCACATGCCACAGAAATGTCCAACACTAAATTTAAACATATGCCAAGTCAATTTTCTTTGGTTCGCAACATCACTAACTAGCATACACTCAACCAACAGAGACCCGTTACTGCTGCGTGGGTCTAATCAGAAGTCAGCTCCCTGCATGCAGATAGAACCTGCAAACATGATCCAACAGAGTATATGTCAGAAATGGCTTCTTGATGTGGGGAAAAAAATGTAATGCTAAAACTGCACAAAGGCCTATTTGTTTTTCAGCTCCAGTTCTTTTTCTCTGCCCATTCATCAGATCCAAAGATTGAGAATTTTTAAAGCTAATCAAGGACAGCAAATCCAGCACTACGAGTCATGAGAAAGCATTTTAATGTATAATTTCTCAGCAGGCAAGGCAAGTCTATCTATAAATGAGGCGCTCCAGAAAGGAGAAGAGAGTAGATGTTTTTGTCCCTTTGGGTTAATATATGGAAGGTTTGTTCTTGCACTCACCCTTTTCCGTGCCAAACAAATGCCAAAAGTTATTGAAATTAGTTTTTTATTGTCTTTCCTTTCGTTTCCATCGATGGAACTCTTATCCCAATATAAAATAAAAACCTTGTTTCTAGCATATCAGGATCAAAAGAAATTTATGGCATCCGTAGGTCATTCCCAAGAAAGCAGGATATATCAACTAGTTATAGTAGGTTAATAAACACTTTTTGCAAAAGACAGTTGCTTCTTAAAAGTAAAACACTTGCAAAACCTGTTATATTAAACAGGAATTGTATTATCTGATTCACACTTAGATAATAAAATCAGGAAATTGGAAGAAATACTTCGGAGTGTGCAACACTGGACTCTTGAATTTGAACAGATTCTTCTGGTGTTGACTATTAACCATATAGCATGATGTTTTTACTACGCAGCAATTCATAGAAATCCTTTGGAACTTTGTTTTGCTTCAAAACAAATAAATTCATTTCAGCACAAACAATTAGCAAAAAGTATTTGTTCTTCAGAGGCATTTGACTGGCTGCATACATCTTTGAAAACCAAGACTCTAAGAAAATTAGTACAGTGTACCATGTTATGCTTCTGAAAGCCAAAGTGCTGCTTATTTCAACTAATTTGATTGTCACTAGTATATTAGAACCGGACCACTTTACTCCACAAAGTACACCATATTTACCTTCTAATGAAAAAAGAAACCTGCAGTTTATTTCAACAAGAAACAGGTTTGCTTAGGAATAAGTTAAAGAATGCAAGATCTAATATAAATCAATGTAAGATACTGAACAAATGGAAGGAGAAGTGTCAGTGGGGAATTGCTCACACTGGAACCACACTCTGTAAATCTAGTGCAAGGTTAACATGTGCAGAAGGGGATACATGAAGAGAAACATGACCATGTACTAGGATAAACGCACACAAACAAATCCCTAGGGGGGCATGATACATGAAGACCCTGTTTGGCATTGTGTTTCAAAAGTGCTTTTAAAAAAAATTGAAAATTTTTTATTTTTATTTTTTACTTTCAATTAATTTTTTTTAGTGTTTTTAGATCATTTTCATGTGCTAATATCAAAAATGATTTTTAAAAAATATATAAAAAAAATATTATTTTGATGTATTTTTGAACGAAAAATATTTTCAAAAATTAATTGCAAAAAACATGACAACAATGTAATTACATTAAAGCTAAACGAAGAACATTTGAGATAAGGCTCAATTAGTTGCAATTGCATGGCAGTAACCATATTTATAGGAACTCAAACATCATGCAAGTATTCGCAAACAACTAGCCAAAATGCACAATCAAATTTAAAGAAGAAACATTTCAAGCAAGATTACGATAATAGAGTTTATGGGGTCCAATCAGAAAACATACCTGCACAGCTACTTACATGCATGCACTACAGAATTACATGTTCAAGTAGAACATGCCTCAACAGGTGATGCTCTTTGGCATTGGACATCAATCCTGCCAAGTAGTTCTGTGTAGGAGGAAGTCAGCGTAAGTTCCAGTGCATCAACACCTTCAGTTTCGTTGCAACATTTACTGCTGTCATCCATGAAGCCACCATCTTCAAAACCATTTTCAACAGGCTGGTCCATGTGAATGATCTTACCAAATAACTGAATAGAGTTAATTCCAACTTTCTTGGGGCTGAAGGCCTTGTTTCCAACAAAGCCATTGTCAAAAGAATACGCACTACTCTGGCTCTCAGGTGATAAGTTCTCAGACTGCAAACTGCCGTTGTTCATCTCACTGGGCATTCTTTTCATCTTAAGGACCAAGTTGTTTCCAAAGGCCCTGTCACTGAACACCTGAGGAGCAGTATCACTTATAAAGTTGGATAAACCGAAAGTGGAAAAAGAATCTTGCCTGGCTCCCTGCATGCCAGCAGGAAAAGTACTGTAATTCAACATTGAAGCATTCATGTGCCCCATAGTTGAATTAGTTAGATCTGACATAGGAAAAAAGAGTTCTCCATCTGTCAAAAACCTAGAATCATTTGGATATCTCAATTTCTTCATTGGGGGGAATGCAGCTTGAAGTGGTGATGTGGTTGCAACAAATTCAACTTGCCAAGGGCTCACTCTCTTTGCATTCTGCAAAACTTCAGGCTCATCCCAAGTAACCTGTGCAACAGAGAAAAGAAGTTGAGAAGGAAGCAAATGCGGTAAAAAGATAAAAAATAATAGTAATTATATAGTGTTATAATGTAAGTATTTTCAGAATGTTAAAACTTATATAACGGCAACTAATAACTGAATCATTCACAGAGATTGTGAAAACCTAGACAAATAAAATCAGAGAGAGGAAAACAGCATGAAAAAGATGTAAAAAGAGTTAAAACAGCATACGGTGATATCCAATTTGCATGTGCAATTGAATCTTGTTCTAGCAATATTCTTAATTGACCCCCAGACTATTATAACATCTGCCTGGCCTAGCTTTCTTGACATTGGGCAAATAACATGGCCCCTATGAAAGGGCAAATGACGCATGGAACAAATAAGAAGTCCTTAACAAATTCCATAGAGATATTCTAATTTCAATGAAAACCAAGTTCTTACAACTTTAAGTGGTACTCCTTCGCAAGGAATTGAAGAAAACCTCAATCACGTTTCATAGCACATAGCATGAAGATAAATAACGTAGCCTTGGGTAGAATGAAGAACAAGACAAACAAGGTACGACACAGTACTTAGCTGCAACAATCTATACACTGCCCTGAAAATTCAACACCCAAAGCACAAGAGCCACAGGAAACAGCACACGAGTAAAATTAAGAAAACAGGAAAATGTGAAAAGAATACCACTATTTCAAGCATCACCCAGAATCAGATATCCAATTTTAAAATGCATTGTTCCATTAGCACCAACTGTTCTTCATTTTCACTGACATCATTTTCATTGATTCTCAACGATTACCATACACAACAGATATCATTCGCAAAAAAACGCAATGGGGGAGTTTATCCCAAAGCACTTTTCTGTTCAAAATCAAAATTAGCAAGCAATGTTTAGTGCTTATGCAAGAAGATTTGAACTACTAAAAAAGATATAAAATCATTTAGAATGGATGTATTCTGCTACCTAACTCGAAAACAAATGATCCCATTATCCTCCCAAATCATTTATTTCCATGACGATAAACGCTATAAAAAGAATCAACCAACCACACTATAAACCAAAAAAATATGATAAATAACCAACCACTCTATAAACCAAACAAATATGATAAATCAACAGACACATTATAACATACATACCTGAAGCATGCGCCAAGGAGAACCACGCCATGCACCAGAGTCCGGCAAACCAGTACCCGAGACAGTCCCCTGAAACCAAGTCATTCTAGAGGAATCCTCAGTCTCCATGGCCATCTTCACTCTCATCCCAGCAGTCCAAAACACACCAAGTGCAGCCTCCACCGCTTCAGCCCTCACCACAAAATCAGAGTACCAACCTGCCCTGGGATAATACACAACGTCAAACGGCAAACCTTTAGCCGCCATCTCCACAGCCTCCGCCACAGCCTCCTGGGACAGCCTCCCTCTCCCACTCCTCGAAAATCCCTCCTCTACCTTCACTTTGCCCTCTCCACATCCACCAGCAACCTGCTCCCTCCACCTGGCACTGTTATTAAGCCTAACTGCCCTCCTCACTCCAATAAACATCTCTCCCTTCAAATTCCTCATAAAAACCACCGAGTCCCCCGCAATCAACTTCTTGTTGTTCACAAACTTACTCCATCCGGTAGTTAGCAAGTGCCTCCGTGGTGTCCCTCGATAAATGTGCCTGAAATCCCAACTAATTCCGTGGATATCGGTGACCGTTAGAGTCTGAACCGGAGGCTCCGCCTGGTAGTTTAACGGAGGAAAAATCGAGTCTGCACAGAACCTCGGGACGGAGAAACCACCACCGTTATTCGCATCTGAAGGCGTTAGAATCTTAGCGAAGGACAAAATCTTATTCTCATCGTCATCAACCTCATTAACACCTCCACCCTCTCTCCTAGAAGGTTCTAGAAAGGAGAGAGGGAGGTTACAGGAGTTATTATTGAGAGGGAGAAGGACAAGTCTAATGAATACCTCATCGGTTACCGGATCGGCGAGGAAATCAACGGCGGAGATTTGGCAAGAAATCAAGGGTTTAGAGAGAGCGAGATTGGAGAGAGATGGGGGATGCGGTGCCGTAGACGATGAGGATTGTTCTAAATGCCCCTGAGGGAAGTAGTAAACCCTAGAATTAACGGTGGGAATTTGAACGGAGGATCCAGCACAGGCACGCCAGATCCGCTGGTCCACACGGCTGAGCTCCGTCGGTTGCGGCATTGGTTAGTTCGTTTGGGTTTTGCAACCGTGAGAGAGAGAGTGACAGGCAGTGAAATGGAAACGGTTTATTAACATATGAGCTCTGCGTGTCTGTCTAGACTGTATAAGAGAGGGTGAGAGCTGTAGTGTCTGAGGTGAAGTAGGGGAGAGAGTGCCGTCTCGAGGTTGGAGTACGGCGGAAAAAAAAAGTTTGAGAAGTTGAGGGCCCCTTTTCTTTTTTCCTTTTTTTTTCATAAGTGGTTACACACTGTATTTTACGGTTTTGGCCACGACATTCTTTCTAACTAACTCCAGGATTTGCAACTATTTTACTTCACCACGCTACTAAGACCCCGTGCTTTACACTCTCTTCTCATTTACTGAAAAAAATAAAATAAATGTTAAAAGGTCGCGAATAATAGTAATATATATATATATATAAAAAAAAAACAGTACGTATGGTTCTGTAGAGAATTAAAGCTGAGGGTAAAAAAGTCGATGCAAAATTAAAGAGAAGGAGGACTGAAATGGAAAGATTGTCAGAGTAAATAAATGGAGGGAAATAAAGACCAAGATACGGTCGTATCAAGAGCAGCAATGGTACTTGAATTTGTTGGCATAGGCAGGCAGTCAGCAGGCACTCGAGTGAGGCCTTAAGAGGACAGTAGAGATACTCGCAGCGCAGCTCTTTAAATGAATGCAAATCTCGTACATTGACATAATTGTTTTGGCAGTGATGATAGTGATGATCTCGAAAAAGAAAAATTGACCCCACGCCAAAAAGTCAATGAATATAAATCAGGACAGTTTTTTTATTTTTAATTAAAAAATAAACATGTTAATATATATTTTCATGATAGTGAATTTATGTATTTGTAAATATATATAAATTATAGGAAGATATAATTATAACTATATCAACACATAAAATTTTAATATAAATTATATGTAAATCTTTCCATATCATAATCCACATTGTTCACACATGATCGAAGGGTTTTTGAGTTAGGAAAAATCCGAAGTGATGTCGTTTTTGAGATATACCAATAGAGGAGTTGAGCCCCTCTCTCTTATACACTGTTTGCAATTGGAAAGTAAGGCACTGCCTTAAATGCCTTTGTCAGAATATCCACCTTTAGATGCTACGAGTCATTTGGGTTACGCTTTGCTGTTGGAAAAAAATGTTATCTTGCTTCAATATCTGTAAAACAATTTTGTATTTTGGTCTTTTATTATTTTTAATTTTGATCCCTTTAATTTATTTATTTTTGTCTTTATGTGATAGTTTTTATTTTTTGTTCATAGTTATGTATTTATATTTTTAGTTTTGACTTTTAATTTTAATTACTATTTATCTCTGTATTAAATGCAGTTTGAGTTAAAAAACAGAGTAAGTTTAGTTTTGGTGACATGAAATTAGAGTGAAACTCTCTCTTATACACGTGTATAGTGAATCATCTATTGTTAGTGATCTATTATCTGTGTTTTTTTCATCTATTTTGTCTACGTGTGATTTGATATATTTTTAATTTAAAGTGATTTTTATTTAAAAAAAATTAAAATATTTTTTGTTTTTTAAGATTTATTCTTGATATTATTATATTAAAAATATTTCAGAACACTGAGATTAAATTAATTTGATATTAAAAAAAATCTTAGCTTATTTTTATATATATTTTAATATGTTATATCAAAATATATAATTAGTCGAACATATTCTTAAGAAAAACTATTTTAAAAATAATCGTTATCATTATTTTCAATATTTTATCCATAATAAAAGTAACATATAAAAAACTAAAGAAAATAAATAGGCAAACAAGAAAGAAAATAACACATTAACTGAGATTGTGTTCAATAGTCTGGTAATGATAATAATACCCAAAAAATTGTCCTTTAATTTTGTTTGTCAAATATTTCCATTTGTTCTTTATATCAATTTTTTTCAATGCTGCTAATATTATTTTTGGTTTTACTTTCAGTCATAATAATAACAATAAGAATAATAATTCAAGTAATTTGTCATTCAGAGTTTTATTTATTAAGAATTAAGTTTTCCAACTTCTCTACATGTAGTATTTCAACCTAATATTCTGGATTAATGATTTGAAAAACTTTTATGACTCAATATTGCTTTTAATTTTTCATCTTATTTCTTTAAAATTATATGACTTAACATTAGTATGAAACAAAAAAATATTAAACAAAATTTTTTATTATAATCCAAACTATTATTATAATTATATTCATAATGGTAATAGTATAAATTTTGTTTCTCTCCTTTAATTTTATTCTTTAACTTTTTTTATTTTTTTTATGCTAATAATATTTTTTATGCTAATAATATTTTTTTGCCTTCAATCATAAGAATAATAATTGAAGTAATCTATAATACGATGTTATATTTATTACAAATTATTTTTATAGCTTTTCTATATATAATGGTTTCAATCTAATAATTTATCATTCGATGTTGCATTCATTAAAAATCTAGTAACTCAATGTTGTGTTTAATTTTTCACTTTATTTATATACAAATATATTATTTAACATTAGTACTAAACACAAAAATTTGTCATAAAATTAGTTTTTTTGACATTACCTAATAAAAATTATATCTAGATTGATTATTTTGCTTAGATGTATAGCATCATAAAAACAATCTAGAACCATTAACATTTTTTTTACATGTTAAAAAATCTAGCACCATTCTACCTTGGTTTACCTTCTTCTTTAATATTTTTATTAATATCATTTAAATTATAATTTGTATTAATATCATTATTATAATTTTTTGTCATTATTGATATTCTTCATATTACTTTATGAGACAACACGTGCACGACGCTGGATAGATATTTTTTTACCACCGCATGACGTCGCACACTTCGCTTGAAAGGAGCATAAGGAAGAAAACTGACAACCAACTCTTGGATTTTATTTTTTCTGATAACATATCTGTTATTTTTACTGTTTAGAAACATTTGAAAAACCGGAAACACCTTCACCAGCAACTCTTGTCTTATTTGAGGGTAACATGATTATTTTACTATTTATAGCATTGTAAAAAATCAAAAATACCCCTGGGTAGTTAACCGTTTGTTGTCCACTGTCAGGGCTAAGAACTTAGTTTTACTATACAAAAAACCTCTAAAAAAACTCAAATACTCTCAAACAATCAGAGAATGTCAATCGGTCTCATAAGAAAGGCTAAAATGCCCCAATCAAATTTATATAATATAAATTTATGATCCTTATTAATTGTTATCAAATTTAGACCAACGAAGCAATGCTAATTATGCCCCCTATCAAAATTATATAATTCTACCACTAACAGTTTAAGTCATGTAAGTAAACAAGAAAAAAAATTGAAATTAAAACTGAGAATTTATGCAACGCAAAAGATAATCCCTAATTCGATCATCCCCGTCTGAAGATTCTACTCGCAAACTTTCCAAATTTGACCACTCTATCCGAGAATCAAATCAGATGTTATGAGCCCAGATCTAAGGACTACGTAGGCAAGGGAAATAACTTGTTCATCAAGAGCATCTTTGCCTTTTTAGTTTCTTTATTTCATTGAGGCATAATGTATAATAGGTAGTTAATATGTCTGCATGTAGGGAAGTTTCTTTCAATTTCTATATTTTTTATTTAAGCCATTGTTTAGATGAATGGAATTAACAATTGAATTTTAAATATTGTTGTGTGTATCAGGAGGTCACTAGCTTCTTGAATTGCCAGTACTGTTATACAAATTAAATTACTAAAGTCATAACAAGTGGTATTAGAGCAGGCGTTCATGCAACATGGCTTAGGGGACATGCTCAACACAACTAGCTAAAACAATTACTACTATACGTGGAGAAACTACTTCCTTGAAGGAAGAGCACGATAAACAAGGAGCTCTTATAGAGGAAGTGCTTCAACAACATAATCATTTGGCATCAAGCTATGATAGCTTGATACAATTAACAACTAAGCTAAGTGCAAGAGAAGGAACTTCAAATAATCTAAAGGTTAATGCTAACTTCTTATTTGAGGGACATAGTGGAATCCAAGCAAGAACTCTTCGGTTGGATTCCCCATGTTTTGATGGTGGTGATCCCAATGACTGGATTCTAAAGGCATAATAGTTTTTTTGCATATTGTCAAACGTCAAAGGACCAAAAGTTACAAATTGCCTCATTTCACATGGAGAGGAAGGCGTTGTCATGGTATTATTGGTTGATGGAGTCTAGCCCGACAACCAATTGGGAGGACTGTCTGGTGGCTCTCCATATTAGGTTTGGACCCTTGACATATGAGGGATCTAGTTGGAGTTTTCACCAAGTTAAGACAGACAGGAAGTGTAGAAGAATACCAAACAACTTTTGAGGTTTTGTCAAACAAAATCACTAGAGTAAGAGAAGAATTTTGCATAAGTAGATTACGAGATGAATTGCTTGTTATTGTTACCATGTTTAAATCAAACACTCTCTCTATTGTTTTTGGGTTGGCCTAATTGCAAGAAAATGAGGTCGGTATAAGACAATACCCTTATCGAAACACAAACACCCAAAACAACTCACCTCCAAACCACCACAAACCAGCATCACTAAAATTATGAGGACCAAATCCAATACCACCATTTATTTCACAACCTAACCCAAATCCCTTTAGAAGATACCTTTTTCTCATTAAAAGACTGAGTTCTAACCAAATACAAGAGATGAGAGATAAGGATTTATGTTATAATTGTGATGAAAAATACCAAATTGGATATCAATGTAATAGGCCTAAATTGTACTAGTTAGAAGGGCAGGGTTGGAGGGGGAGACTTATGAGAAAGAGAAGAGGATGACAATGATAATCAGAGTAATAGGGTGCCCACTCGGTCACCGCTCCTAGTTGAACTGCTAATTATTATTTTTTTCTTTGCATGCCATAGAAAGAGTTCCTTCCCCAAAGGCTATGTGATTAGTGGGAAAATTGGTAAACATTCAATTATTATCCTTATTGATACTGTAGTGCACATAGCTTCATATATGTGAATGTAGTAAGAAAAATAAGGCTACCAATGAAAGAAAGCCACTTGGTAGTCCAAGTTACTAATGGAGAAACTTTTCATTGCCAAGGTTGTTGTAAAACGGTATTACTTAGGCTACAGAGCTATGATGTTTTGGCCAATCTTTATTTGCTAACCTTAGGAGGGTGTGATGTTGTATTGGGGGTATATTGATTGAGGAGTTTGAGAATAATTTAGTGGGATTTTGCATATTTAAGCATGAGATTTCACATTGAAGGCAAACAATTTTTGTTGCAAGGTTTAAAGCCACCTTCAAGCTCACTAGAGGAGGAGCCTAGATTAAAAAAGACTATTATGGTTGAATGAAGAGGCATTTGGTTGTAATTAATAGAGGCAGACAACACCAAATAAAGGGCACCAACATATCTTACCACACATATTATTCTAGATAATTTCAAGGCAATGTTTATCGAACCTAGTGGTCTTCCTCCCACTAGGGTCCATGTTCACCAGATCCAGTTACATGATTTAGCCAAACCAACCTGTGTAAGACCATACTCCTACCCCTACTATCAGAAAGAAGAAATTGAGAAACTTGTTAAGGAGATGTTGTAGGCTAAAATCATTCAACCTAGTCAAACTCCATATTCTTCACCAATTCTTTTGGTGAGAAAAACAAATTGGAGCTGACCCATGTGTATCGATTATCAAGCTCTAAACAAAGACACTATCAAAGATAAGTTTCCCATGCCTAATATAGATGAATTGTTGGATGAGTTGCATGAGGTTGAATTGTTTTGCAAGCTTGATTTAGATAAGATTACCATTAAATCAAGATGAAACCTGAAGATGTGTCCAAAACTGTCTTTCATACCCATGAGGGGTATTACGAGTTTTTGGTGATGCCTTTTGGGCTCACTAATGCACCATCAACTTTTTGATAGGTTGATGGATAAGATATTCAAATCTCACCTTAAAAAAATTGTGATAGTATTTTTTGATGAAATAATTGTGTATAATAAGTCTGTGAAAGATCATGTGGTTCACTTACACACTATGTTGGATATTTTAAGGCATCACTAGTTAAACCTTCAAATATGTTTTTGGGTGTAAAAAAATGGAGTACTTGGGCCATGTTATTTCCTGAGAAAGGGTTATGGCAGATCCCATAAAGATTTTGAGTCATGGTAGAATGACCTATACCTAAAAACCCTAAGGTTCTAAGGGGATTCTAAGCCTAAAAGGTTATTACAAGAAGTTTTATAGAAGTATTGAAGCTCCCTTAACTGTATTATTAAAGAATAATTCTTTTACTTGGAATAATAAGGCTACTCAAGCTTTTGCAGTTCTCAAAGCAGTTATAGTGACATCTCTTGTTCTTGGATTACCTAATTTTGCAAAGCCTTTTATGGTAGAGTATGATGGCTCAAGGATTGGGTTTGGAGCTGTTTTAATGCAACAAGGGTGACCATTAGCCTATTTAAGCCAAACTTTAAAGGGTAAAAACCCATTCTTATTAACTTATGAGAAGGAATTCTTGGCTCTAGTTCTGGCTATTAGAAAATGGAGGCATTATTTATTGGGGCACCATTTTAAGGTATGAACAAACCAACAAACATTTAAATATATACTGGAACACAAAGTTAAGACCCTCTTCCAGAAAAAGTGGGTTGCTAAGTTATTAGGTTTTAACTTCAGTGTGGAATACCGAAGTGGGAAGGAAAACAAGGTCACTGATGCATTATCAAAGCTACCTGCTGAGGAAAAAGGTCCAAACCTTCAGATGAATGAGACCACTAAGGGGAAAATCAGGATAGTTAGTGTTGTCAAAGCTACTTAGTGGGAAGAGCTTTAGCAAACATGCAATCAGGACCCCTAATTGTAACAACTTCTCAGTCGCTGCTATCAAAGTGACCTCGATCCTTATAGGTACAAAATCTGTGGGGGGTTGTTATTTTATAAGGGGAGACTGTATTTAGGTACCTTATGACCCTACCAAGAATTTATGCTACAACATTATCATAGTAGTCCTATTAGGAGGCATGCAAGCACTCAGAAAACACATGCAAGAATTAAATAAGAATTTTTTTTTTGGCATGGCATGCACAAAGGCATCAGGAAATTCATAAAGGAGTGCGAAATGTGCCAAAAAAACAAGACAGGGAACCTCAAACCAGCAAGACTCTTACAATCTCTGTAAGTACCAAATAGAGCATAAACTGACATTAGTATAGACTTTATAGAAGGGTTGCCCTGTCAAAAGGGTATAGTGTGATCATGGTGGTAATTGACAGATTCAACAAGTACAATCATTTTATTCCTATATCACACTCATACACGACAATAGTCATAACATAATAGTTCATGGATAATATATTCAAATTATATGGCATACCATAAAGCATAGTCAGTGACAGAGATGTAATATTTACTAGTTTTTTTTAAGGAATTTTTTCGTTTGAACGGAACACGACTACTGATGAGCTCCACATACCATCCCCAAATGGATGTTTAGATAGAAGCAATGAACAAATGGTTAGAAGGGTACTTGTGATGCATCACCAAGGACCGACCCAAAGATTGGGCCAATTGGCTAGCCTTAGCTGAATGGTCATACAATACTTTTTTCATTCCTCCATAAGTCTTAGTCCTTTTGAGGCTGTCTATAGACAAGCTCCACCACGCATTCAGCCTTATGAGTCGGGTCAATAGCAGTACAAGCTGTCGAAGAGAAGTTGAAAAGTCATGACTTTATATGCACCTTAGTGCATGAGAACCTACAATAAGCTCATACACGAATGAAACAATATGTTAATAAGAACATAACTAACAAAGAGTACGAGGTAGGAGACTGGGTCTATTTAAGGCTAAGACCCTATCGACAGATGACAGCCACAATAAGAAGGAACTTGAAGCTCTCAGTGAGGTATTTTAGGCCTTTTCAAACTATTCAAAAGGCTGGGAAAGTCTCTTATAAGCTGGTTTACCCCAAAATTCAAAGATATACTCGGTATTCCACATATCTTGCCTTGTAAAGTAGCTTGGGGCTCAGATACATCCTAACCCTAACTTAGTGACACTAATGGAGGATGGGACGCTAGCTTCCAATTTAAAAAAGGTGCTTCCTAGAAGATTAAAGAAAAAGGAGGAATCAGGCTGGAGCTAAGCTCTTAGTTTAGTGGGAAGAATATAATGAAGAAGATGCAATTTCGATGAATTTAGATGAGCTACAACAAAAATATCCTAAACTCATAGGCGAGTTCTTCTAGAAAGAGAAGCTATGTTATGGGCCTAGATCTAAGGACTAAGTAGGCAGGGAAATAACTTGTTGGTTAGGGGCATCTTTGTCTTTTTAGTTTATTTATTTATTTTAGGTTTCTTTATTTTAGTTGGGGGCATAATGTATAGTAGGTAGTTATTTGTCTACACGTAGAGAAGTTTTGTTGTGTGGTCCTGTACCATGTGCTTCTAGACACATTACTCTTCATTCTGGATGGTTGGATTGAAGATTGGTACTGTATGAGCTGATCGTTTCAACATAAAATGGGGTTGTCAGTATTGTGAGCCTTTTCTCAAACTTTGTTCTCTTTAATCTTGTTGTATTCCAAGAATAGGTTATTTTTGATGATATATATGTCGTAGCCCTTAGTTGAATCTGAGGAAGAACATTGTGAACCCATTATTTGTGATAATGGAAGTTTTAAGTGGACCACGGTCCCGTGGTTTTTCCCATATTGAGTTTTTCACATAAAAATCTTGGTGTTGATTTGTGTGATTATTTACATTATCTTGTTAATTGTATGATCCCATTATTTTGATTGCACAAAAGGAGAAAAAGAATTGGGACTTGTGAATGGTAATCCGCCAAATTGGTGCCCGATTGTTTGAGTTCTTTTCCCAACAAGTTTCAATCTGTTTCTGTAATGTTTATTTAAGCTACTGTATATATGAATGGAATTAACAATTGAGTTCAAACCACTGCTGTGTGCATCAGGATGTCACTGGCTCATTGAATTGCAGAATTGTTATACAAATTCAATTACCAAATTCATAACATCACTGTTTAAGATATGTCCAACCCGTTTAATATTCGGAACCCATGGGCTGTGGGGGTGGTGCATGATGTGTAAATTACAAAACTATGATGAGTCGTGGCGCAATTGACTGCGAGAGAAAGAGGCGTCGTCGACGTGAGACAGATACATCCTCTGACCAACCCGACAAAAAATGGCACATTTATGCCTAACGTTTGACAGTCCTTCCTGTCTTCTAAGAACAGAACAGAAAGACAAAAAGGAAAAAAAGTGGGCATTAGAAATTTAATTTCTCTTATGCTGAATTATTCAATTCTCTCACAACAACAATGAAGGGACGAGTCACTAGCGAAGTATCTGTAAAATGGATTCTGTTTGTCTGTGTATTTTGCTTCACTACTGGAATTCTCTTCTCTAACAGGTCCACCCTCCCTCTTCATTTATCTTTTTTCTTCCCCCTCAGTTTCTGACCTTTGTCAAATCGAGTTTGTGTGTTTGTGCGCAGATTATGGGATTCCTCAGCTGAACCCCACAGCCAACAGGTCCTATCCCAACGAAGACATGAACAAGTATTGCAAGTCATCAATGACGACTTCACAACTAACAAGGTTTTTATTATTATTATTTTTTATCTCTTTTCTATCACAACTCATCATAATTAGTTTGCCCATCTTTTTTTATTGACTTTTGCTTTTCTTTTTGGTTCTGAAGTCATCTTTTTCTTTCTAAAGAATCTTTCGCATAATAACGATGCGATGGACGAATTGTTGAAGGCTCATGAATCAATTCAGTGTGTGTTTCTTTCACTAACCTTAAATTTAGATTCGTTTTTTTTTACCTTTTCATCTTTGTTAACATCGGTTTCACTTTTGTGGAATTATTGAATGCCTGACAGATCATTAGATAAGTCAGTTGCGATGCTGCAAGTGCAATCAGCAGCATCTAGGAGTTCTCAAGAGATGAGCCTGGATAGCTCTGCTGCTGTGTCAACCTTGTCTCGCGAGGGATCGGCAAGGCAGAAAGTTTTCATGGGTTATTGGGATCAATTCTGCTTTTAGTAGTAGAAAGAGACGTGATTCAATTAGAGAGACTTGGATGCCTCAGGTTTTAATTTGTCTTCAGTGCATTTCTTGTTTGTTTATGAAAAACTGGGTGTTCTAGCTTGATGATTTTAGTAATTTTGCAAAACAAATTTGTTGTTTGATGAGGAAAGAAACTTATGCAATTGGAGCGTGAGAAGGGTATTATTGTCCGGTTCATGATTGGCCAATATTTATGCAACTGGTTGTTCTTATATTTATGCTGTCAGTTGCTATTTTTGAAGAGATACGTCTTTGTGGAATGTTAGTTATTTACCAACACAAAATCCCTCAGATGTTATCCTTCTTCTGGAACAGATGGATAGTCAAGAAAATTGGTCAATGTTAGAGAGCTTGGTTTTAGCTAAAGGTTAGACTCCGAGGATGAGGGGACTAGGGACTGCTGTTTGCCACCTTTCCCTATTCCTCATTCCTCTCGTTTCCTGCCTGTGAGGTTTCTGTAGAGTGTTGCATAGCAGTATCCAGAAGTACAAGTAGTTGATCCTGAAATTGCAGCATTAGAATGCTCTGACTAATATAAACATCATAAGTTGACTTGACATGAGGTTTTATCTTATTATATATTTATATATATCTGCACAAATTTCTCTGTTCCCTTGATGACATCTGCATTTATTTGTTTCAGTGCAACATCTAACAGCCTTTTAGACAGAGCCATTGATTCAGAAGATGCTGTTTTCAGTATCTTGAAAGCTACAATATACTATGCCAGGAATCAGATTTCATTATTTTAAATTTTATAGGAGCACGTTGAAGGATACCATGAATTGTCTGCAAAAACAAAAATTTTCCTTTCCTCAGCAGTTGCAATGTGGGATGCAGAGTTTTATGTCAAGGTGGATGATGATGTTCATGTTAATCTGGGTACGCACTGGCGCTTAGCATCTTTGTATATAAACTCTTTAAAATATTCCCCATTACCTGAGATGATCTCACACACCTCTTTCTTCTGTAGGCATGCTAGCTTCCACACTTGCTCGCCATCGATCAAAGCCAAGGGTGTACATTGGATGTATGAAATCTGGACCTGTTCTTTCCCAAAAGCAATTCTTTTAGGCCCTCTCTGTACCGATGATAATATTGATTTTCATTATCTTTGCCTCTACAAATTGGTGTTGCGTACATCTTAATTTCCCATTCTATTCTTTAGGAATGTCAAGTATCATGAACCAGAGTACTGGAAATTTGGGATAAGAATTTTCAATTAGGAATTTGGTTGGCTAATTCACCTGCTGGGATGCCACATATGGATTGGGGAGCTCTATTTTTGTTTAAAAATATTTAAAATATTAATTTCATTTTTTTTTCAAGAGTTTATGTTGCGATTCTGATTGTTACTGCAGGCCCATATTGTGGTTTATTGGTCTTGAGGTTGAGCTCATTGATGACCGCAACATGTGCTGTGGGACACCACCAGGTATTGCTCTCAAAATACCAGTATGAACAGCATATATCGCTCAAAATTGCATCACTGGTAGGAATTTAATAAGTAAAAAGAAGAATGAATTGTGGTTCTTGCTTAAGATTGTTACAAGTTTGAATATAGTTTTTAATTTAATCTCGCAAATAGCATGTCTGGAACAACTAGGCATTTATATGGTTCTACTATTCTTCTCCATTTCGAACTTGCTACTTGACTCTGCCACTTCAGACTGCGAGTGGAAGGCACTGGCTGGCAACGTGTGCATTGCATCTTTTCACTGGAGCTGCAGTGAAATCTGCAAATCCGTGGAGAAGATCAAATTTGGTCATGAAAAATGCGGAGAAGGAGATGAACTTGCATGGAGTGCTCTCTTTTAAAATTAGGTGGAATTGCATTTGTTGGCAATCAAAGATTATGAAGTTATTCAATTGTGGTTCACCATTGAAGAGTGCTGGAGCAAGACCTTTGGAGTGGATATTTCTGTAGAACCTTTCAATGGAAACTGCTATTTAATTGCATGGATATGGGTTTTGGAAGATTTGTGTTGTGCAGATCTCTTCATTGCCATGCACACCCCATCATTTTATTTTCAGATAGGACTGAGGAGTAGAATCACTTCGTTGGAGGCAAACAGGAGAACAGATAGTTGAATGCAATTTATGAGATAGATAGATAGATACACACAAGCTGGGTGTCGGTGTTGCATTCCAGCCCGAGTTTTCTTGAGCAACATTAGCTCCATTGGACTGGCGACACTTTTGTTTAGTTGAAAAAATGGGGAAAAGATGGCACTGCTTATGAATGATAATGCAGATTCTTACTGTCTTCAATGGAAATTTCAACATTCAATTTTACTTTATGGGAGGGAGGGAGGGTTGTTCCCATTTGTGAATTTCGAGCAGGGGAGGGTTGTTCCCATTTGCGGTCTGGTTGCACTGCTAGCAGAATTAACACAGTTTGGACTCCATGCTAAACATAATGATGAACATGTAAAGAAAAAGAAAAAACCAGTCATAGTAATGGACCTAATTGGATCAAATAAATTAGTTTTGTTTTAATTATATGATAAAAAAAAATAAGCAAAGACAACAAATGGATCAAATTGAAGAAACGACAGCTTGGAAAAAATATTTTTTTTCTAACGGGGATAAACAATATAGCTCAATTTCAAGCTCATCAATACATATATATATAACAAAATTGTGTTAAAAAACTAAAAAAAAAAAACCTGGATTAACTCAAGTTAGCATAACAAACTTATAACCCTGATTATCAAGGTCGAGCCAACTCAACTTATCTTACCAAACTCGTGGTCTAAGTCATGATATCAGAATGACCTAATAAAAAAAACATTTTCTTTTTTATATATAAAAAACCAATATTGAATTATGAAAGCAGAAAAGAAAATCAGTAAAAAAAATGTCAACTTACGCTAACTTTTTAAACTCGTAACCTAGATCATTATATCAAAAACACTATATCTGAAAAAACCATAAAGCCTGATTAATATATTCTTATTTTAAAAAAAAATCATACCTTTTTCAAATCATACTTTTTTAAAGAAAATTTTATTAATTACTTTAATAGATTTTTAATTGAAAAATCAAATTAACTTAATGACAAAATCAATTTATGTATGTAAGATTAATAATATGTCAATGGTATATTTTTTATGTTTACTAATTATGACATTTTTGTTTGCACTTGTGCCTCAGCATTTATATTCTTTTAGTTTATATTGCTAGATACTTGACTTGTGCTGTGACTTTAATATTTTTCACAACAAAGAAATTAATAAACAAACTTTTTCCTAATGTTTTTGTAGTTTAGAAATTCAAAGTGAAAATAAAAGCATTTACACTTACATGTAATCAAATAAATTAAGAAGTACATGTGTTAATAAATGAAAAAAACATAAATGATAACAAAAAATAAAATAAAATAAAAATTCAAGAGACAATATAGATCAAGATATTTAATCTAGCAAGACATGATATTTTCTTGGTTGTGTTTGCTAAATTATTTTATTCAATCGAATATTAATAGAAATAAACACACAAATTAAAATGATTCGATAAAATAATTAAAAAAAATCATGCAAGGCTTTTTAATTAAATGATGTATCGTTTGTTAAGGAAAATATTTTTCTTCAACAAAACTTTTATACACAAGTTTCTTTAACATGTTTTATAGTTAAAAAAAGTTTTTAAGTGAAAATCAAAAAACTTATGCACACATGTAATCAAATAAATCAAGAAACGAAGTGTGCTAATATACAAAAAAAAAAAAAAACATAAACAAGAATTAAAAATAAAACTTAGAAAATCAAGAAAGAGATATAGATCAAGATATTTAATCTCTCAAAATGAGATATTTGCTAGTTGTATTTGCTAAATTTATTTATTAAGATATTTTTTTTATTCAATCAAATGATTATAGAAATAAACACACACATTAAATTAATTGAATAAATAAAAAACATTATACAATGCTGCAAATATTAGAAATATTATCTGAAAAAATATTTTTTATATAAAAGAGTAAAAAACAAATTATAGCTGAATTACAAAAACCTATTCAAAAAATAAATGTATAATAATAATAATAATAATAATAATAATAATAATAATAATTTAAAAGAGGTCTCTAAACAAAATAAAAGAGAAAATAAGTATTTACCTAAATATAAATTAAAAAATATATATATAAAATAATTTTTAAATAATAAAAAACAAAACTAAACATTCTAAAGACTATCAAACCAAGCCAACTAGCCTAGCCCATATTATTAGGGCCCACACAACTAGGCTATTAATTTTTAGTTAGACAATGCATCATTTGTTGAATAAAACATTGTTTTTTCAACAAAAATAATTTATATACAAGATTTTTCAATACATTTTTATAGTTAAAAATATAAATTCTAAGTGAAAATAAAAAACTTTATGCATACATGTAATTAAATAAATAGAGAATTATGAGTATATTAATAAATAAAAGAAACATACAAAAACTAAAAATAAAAGTGGAAAATCAATAGATATATGTAGATCAATATATTTAATCTATCAAGATAAGATATTTATCTAGTTGTGTTTGCTAAATTTGTTTATTAAGATAATGTTTTTATTCAATCAAATGATTATATATATATACACACAAATTAATTGATTAAATAAAAAAAATTAATATTATACAAGATTGGACTTATTAGAAATATTATCTAAAAACAATTTTTTTATTTTAAAAAAATTAATCTATACAAAACAAAACAATTATAGATGAATCATATAAGCTTTTTCAAAAATTAAATGCATAAGAAAAAAAACACATGTCATTTAAAAGAGACTCTTAAAATAAATTAAAGAGAGAATTATTATTAATCTAAATATAAAAATTTGAAAAAATAAAATAAAAAGCACTATTTTAAAAAAAAAATTAGAAACAAAAACGAAGAAGAAAAGGTTAGGCCAACTCACTTGAGTAATTTTGTTTGGGCTCGCGTAACTGAGTTGTTGTTAATTTTTTACATGTTGTTTGCCCTAAATTGTTTTAAATCAAATGACATGTCGTCTAATTTTCTCTGGAGTAAGTGGCTTAAAAAATCATGGTTTAATTTTTTTTTTTTACCAAAAAACACTTGTTTTTCAATCCATTTTGACCCAAAATACATAGAAAACATTATATAAATGTGATTAGTGTATCTATGGCCTAAAAAAACCAAAAATACATCATAAAAATTGAAATCAACTTAAAACCAGAAAACTACCCTAACTCAAATATGTTTTTCATGAATTTTAAAAGTAAGAAAACATTTAATTTAAACTTTCCTCATCAAATGGAATCATTTGACGTAAATATAAACTATTTGATGACCTAAATCGGTATCAATGATATTTTTATCTTTGAAATGAGATGGCTTTTTTCTTCTTTTAATTGGAGTTTAAAAAAATAACAAAAATGAACTTTTGTACAAAAATTGAACTTTTGTACCATATTGAATTGGAAAATATGGGGGTATTAAAATCATATAATCGTGTTATTTTTAAAGTTTTAGGATCAAAAAACATCTTTTCCAAAACTTCTTACACATCACTTGTGTTTGACGTTTTTTTCCATTATGATCTTTGTTCTTCCTATTATTCTACCATTGACTACGAAATCAAAAGTAATTGACCTTCAACTAAAATCAAATTGCCTAAAATAAAATTTTAAGGATGAAAAAAATTTATTGAAAAATACACAGCAGATCCACAATGTTTTGTGTATTTTTTTACTAAGCCCACTCTACAATTAAAATATCATGGCTTTTAGATTCATACTTAATACTACTACTACTAATAATGTCTGCAGTGACAAGAATTTGAGAATAAGAGATTTGGTTTTTCTTTGTAATCTTAGGTTTGAGCCATATGATTGCTAATATGATGATCACTAGAGGTTTACATAGTTATTAATTTCAGAGCCCGTGGGATTAATCGATGTACATGTAAGCTGACCCAAACACCCATGTTAATCAAAAAAATAAAATAATAATGTATGCATTGTCAATTAGAGGGACCAATTAACCTATAAGGAACTAAAATGAACTTTGCAAACCAATTTAAAAAATACCATCTATTTTACTTGTTATTTTCACAAGTATTCTATCTTTCAACTCAACCCTCTCCCCTAAAAAAAATGCAATTAAATTCTAATTTGAGCTAAAAAAGATTTAATTGTGTAAAATAAAAGTTAGATTACTAACTAAATTATCTCAAAAAAATACTATAGAAATCTACAATGATATGTAACAAAAAAAACTTAGTAAAACCTCTCTGTCTTTTATTTTAGACCATGATAATGCCTGCATTGTCCTTTTTTATTTATTTTTATTAAAATTTTAGTTTTTATTCGGCCTCTACACTGTGTTAACAAGCTAGAACACCCTCTCTAAACCAGAAAGTGAACTCAATTGACTCAACTTCTTCCTGATCTTCCTCCTCAAATGAGAATTGAAGTCTCTTCATAGAATAGAAAAACAAAATCAGTTGTAATAATATAAGAAGGTAAACAATAGAAACAGAAATTTGAAGAGAAATGGAAAACTCGGACATATCGCTGGGATTGCACGACTTCCTAGAACGGATGCGCCATCCTTCCGCCGCCGATTTTGTCAAATCCATTAAAAGGTCTCTCTCTCGCTCATCTCTCAGAGCACACACAGAATCTATAAATAGAGTATTTATGATTGTATTCGAGTCTTTTTTATCTTCTTTGTATGTTCATACATAATATCTTAATTCAGATTGTTTGTCGATGTTCTTCTTTCTGTGACATGAAAATGCAATTACTATAATAAGCTTGAATTTTGAAGTGCAATTTTTCTAGATGCTAGATGGTATTAAACATCACTGCAGAAACGATAGTTTAGACCCCTAGAAACGACTGGGTTCTTTCTTAATTAGAATAGAAAGCAATTTCCATGAGAAGAGAAGAGAATTTATATTTTTTTGTGGGTAATAATAGTTTTGAATGGTGGATTTTCTTTTGGTGCTCAATTCCGTTTGTCATGTCGAAATGCTTCATTGTGGATCTATTGAGTTTAGTTACAATGGCTATATACGTTTGCTGGGATCCATCTATTTTTAGGAACGCAACGATGCAGAAAATTACTGCTACCACCTAGCTGTTGGAATTGAGTTGAGAAGGCAGTTTTCCTGTGTTTCCTACCAAAGCATTAGTATTAATGCTAAATGGTTTGCCATGAATTTGTTTAACTTAAAAATATAAGGTTTGACTGTGCGATGGTACCTCTGTATGGCAGCTTTATTGTCTCCTTTTCAAACCATGCTCCTGATCCGGAAAGGGACAGTGCTCTCGTACAGGAGTTCCTTGCTAACATGGAAATGGCTTTCAAGGCTCATCCGCTTTGGGCTGGTTGCTCTGAGGAGGAGCTTGAGAGTGCTGGCGAAGTGAGTTATACCTTGACGACATTCCATTATGATATGAAAATTGTGATATATTAATGTTTCCTTTTAAGTTAGCCAGATCTTTTTGCTAGGAGGCCACAACAGTAATTACTTCTTGCTTAATGAATGACAATTCTTATCGATGTTCATTTCTTACTTCTGTACTTTCTCTAATATACAGGGACTTGAGAAGTATGTTATGACAAAGTTATCTTCCCGTGTATTTGCTTCAGTTCCAGATGACGTAAAAGTTGATAAGCAACTTTCTGAAAAGATATCCTTGATTCAACAGTTCATTCGACCAGAAAATTTGGATATTAAGCCTACCTTTCAAAATGAAACATCATGGCTGGTGAGATGAGTTTTCCATAACCATTTATTTTCTTTTCATGGCAAAGATAATATTTTCCCTTTGCTCAGAGTGCAATTTGAAAATCTCTGTTTGAAACAATGGATGTGTTCCAAGCAGCCACAATTTCACAACACGAAAGCAGCAGCTTTAACCAGTGGCATTAATTTATTCTTTATAAAAGAGGCATAATTCCTCATGTTAGCAACTTTTTCTGTAGAAAACATTGCATGGATGATGCATTGTTGTTAGGCCTGCCCTGTCCACTCCCTTTTTTTTTACATTAATATAACTATGGAAGACATGTCTTTTTCAATATACAGAATCATGCAAAATGGAGGTAACTTTTTTTTCTTTCCTCATTGCTAGAATTATTATTGTACTGCATTGCCCTTGTAAATGCTTTTGTGTCAAATCACTCTTATACAGGCTGAACCACCTTTAGATGGATCCAATCTTGTTATGCCTTGTGATCTGAAAGTAACGCCAAATATTTTTGTTGTGTTTGCTTGCCAAGAAGGCATGATCCATATATTTTACTTGACAGTAGTATTCCATTATTTATCTCAAATAACTAAAGCATTTTCTCTAAGGAAATCATAAGAGAAAATAGCAAAAATTTAGCAATTCAAATTGAGCTAATCTTCTTTTATTTATTTCTTAGGAGCCAACTTGAACAACATAATGTGGCCAAGACTTTTATCAATCATCTGCTGTTTTCAATTTTGGGATTTTTTCTCTCTCTATAATCCATCTTATTTATATGACGTACCATCCCATCTTCCATTTTTTTTTTGTCAAATCAAAGAATTTTATCAATCTGTGTTTGCTTGCTGACAGACGAATTGAATAATCAGAATAACAGAGTTGACTGGTTAATGTTTCTCAGTGAATAATGCATACAGGTCTTTTACACTTCTGTAATAAGTACATTGTAAACCAAATCATTATCTTTTGGCTAAGTGAGCTTATTACTGAGGGGGGTTGTTCCATGTTGGGTGGTCCTGGATCATATCCTGGTTATCTTCAGCCTTTTCTTATCCATTTCTTTATGTTTGTGTTGGCAGCTTGCCCAAAAAGAGCTGCAAAAGGTCAACTTATACAGAGCACCAAGAGACAAGCTTGTGTGTATCCTCAATTGTTGCAAAGTCATAAATAATCTACTGTTCAATGCCTCAATGGCTTCAAATGAGAATCCTCCTGGAGCTGATGAATTTCTTCCCGTTTTGATTTATGTTACTATAAAGGTTAGATAAACCATTGTAATAATTAGATTTACTTGGCATTAAATTTTAAATTGTTCTGAGTTTCGCTTCCATACCAAAGGAAATAATTTGTTCTGAATGAACTGTTCACTCAATCATTATCATCATTGGGTAAAGCTGATTGCTGTGTTTTAATTAGCATCTCTAGAGGAAATACTGGACTAGATTTGAGGTTTTCATAGCAAGTTCTGATTCAAAATGCTTATGATCTCCAGGTTTCAACCCTCCAAGTTTCTTAAACATTTGATTCAAATTTGAATGTCACGCAGATCAAAACTTTACATGCTTGTGAAGAGTTCATTTGTGTAATTAATAAAATAGCACATGCACATCAATAGATTAATTGTGTGGACTCAAGTTGATGTAGTTCCTCTTCTGTGATCATTTAATCTGCCACGTAACATTTTGATCTTTACTGTCCTAATTTTTTTACCTGCGAGCATTTTTTTTTCTAGAACTCTTGTAAAAATCGAACTAAAGATTCATAGATTATCAGATTAATTCTGTTGATTTGAATTCTCATTATGTAGATATCTTCCTTTTGATTACTGAAAGCCTGAATTTTTGCATTAGAACATGCCTGATAACATTGATGGAATTCAATACTATTCTCAAGCAACCCAAAAGGCATTTAATTCTTATAGTCTCCTCTTTGGTTTGCTCAATTACAAATTTGATCCACATTTCATTTTATTCTCTTCTAACTCAGACCAATCTGCCTCACCAAAATCTTGCAGGCAAATCCCCCACAACTGCACTCGAATTTGTTGTACATTCAGCGGTACAGGTGTCAATCTCGACTAGTTGGAGAAGCAGCCTATTTTCTTACAAACATTCTCTCGGCAGAGTCTTTCATCTCAAACATTGATGCCAAATCACTTTCATTGGAGGAATCTGAGTTTGAAAAAAACATGGAACTTGCTCGAGACCTTACTGGCCTTTCAACTGATTTGAATGGTCTGCCTACTCAAAGTGATCAAAATGCAGGAAACAATTCCAGAGCAGAACTTGTGGAATCCAAACATCGAGCTTTGAGCTCTAAGAAGGAAAGGGACTCTTCTGTTGGATCCAGATCTTCTGAAGCAACATCTATGAGTAAGGATGTGCAATATGCCAAAGATGAGTCGCCAATGGAAAAGATTTCATCACTCTCAGATATAGAGAATAAAGGAGCAACTTTGCTTTTGAAGGAGGATCTGACAAGTCAGGTCTTTCGAGAATTCCCCTACTTGTTTGCCAATGTTGGTGACTTATCAATCAATGATGTAGAAGACCTACTAAATAATTACAAACAACTTGTCTTCAAGTATGCTTGTCTTTCTAAAGGGCTGGGTGTTGCTAATCCATCTCTTCCTTTGACTAGCTCTCAGACGCAAGTTCAAGGTGATGTCAAAACTCTGAACTATGACCAAGATACCACAGCAGTAGGGGCAAATAATGAGTCAGGTGTTTATACTGGTATGACAGATGGTTCAAATCTGGTTTCCCTTGTTGATGAAAAGAATGTTGGATTGAAGCCCAGGAACCATCAAGAGAGCAACGAAGGAGAGCCAAATGACGAGTCACAGACACATACTGGTATGACAGATGATTCAAATTTGCTTTCCCTTGTTGGTGAAGAGATTCTTGTATCAAAGCCTACGCAGAACGAGGCAATGGTGCCTCAGCATGAGGGAAAGGATGAAAATTCTCAATGATAGCCACTGGGACATGTCTGCTGTGGGAGTAAAATGACTCGGCACTACAGTAGCCATCAGAGCTACATACTTTCCCCTTCATCTGAATGGATTGCTATCTTATTTTGATGTTGCAACGAGTAAGTTATAACACTATCAGTCAATGTGTGGTGAGACCTATCAGCGAGGAAATGGAGTTGATCATTCTCTCTTTCTTGCATTCATCAAATAGCATTTCACAAGGGAAATGGACTTTATAGCAGCTCGATTCCGCAAAGCCTCAACCCGGACCGCGTTCAAAATTTGTTAAATACTTGTAGAGCAATTTGATCAGCAATGATAAGGTTGCGTTTGAAAACTGGATGGTTATTTTCTTGCCTTCATTGTCTGTCCATGTATAACCCCAATCAAAAGGTATGAGTTTGCAGTTTTCGTACTGTTTTCCTTTATGTTCCCATTTAGCATCTGTGCAAGTGAGGATGTGACCGTACAGCCGGTTGCGGTAATGTTGAGTGACCCCAATATCATGCCATTCGTATTTGTTTATGAATGAAATTTGATCCAAGGTTAAGGCTGATTTGAGTTTTGACACTTTCTTTTAATCTGGCTTCTGGTCTTTGACATGCAGTTTAAGAGCTTATTTGGTATTGTTGTTTTCAAAATGTTTTTTTGTTTAAAAATATATTAAAAAAAATATTTTTGTTCATTAATTGAAAAATATTGCAGTACAAATCCACTATTAACTTTTGACCTTTGTCGCCTAGTAATGTAGATTTAGACTATGTTTGACATTACATTTCAAAAATATATATTTTTTTAAATGAAAATTTATTATTTTTATTTTTTCTTTTAAATTAAATTTTTTTAATGTTTTTAAATTATTTTGATATATTGATGTCAAAAATATTTAAAAAAAAATTATTTTGATGCATTTCTAAACAAAAAATACTTTAAAAAACAATATCAATCACGCTTTCAAACAGACTCTTAAAATCTGATTGTTTATATATATGTATATATATAATATTAATTTAACACAATATACATATATATATATATATATAATAATAATTTCTTAGTGTTTTCTAATCGTTTGTGTATTGGTGTCAAAAATAATTTTTAACTAATAGTTTTTAATATGTGTAACTCATTAGATTCCTAAACAATATAATTTATTATCAAGTCAACAATCAATTAATTTATATTTGAAGATGAGATATATTGTGTCATGATCTCTCAAATATTAGAAAAGTTATTAGTGGAGTGATTTAGCTTTTTAGAGACTGTTTTCTTAGTGTAATTAATATTTTTTTCAACAATAATATTTGAATTTAAAATTAAAAAATGAAGCATATATATCATGTAAATCGTGTTTGTTCTCTACATGATAGTCATTGATCATTTGAATAAAATTTGAAATTATTTTCAAATCTTATTCCACCTTGGCTAAAAATCTCTCAATCAATACTATTTGAGAAAAAATTAAATATTTTTCTTAACTCACTTAGGGTAATGAATCCTCTCTTAATTACTGAAATACTTTTATATAGTTCATGTTATACCTGATGTCATCCCTTTCATTACATTAAATAAGATAACAAATAACATGATCAAAACATAATATTCTTTATATAAAATAACTTAGTGATCTCAAGTTTAATAATCATTTACACAACCATCACATGAGTCTTTCCATAAACATAAATGATCTCTCCATATAGAATTCTCATGCAGGAAAGTTCAGTTTATATATCTTATGACAAACACCAACATGTTATTTTCAAGTGTCTTTTATATCCTAGTGGTGTAAACAATTATTTCTTTTTATAAAAAAATAACATAATATGTATTAATCTCTATGACTTAAAAAATATCTAGTATTAAAAAGAGTATGAATTATGAACATTTTAGAAACAATGCTTTAATGCAATAAGAATTTTACTTTGTAAAAATTATTTTTGACATTAGCACATCAAAATGGTCTAAAAACACACAAAAATATAGTTTAAAGAAAAAATAAAAATAAAAATTAATTTTTTTTTCAAAAGTTCTTTTGAAACAAAATGTCAAAAGAGTTAGCATTGTGGCTAAGATTTTTGTGCAATGAAGTAGTATGTGATAATGGTTATAATCCAATCAACATGATTGTATTAACATGTAAAGATAAATAATCTCTTAACAATTAAGTAGGAGTTGTCTAAGATTAAATTTAAGATCAGTTGGTCAACATTCTCATCAAATTAGTTATTAGTTGAGTGTTTCAAAGATCTTAAATAAATTGAACATGCATGATATTTATGAATCATTTTGATGGGATTGTTAAGCCTTCTCGGATAAGAATTTAGAGTTAATTATTTGATTACAAGGTTTGAAATTTTCTATTTATAACTAGTCTCCTAAGTTAGCATGTCTGTTATCTTATATTATACATTTCTTATTTTCTTAATAAAAAATTCGAAAAATATTTCTTTAAATTTACATAATCTATATATATATATATAAGCATAATACACTCCTTTTTAATTCGTTAATCTAGATCATGAGGGGACAGAGGGGGTCACATTTGATTTTGCCAGCAGTGGCAGGTAAACATGGCACAATTGGATTGGCTGTGCAAGGGACCCTTGAAAAATCATCGCCCTCATTTAGCCTTCCTTCAAGTTTGAGTTCTGATTTCTGTCTTCTTCTATTTGTAATGGGGAGTTCAAAGCAGAAGAAACAGGGCGAAGTACAATACACTTCAATAATTCAAATTAGATAGTGCTGGCAGAATCAAGATAAGAAGCCACACATTGACATTAGCCTCCTAACTTTGGAAAACTGAGCTCCTCTCTCTCACTTTTTAACAGCCCTTCCCTTTTCACAGCCTCCAGAACTTTCAAGTCTTGCTGGCCTCCTTTTGTCTCTGTAAAGGCTTGAAAGAAAGATCAAGAGGGACAGCTAGAAAGATCATGGGTAATGGATACAACCGCCATTTTCGCAACCAGAACCTTCACCTCCAGCACAAGAGCACATTCTTGCCTATGTTATGCTCAAGCGCAGCCATCAAAGATATGACTCTTCCAAAATGGGAAGCCCGATCCATGTCCATTTTTAGCACTGACCCTTTATCTCCGAAGATCGGTTGCATGGGGCAGGTCAAGAGAAACAACAAGATTGTTGGCTTCCCTGCTTCTAACGAGCTCGCAATCACTACCAAGAATAACAATAATGTCAAGTACTCCAGGCTCAAGAGGATCTTCTCTGGCAAGAATCTTAATGGCTCCACCACTTCAATAGCCCGTAGTACTACTGGTCTTAGAAGAAGCGAAGTGGTGATGAATGGTGCTAGCGGCCCCAAGATTGATGATAGTAAGGAGAATTCTGTTTCAGTTAGCATAGAGAATATGGATCCTCCTTTGCCTGTAATCAAGAAGGTTCAGCAACCAGCAGATGGTGGAGAAGCGAATAGTCTTTGGAAGAGGAGATCTGGTGGGCTGGCATTGAAGAATTTGCAGCTGCGAGAGATTCAACTTAATAGGAACATCTTGCACCAACCACTGCTTGATGAGCAGCTCCAAGCAGCAGGGTAGTTAACATAAAGCACAAGCATGCATAGCATATGGTTATTAATGATGTATTTGCAAGCCCAGTTTCGCCTTTATTTTCTTAATTATGTGTTGTTAGAGCAAACACGGGAAGGTGGTGATGTACATGAATTATCTACCAATGATTAGATCTATAGACTGTTACCGCATGCCCTTTTTCTTGTGAAATTATCAATATTTAGATCATGTCAGTTGAATTTCATGTCAGTAGTTTGGGTGTCAATTGTGGGTCATATGTACAATACAGGGACATGGACTTCTATTAAAGTCTACTTTTTCAAGCCACAGCCCTAAATTCACATAAAAAGCAGGGGTAGTGGTAGTAGTAGGGGTAGAAAGTTTTTGAAATCATGTGATCATGAGGTGACAATGGTGGGGGTAGAAAATGGAAACGTACATATCAATGCGGACGGAGCGAGCACAGAGCACATGCCTGTGGAAGAAACAGGGTGGTCAACATTCAAATGTCTTCAACGCCGCACAACTCATGATTATTAGGGGGAAGGGAACTGGAAACAAACAGCAAAAATAACCAAGTAGCTGTGTTTTTGAACTTGGAAGACGTAGCAGACAAGTTGAGAGCAGGAATAATGGGGATGGTTTGAGGACAATCATCTCCGACAGATTTGTTAAATAGTACTAGAGCACACTTGATGGACTTTTCAATATCAGTGCATGCAGCCAATTCTAGATCACGACGAGGGCACACGATTGCTCGTCGGCCATATCCAAGGTTTGACCCGAGCATTTTCGTTCCTGGTCGGAGGAAACTCAGAGTTCAGCACTAAAAAACAAATGGCTCAGGCCAAATTCTCTCACCCAGGAGATTTTCAAAACAGAACTTGTGAGGATTAACGCTTAGGGGTATCTAAGCCTACCTTGAATTCAGGCCACTTCTTGGGAAAGAAAAAAATCTCAGAAGCTCGGGTGTCAAAACATCTATTTTAAGCATAGAATATACAGATTATTTTCATTACATGTGTACCAGATACAAAACTAGGTAATGTAAGAGAAACGGATTAATTCACCAGAAAGCCAATGGCTCGGCGATCATTACATTCTCTTAATTTAATTTCGTAGCATCTAACATTTATACAGCTAAAGGTACAAGTCGAAGCTCATGGCAATCAATTAATACATGTATCAAACATCAACCTTGTTCTTTGTAAGGAGTCCAGATCAATTTGCTAACATCAACGTCAAGACCACCCCGGCCAGCAGCTTTTAGATGACGATCCAGGACCTTCGGATCCGCACATATCACATGCTGCCCTTTCCTGTACTGAATCAATTCTAGGCTTTGAAGGGTTGTCAAAATATCCTCTGCCTTTATTGCTGTCATGTCACTAAGCTCCTGTAAGAATAGAGAAGTCACTCAATAAAGAATTAACATGGCACCAGCCGAGTGACGGGAAATTATGTATAACAAAGAAGAAACTATCGGAGAGGATTTACCAAGACTCAGCATCAGAACAATACTGAAGGAACATTTCGTTTCCTTTCCTTTCCAGTAAAACTTAAATAGAAGTCAAACCTATAAATTAAGACTACACTTACTATACAGCACATTTTATGCCTTTGCCAAAGTGTGAAGGCAATGACCTCGGTTTTTCAAACTTGGTAATATCACTTGGTTACAAGGACTGTCCATGGACCAAATGCTGGTAGACAGGAAATTTCACTTAAATTCAACTGAATGAACCATTAGCTGACACATGCTGCCAACTGGATGTGGCCACTTTTGGTCAACAAAATGGACGGTAACAGCCGTGAATTTCTCAACACAATTCAAATAAGTTGTTGATGGCATTGGTAGATCTGCAGAAAGAAAAATGTCTTGATCTCTCAAGAAATTGCTTACCTTGATAGAAATATTTCCCTTGTGCCTTTTCAAGATGTCTAAAAGAACTCTGGTCCAATATCCTCTGTAGCTCAACAACCCCAGGTCAGAAAGGGGTCTTTCAGGTGTGCCAACTTTACCTTCTTTCTTGGAAAGTTCATATGCTGTACCATGATAAATACTCATCAATTAATTCCACGTACAAAAAAATATTTAAAACAAACAGAATAGCCGTCTTTGTGCATGATGAAATGCAAACCATCAACGTGAAACAGGATCTTACAATTTGGATTTAGCACCAGAAGGTGTTTGCTTGTTACTCAAATACAGCTACTATGATCCACTTAAAAAAATAAAGGCCTGTTACAATCCAAACACTCAATAGCATAGGCGATAACTACTCTCCTAATTAAGTTGTTTTTCTCATTATAGTGTCTTCCAGAGACCTAAATCAATGGTTCTTTATAAAAAAAATAAAAAAAATACAGCTGATAATTTTCAGGATTCAAGCAATTCATATTGATTTCTCTATCCAATTCTAAACTCATCTTTTCCAATTTTCTATTCTCTTGTCTTCCATAATCTAGTTGACAATTGCTTTCATCATGCCACATCTTATCTCCCAACAACACTTCCCTTCACTCCGTCCCACACCCTATACAAAAGGGCAAAAAAAATAAAATATTGGACACATAATTGCAGTTCTATATTTGTACAGTAACACAGGATATTCAAAAGGCGGGAAGCTTACAGAAGGCGATTAAAAACTTCCCATAGCCTTTCCTTTGATAAGGAGGAAGGGTTAGGATACATGCCAAATTATAAGATTCCTCAGAGTGCTTTTCCTGCATGAACAATAAATACAATTAGCTACAGTACTATTTAAAGTTTCTGAAAATAACAGAACCAAGATTTCCAGGATTCTATTTTAGATAATTGTTTTGCTGACTGATCAAATGTGATGAAAACAAGGGGATTTGCAAAAATGAATAATCAAATGAATATCCAGAGAAGATGACATATTATAGGAAAACATAAAGTGCGCACCAATACACATGACATGCTTTCATGTCAATTTTGGTGTTCCTTGATAATTTTTACATGGAAATTCTGAGATGTCAATTCTTGGTGCCGTGTGCATTATAGCATAGGAAATTACAAGCAGCAGCATTTACCTTGGAAAAATATCCAACCATGTGGCATCCTCGATCATCACATTCGCACAAAACATAAAATAGAAACAGGTCAACATCATAATATAGGGTCTTGTGATCAAGAAACAACTTCGCCAAATAACAAAGATTCTGCCCATAAACCTTGTTCTTTTTGCCATCTATCTGGGGGAAAAAAACACCTGAATTACTACATTTTCACAACCAGAATCACCTACATAATGCTTCAAGGTCAATTGGCCTTTTTTGTAACTAGCAAAAATCAAAATTAGGTTGTGGTGAGTATCATTAATGTTGTGAGAAGTGTAGATTAAAAAAAATAAAATTGAAAACCAACAAAGCAGGAAAATATAAGAGAAAGAAAACAATTGAGAAAAACACTAGCAGTCCAGCAATGTGCCATGACATCTGTGCAGGTTCCAGCAAGCTCAGACAATATATTTACAAATCAGATGAGAGAATAACTCAAAAAAACATATAATCAGTGGAATTATGACATACCTCAAACATTGATAACGTGCCACTTCGATAAATTTCATCACCAGGTGGGTGCTTGAGATCACACTTTTTCTACATGAACCAAATAAAAATGATTTAAAAAGATAACCAACAGCCTCACAGCATCTTATGACTGTCAAAAATAAAGATGCTGATTTAAAAAATAAAATGATCAAGAATTCAAATAACTGAGTCAAAACATCACCATAAAAATATTCTGTTTCGTACACTATTTCAAAATTTTGACCTAAGCATAATTAGGCCATTCTCATGCATAAGACATAGCGAAGCTTTTTGTGAACTAATAAAAAATTGGCTTCATACAAACTAATTTTGTTTGTCATCATTTCAAACAGATCAGTGGCAAGAGGCCGGTTAAAAGAATAACACAAAAAAACAGGAAAATAATATCTACAAGCAGATTTATCAAAAAACACTTGATAGTCAGTACTCGCAATATAAAACTCTATTTGCAACATATATAGCAAAATTGCAGCACCAATAATCAAGGCAAGCACAAGAATTTGAGGCACAGCTCACCATATGCCTTTGGAGCTGTTCTTTACGCTTCATGAAATTGAGGCAAAATTCACAAAAGTACAGCTTCAGACAATCATTGTATTCTGGTGGGAAAGGCGAGAAGTACCATGTCTCAATCTCATATCTTCCAAGCTCAATGGTGGCTATATTTTTTACTTTTGTGAATTCCTCGTGCTCGCGTAAGCTAGCAGCATCAAGCTCCTCATGGCCCTAAAAATTTGAAAACAACATCTTCAAATTATAAAATGAAAAATTTCAATAGTGCTTTGATGGACGTAAATACTTCAGAAGCTCATAACTATGACAGCATTAATAGTCAGTAGTCTGCGCCTTACTCCATCAATTAAATCATGAAATTGTGCACAGGATAAGTTACTGTGGACACCAGTAGTTGTATGTGACATTCAGACGTGTGCTTAAGTTAGGAATCATAGAATATGTAAAAGGCCATATTTTGAAAGGTAAAATTTATATATAATATATTGCTTAAGCTTCTTGCAAGTGCGAAGCATCTCATTTTTGTTTCTTGTAAATAAATTGAAGACATGCTTCTAATGGTAAGTAATACCAAAATAATTCTAGATAGCAAACATTAAACAAAAAAGTTAAGAACAATTTAAGATACCTCCACATGCGTCTCATCAATCTTCCGTTTCTGGTGGCGTGTCATTTTCAAGCTTGTAACCTGGAATATCAATCACAACATTTTCTCCAGTCATTTCAATAGAAAAGAACGAAAGAGAATACTGCAAGCAAGATTCTAGAGCAAAAGGGTCTGAGAGATGGACAGCATTTAATGTCAATGGCAAGGGGCACATCAATGACTCATAAATCTGGGAAAACAAAAATGATTACCTTGTCCTCCACCTTTTCATCAACAACAGTCTCTACTGAATCAAGATCTAGATGTTCAAGTTTCACCCACTCATCAAGCCTCCTATTGACTGCCAAAGAGTAAAAAAGACAGACTTGAATAAATACAACTTCCAAAATCACAACAGTGTAAGGTTAATAAACATGTAGAAAATGAGCACACCAAATAATTTATCAGTAAAATATTTGCATTGGTGGGATTCCACTTCACATCTATTTACTAGCTGAACAGAGACAAGAAAATGAAATTATATCCCAATGCTACAGGACATCGCATGCAGATGCATATGCCAGCCTGAGCACATAGATTCATGTGCATCATTTTTTGCAGTTACAGTCTTCCTATTAAATCATGTGACACAATTCTATCCTTAGATATGAGAGCAATAGGGCCTTGAACACGCACACCGAGGAACTCTAGGTTTAAAAGCTAGAATCTTCCTCCGTACATAAGATTTTCCCCCGACTTGAAAGGAAGAGAAAAAGAAAAAAAAGGATGGATGATAGCTGGTATTCACAGATTCTTTTCACACACCACTCTTGACAGGTGTTATTCTGAAGAAAACTCCAAAGAATCAGTTTCTCTTTAAGAATAGACATTTTCCCTCAAATGCAGCAACCATTATCTTCCGTACCAGAATTTGCCCCAAACCATACTCTTCATAGAAATATAATCAGACATTACAAGTTGATAAACCAAATTAATTCACGTTCTAAGTTTCACTTACATGAATCAGAAGAATCAAAGACCAAAAATGAATCCCACGTCAATTAAAAAAGCAACTAAATTCCTAAATCCAAATACAAAAACCCTAACCCTGACCATTGAAAATACTCAAGTAAAACTGACACTTACACTCTGTATAATGCACGTAATACTCGTAATCGTTGGTCCCATCAGACTGAATCTTACGGCGCTCGATGACCTTAACCGGATGGTACTTGCAGTCTCTCCAACGGCACAAAACGCGAGTGCCCACCTCGAGCGGGAACATACTCGCTTTCCTCTTCTTAACCACTTCGGATTCGACCGTAAGCATCATTTCAGTGGCACGTGGAGGCATTCCGTTATTAGGGTTTTGATCGCCGTCGTATGTGGCGGAAGCGTCGGTGGTGGGAGGCAGAGTTGTGGAGCCGTTCTCTGGATTTTGGGGGGTGTCAATCGAACCCATAATCGGTTGGTGGTGAGAATTTGAGTGGGCTCTTCAACCCCTTTCACTAGACTTCAAAAGTATGAGAGACCTGGTGTCGGCTCCTGGGCCCATGGTTCTCCAACTTTCCTTCTTTCTTTTTTGGATTACAAATATGCCCCTCAAAACTTTTTTCATCTGTTTTTTCCCCACTCATGTTCGATTTTTATTTATTCATAAACTGAGAGTTTCTTGCTCCAATTTTCTTTTCTTTCTTCTTTTGACCCTCCTTAGATTTGGACTAAGTTATGAATTCAATTAATAAACTAAATAAGAATCAACTGAATGTTCATTTATTTTATAAAATTAAAAATAACTAAAACTATTTTACCAATAACTTTATTCAACTTTTTTATGAAGGATTTGTATTTAGAACATTACGAGCGATATGCTTGCGCGCGCTAAACTAAAATTGTTATTATTATTGCGTAAATAATGAAAATAATAAAATTACCCCCGAAGAATAAAAAAACCCTAAGAACTTTATCGAAAGAGCAAACAATAAAATAAAATAAATGACAACAAAAATAAATATTATTAGCTTAAAAAATTATTTGACTTGAAGAATAAATAAAATAAAAATAAAAACAAAAGGAAAAAAAATGAAATATCGATTTTCAAATGATCAACAATACAAATTAAAATTTAAGAACTAAATTAAATAAAAACACAACATCAACAAAAGAGAAAATAATAAAATTCAAAAACCAAAACCAAGAGCATATACATATATAAACATGGACAAAAAAATATGGTCAATTCAAAAAGATCAAAAAATTAAAGGAATTAAAATCGAATAAAAAATTAAAACAAATATATAATCAATTTCAATCGAAAGACAGAATTAAAAAAAAAATCCAAACTACTACAAAAAACATTAAGGGATTTAAAACAAGACTCAAAATTAAAATAATGTGGATTTTATCAACTCTGAGGGCATATCCATATTAATATTGTTTAGAAAAAATTGAAATATTAGAAACACCCCCACCAACTCTTGATTTTTATCTTATTTGAAGGTAATATGATTGTTTTACTAATCACATTAGTGTAAGAACTCGAAAATACCCTTGGATAATTAGTTGTTTGTTGTCTAATGGCATGGATAAAATATAGTTTTACTACCCAAAAATACTCAAAAAAAACTCAAATACCCCAAACAATCAAAGAGAGACAATTGGTCCCATGAAAAGGTCTAAAATTCCTCCAAGTCCCAAAGTTAAAATTTTATGCCTTGAGAGATAAAATAA
The DNA here is from genome assembly GCA_025169955.1 of Salix arbutifolia. Classification (NCBI taxonomy): domain Eukaryota; kingdom Viridiplantae; phylum Streptophyta; class Magnoliopsida; order Malpighiales; family Salicaceae; genus Salix; species Salix arbutifolia. Next base: position 12,587,781 of record CM045906.1, read on the forward strand.
TAATTATACTACAATTAAAAACCTAAACGGTTTACCTTCTTTAATATATAAAAAAAGAAATGGATGAAAAGGGAATTTCCTTTACCACTAAATAATACCTTTGCTGGATTAACAGGGCCAGGTACAAATCAGATGCCATGTTGACAAAGGGAATGCAACTTCCTACAAAAGAACCACAACCTGCGGAAACTAAACCTGATTGAAACACTAAAAAGATAGCAGATAATGAGATCACAATGGGAAAGATAACTTCGACGCTCCACCAAACTAGATGAGCGAAATTTCTTTTAAGAAATAATGCTGAGAATATTTACATCGACTTTACAGCGAAAGCCCAGCAGGCAACACCTTCTAATTCCTTGGATCAGAGGATACAAGAAGCGTTGCTTCCCAGCCAAGAGGGACAAGCATCTACATGATAAAATATGAGCCGCTTATAATACATGTAATGAAATAGACCCTCACCTACTGTACAGTTATTCTCAGGATGAATATACAACAACGATGCCAGCCCCTCCCAGAACATTAGATCCGCCCAAGCAGTTATGCAGTCCAGAAACCCATCTTGGCATCTTTCTGCCATTCTCCCTTCATAAATCAGGTAAATTTGGTAGCTCCGAGCAGAAAGCAGTTGTCCACAATAGACAGCTGTTGATTTCCAGTTCCAGAATTGACCTTCTACCTATCATGTTCCAAGGGTTCACCAGAACAAGCATCCTGATTGATCTGCTTCTCCTTTGGAAGGCAATCAACAGGAATATAGAAATATCCTTTAGGTAATTTCTGGTTCTTCATCGATGCTTCATCTGAAGTCATTACCAACTCTTTCTCAAAAGTCTCATAATGCTGTTATTTGATATGGTAGTGAGTATTGGTCTCAATTTATCCCTAACAGAGAAAACCTAGTGGAGCAAAACAGTCAATAATGCAGCAGAAGGAACACGCACCTTTGATTTTGAGCTCCATTCTCCCTCTTCCAAAATATTATGCGATGTAGAGGAAGGTCTTTGAGGTATTTGCTTCCCAGCAAAAGGCATCCTCTCTGAAGGTTTAGGAGTAAAATGGTTTTGAGATGTGGAGCTGTCATCTGTCTTTTGGTCAGTGTCCATGGTTGAAGTCACCTTAATTCGGTGCTTGACAGAAATGGTGCTGTCAACTGTGACATCATCTGACCTTTGGACCGCACCGTCACATGACTTGTACCCATCTGTATTCCCTTTGAGGGATGTTGTAGCTGATTCTGAACTAACATCTGTAGGGAAAAAGGGTCTGCTAACAAGCACTGATCGAGCAACTTGGTCTCGTTTGCAAGCAAGTATGCTGTGTGAACATAGAACCACCTCCCGCTGCAAAACAGTTATATGTAAAAGGCGCTGCTATGAAAGTACGTTTTCTTCAGAGAATGGCTCTCTTGAAACTGAAGCAGTAAACTAAAAAACAAAATGACAAACTTCTAGCAAATGAAGGTATATTTTCTTATCTGACTTGACTACATAATACTGGGTAAAATTAAAAATCACTTGCAACCACTTTGCTGTTACTAAGAAAGTTACCTTTATTTTTTCACGTCTAACAATTCTTTCACAAATAAGACGTAATCTCTCCAGTTGACCCTGTAGAAGTAAATTTGAAAACACAGTTAATTAGGTCACCATAATTCTACCTCCAAGTACATGAAATTCTACCTCCAAGTAAATGATTAAGTCTTGAGTATAGTACAGATGCAAACAGAAACAAAGAAGTACAGGCTATGAATTCCTATAAACACAAAATGATTCCTTCACAATCAATGCACATGACATTAGGAGAAATTGCTTAATGTTTCATCAGATTGGAAAGAAGCAGAGCCATAGATTTATATCAACCTCATGAACCAGTTGCAAGAAAGTTAAAATGCCAAGAAAAATAATTAAGCCACTGGGCTATCATAGAAAATAAGACCTCAACCACAAAAAATAAGGCTTTGAAAGAAATAATTTCATGACCACTGTAAAATGTTATAAGAAATAAGTTGACTGATCATATGCCTTAGAATTACTTTAACAGAAACGTAATGATCTTATGCAGTAAATGCAAGGAAGATAGTAGACCAGAAAGTTCTCAGAAAGACATTTTTCTATTCAATTTTACAAGTCATAATAGCAGACAAGTTCCAAAGAAATAGACGACTGTAAACATACAAAAGTCATTAGCATATATAGTTGAACCAATTTCAGAACAAGAAACAATAGACCTAAGTAAGCATTATCATCCACCTGATTGAAGATTACATGATTAATAAAAGTGCATGCTTACCCTGACTTGCCTCATGCTCTTTATCTCCTCTTCTCCATGTTTTTGAGTTCCAGTCTACATAAATCAAGCAATGCAAAATTATAAAATGACAAGCCGTCAAGACTTTTTAGGTACAAACAACAATTTCAGACCTTTGCCTTCTGCTCCAAGCTATGCTTTTCACAATATGCCTTGTGCTGCACCTTGCCATTAAGAGCCTTAACATTCATGCAAAAACCTGCACTTCTAGCGCAGGTTGGATGAAATGTGGTCTGACAGTGACTAGCGCTACACTGCACAAAACCATTAATATTTATTATATGACTTGATGCTATAGAAAGGAATAGGATAAATTCTGAAACAATCGAATCTGGAACTTACTTTTATGCAGACACCATGTCTATGACGGCAGACACAACAAATGTTCATCTCCTTTGCAATCATTTCCTGGAATTACATGGCAGATGGTAGCAAATGTCAGATAAGAACAATAAAAGAGTGGTCATAACATGCCTGGTCAGAAAAAAAAAAGTTAAATTCAAAATATTATATTTTCATCCCAAGAAATCTTCAGAAATGTGTTCAAAACTCAATGGACTTGAAAGACTTGACAATCAGACCACCTAAAATATGCACATACCATTCCTTCAACAGGATTTACTTGTCCCCTTCTGAATGTTGGTTCAAAGACCCACTATAAGAAAAAAATAGAAAAATAACCACAATAGCATTTCAACAAAGATAAGAAGAAAAAATCATGAATCGGCCATTAATGGGTCAAAGCAAAAAATCAACCTCTGCACAAAAGGCATGAACCCATCTACCATCAGTAGATTTCCTGAAAGCCCCAGTAATACCACCACACAAACCACATTCTGCACCATTTGCCCTGTCCCAAAAATTGACAGGAGCTCCAGAGCATCTAGATGACAATAATTCTTCACATAATTCACAATGCCATGGACCATTAGATTCCTTCACACAACGATAGCAATCCAAGTGAACTGCAACCTGTTGGCATAAGAGCTTTCGTTAACAAGAAGTAGATAGTGCACCCTTAACAGAAAAAGATCAAGGTCCATTCTAGAAAACCTTGCAGCCAGAGCAGACTATGATATGGTTCAGTTTTGTCTCAAATCGTCTGCATATGTCACATGATCTAGGAAGATCTTTAGAAAAATCTGAAACTGACTGAACAAAATCAGAGTACTTCTCTGATGAAATCCTTGGAATAGCCACCCTTGAAAGCATTTCTTTTGGACGTGGCATCAACAGAGAAGAAATGCCAGTCCTCACATTAGCAGTGTTATATTTCTGGAATCAGGTAAAAATGATAAGACAGATTACTGCATCACATAATTGCAAACTTTCTTTTGAAGGCAAGAAAAAAAGGCAAAAATGAAAGAAAAAATTACCTCCTGACATGCAGATTCATCAAAGGCATCTTTCCTCAATGATGAAGACCGAGAAGAAGCTGCTGCTGCTGCAGTTGCAGCAGCTAGAACAGCCTGGGCTTCCTTATGCCTTCTTTCTTTCCTGCCCCGCTTCTTTGCTTCTCTAACATCACAAAGATACCGGTTAACAAGCACTTCATCCCACCTTTTCCCCCTAGCTGCATCTATCTCCTGGGGTAGATGTCTGGCAACCTTAGATATTAAATTATCTGCAAGCACATTTCACCGGATAAAAAATGTCATGTAGATGTATATATCGATATGAAGTATGAGAATAGTGCAAGAACAAGAAGGTAAAAAGGAGAGCCAGCATATCATAAAAAAAAGAGCAAAGATAAAGGAGAAAAGGAAAGGACCAGTGAAGTGCTTCCTTGCAACTGCATTGTTAAGGAGCCTCTTCTGAAAATAAATAATTTCTCCTTCCACTTCGTCCACGGGAGACAGTTTGAGAATTCCCAGCTTCTTGGCCTTAGCCAACTGCTCTAGATTTACTTCACTGGAATTACAGATCAAGTCATTGCCTTTTGAGATTTTTTTCTGCTGATTATAGCAGACATTGGGATTGGAAGAGGCCTCCAAATGAGAGGTTTCTCTGTCTTTTGAACCTGTCCAGTTAGGTTACACATAATAAAATGGTAAAAGAGCTTGAAATTATAAGCAATAAAACAGGACAATTCTTGACCATAAAATTTTCATGTGAGCGCAGCTCTTACCTTCAAGTCCAAGAATTCCTTTCTGTAAAAGCATTCCATTTTGTATCTGTGATAGCTTTTCATGGACACATGGATGTACATAAAAATTAGAATATTCTTCTGGTTTTCTGCAGCAAGGAATATATAATTTTGCATAACTCGTCAGATATTTGTAAATCAGTCCACTACTGGATAAAAACTTTTTAGATCTTCCAAAAAGTATCAGGCGGCACAAAATTCTGCATTAAGGGCTTTCAAAAATTTACATGAAATTAGGGATGACCAAATTAACATCTGAATAAAGAGGAACTCCCCCATCTGTGTTAATTGAGTTGCTCTTCTCTGGAATAGCTGCACGCACTGGCTCAATTTTTTCAGAGAGGCTTCCACCTGATACATTATCAGAACTGCCTGAGCAACATATTCACTTCCATACAGAGGGGGAAATCGGAAAATACATGAAAATTATGGCCTTTTATTTCATCTATTTTGCTTTTGGTAATATTAACAGTAATCTCTGGCTTTTATTATCACTAAATCACATTGAGTAACATTTCAACTACAGAGCAAACAGTACTTGACAACTGGAAAAATAAATCTTCATATTCATATTTTCAGCTATGAAGAGAGAAAGGAATAGAGAATGAAATCTCACTTCCTCGATACGAGATGCATACTTGTCACCCTTTTAGATTAAAAAGAAACACTAGGGGTTCCAACCCCTCTAGAAGGACAGCAAGCCTCCTCAAAATTCCCCTGATATGCCAGATTTCCTTCTCAATTTGGTACACACCCAAAACTCAATCAGAAAGATGTGGTCTTACAAAAGTAAAACTTAGTTATATCCTAGACTATCCAAACACTCAACCGATCAGTGCAACATTCAAACTTAATTATATCCTCCTATTCTTTTTCTACTTCCTCTCTAAGCTTCTTTATGGAGGAAGGTGGAGGTTTTGGATGAAATGGTTGTAAATTAGTTAGAAAGTATCTAGTAAGCTTCCCCAAGGAATAGAGCACCCCTTCTAGAGCAGAGATATTATTGTTCTTTTCTCACTCCAACAAAATAAATACATCAAGGCAGTAAGGGGCCTACAAAGAAAAACATCTGCTTGGCAAGACATCCAACAGCCAAAGAGGATGCTTTCCTAATTTATCAGCAGCAGCTTTGCTCTAATGTTAAGACTATACCTTGTCATTGTCAAGAGAAGTAAAGAACAGGTTTAGAGAGTTTGAACTCTTCTTCGAATCAACCGCTTTCCAGGAAGTTAAGAAAAATAATTAAAAAATCACATGCCTTCCGAGTTAAGCAAAGTAGAAAGCCTCACACATAAAAGCAATCCAAGCAAGACCAATTAACCAAGATAAGGCATCCTTCTCCAATAGATAGGGCATTAATTGGAAAAACCAAATGCAAAAGGATGATTCTGACAATGATACCTTCACTTTTAGACAAATGCACCACTGAAGAGTCTTGAGACACATCAGGGATCTGCATTAATAAAACAAAATCATGGAAATATTATTAAAGGATAAAGGTAAGCAGAAAGGAGTCATCTATATAAGCACTCAAAACCATCAAATGGTGAGTAAAACCTAAAAGCAGAAGGAACAAATATAACATAAAGGCAGGCACATTGAATCTCTGTACAAATTTACAGATAGCAGTATCTTCCACTAATGTATAAGATAACCACACCCTGTTTCTTCCCACCCTGCCAGATGGTATCTTAAAGCTGATAAGTGATTCAGAGAAGGAAAATGACAAATTATACAGCAATCAGCCTCTCCCAGTCTAGAGCAAAATAAACCTAACTGCTCGCTCTTATCACCATCAATGCAAAACCTTCTTAAAGTTGCACATTTAACATGTTTAATGAATGGATAAGTCATCAACTCTATGTCGAACAAACCTCAGATGAGAAACCAGGAAATGTCCATAAAACAACATAATTGTTCTTCGAGAGGATTTCACAACCCAAACTTCTCTCGACAAATCACAGCATTGAACACTTCAATTGATACATGCTTTTTTTTCCTTTCTAACGAAAAAAAACTTTTTTTGTGCATATTTTGATGCTAAAATAATTCACAATTTAAATTTAGCAATTCTTACTCTCCTTTTCTATTTGCATATAAAAAATGTGATGACATCGCATCAGTTCTACACTGTTTAAAAGTATGAATACCATCTATAATTTAGCAATTACAGCTGATTATATGGATCCTTAAGCAATCCAGACAACATATGCACAGGTCACAACTGCCTCAGTTCACATGATAGATTGAACAATTTGGGCAGAAAAAATAAATACACAAAAGAACATATGCAGTCTAGCAAAACAAATTGCTGAGCAATCAATAACTAGGAATGAAAAAAGAAGCACAAACTATCAGGAAAAAAATCGAGTTCACAGGTGCCATCAACGATGCAGTAGTCACCAAACAAGACTGCTGCAAGGGCCATATGGAAAGTCAATTTTGTTCTCAATTACTATGCTACAGATGTTTTGGAGGTGTTTCCTAACAATATTTCAGAGAGACTGGGGAGCTTTAGTATTTTATCTTGTTATTTTTGTGTTTCAGATTCTCTCTGCTATGGGGAAATTCTCATTCACCATCTCTGTAAATTTCCCCTTCTTTTTCACAAAAAGTTTTTCTATATAACAATGTTCTGGATCAGCTTATATTTTGAATTAACTAAAAAACAAGTCACTTCAAAAGAAACATAAGAAGCATGACATGAAAAACAAACACTATTTATAGTTCTCGGAGCCTTATAGCATAGGTAGACAAGAAGATTTCAGAGGATGGAGGACAAGGTTCTTAAGAAGGAAGATAACTGGCAAAAAAGAGTTGGCAGAAACCAACTTTCCAATGACATAATAAATCCTATACCTACAAATAGAATATTCATAATGCATGACATCAAAATTAATATCTATTCTGTTGATTAGGAAAAACAATTACAAGAAACAAAGCTATCAGAGTTTTCTTTTTCCTTTGAAATCAATGCGGTAATCACAAGGAATAATTTCATCTGAGAAACAGAAAAAACATGTGTGGTCATATCATCCTTTATATGTAAAGTATTACTGGTATATAACAATAACAAGTTAACATGAAAGAATATAATCAGGATAGTTTGAGAAAGGATGACATACTATTAAGAACAACTTGCTGTAAAAGAAAAAACTGGGGGAGAATCAAAACACAAAGGAAACCACTCGTTAACATCTTCACCACATTCACATACACAACTGCCAAATTAGAGATATACTTTTGTTGTGTAAACTAAGGCAAACAGAAGAGCCTAAATAGCACTACAGATATGGACTGTTTATGGGAAAACAACAGGACCAGAGAAAGGAAAGATATCAGAAAATTGAACTAGAAAATATTCAGAAAAGGAAGAGGCTTAGAAATTCAAGTGGTTAATTAATACATTGAATAAAATATACTCTAATATAAGAGCAGGTGCAACAGGGACCCAATTTCATCTTATTTTCATTGTTTAAAACCACTTGACTAATTTCAGAAAAACTATATGGATGCAATGCCTATATATCTCAAAAATCAGAACCCGTGCAAAAAGCATGAGCACATAAGTTTTATTTTCAGTACCGTCTTCAAAATCAGCAAAAGATCTCGGGAGTCGGTGCTAGCACCCTCACAGTAACCTCTTTCAGATATCCCTACATCAATGAGTTTGTCCACGTCCCCAGATTCTGACAAAGGTGCAGCATTTGATCTGGAATCAAACAATCCTATTTCCCGTAATTCACCATCACCAGGTTTACCAGAATTAGTATCAGAAGCTTCTGTGTGGACTGCAAGTTTGTCCATTTGCACCATTGATGGATTCTGGCAGGCAACAGAGCAGTCATGTCTGGCAGACACAAAAGCCTCTCCTAATTGATGGGTATCCCTATCACTAGGGAGTTTAGTGTGCTTTGAGCAAAAAGCTCGTAATTCAACCTGTTGACATATACAGTCAAGAATTTTAGAGAACATGTCTGGCAAGATGTCATAGCAGAAAGTCACTCATGTACTTGTGGAACTGGTGGCTATGGTGGTGATCACCATATTAGTGGTCGTAGCATTAGTAAGAGAATAGTTAGCAAATTATAACTTCAGTATGATGAAGAAAGAAAAAAGACTTACATTATCAGTACCATATTTCCCCCAGACTTCCATCCTGTGTCTTGCCTCCCTTGCACATATAGGATGGAAAGCAGTTCTACAGGTTCCTGAATAAGCCACATGAACAGATAGGCATTACCAGAAAAGCTAACAGTGCTGTAGCTAAATGAGACACAAGGTAACAGCGCTAAAGCTAACATTATATGACTTAAATAAAGCATTTCAAAAATAGCTTTGGAAACAAGAAAAGCTGCAGATATTGGTACAAGAACGGGCAAGTTAGAGACCTGAAAACTAAGGACATAACATCGGCTCATCAGAGAGACCAGCAAAATAACCACAAGTGACAATTGGATGAAATATCTTTGACATTATATTGTTAAGTGATCTCAAAGATTCCAAAGTAAGCATGTATATCTGAGTGATCTCAAAGATCCCACAGCAAGCAACCGTCAGCAAACAAAATGCCCCCATTGGATGCAGTTAAAGCATATTACAACAGCTTTGTTTCCCCTTGGTTTTGTACTCCACACCATAATGAAGACTTATCATCATTCTTGAAGGAAAAAGCAATTTCATCCTTCCAGGACTAAGACAAGACACTGGCGAATGTAACAATAATGAAAAACCAACTAAATTAAGAATATTACACACTACAGGTTAGTGGACAGCCTCAGTAAACTATCTGTGGTCTCCATTGTGAACCAGGGTGCTTGTGCAAGATCTGCTTACATTTCTAGTAGCGAAGTTACCAAATTCACATGTCTAATCACTTAGATATTAAGAATAATGGGACTCTGACAAACACATATGTACTTTAACATGAGCACTCACACATAGAGGGGACAGATAAAGAGCAGTACTAAAAGGGCCGCTGGAAACTAGCTAGGAACAGACAAACAGCAAGGCCTTTTTTGGTTTACAGGAGAGCCAAATCTACACCACCCTTTACTAAAAATAATGGAAACTAATGTGGTGCGAGTATAAAATTCCACAAGGAATAAATTAGGACTGGTGGCTGGTAAAATAAGTATAGAGAGAAAATATAATGAGTCATCCAGCATATCTTATCAATACGACAGCCATCATTGCCAGGATTTTTTAGGTAAACTCCCAGGCTAAAAGCCGCCAAAGGAAGAGGGAGCAGCATCCAAGACTAGCACAACAATGTTAGCAGTCATCATCTTGATTGGAAAAGGGTGAAAGGACCATGGAGAATTAACTCAGGAGTAGAATCAGGAACAAAGAGCAAGCCCCACATTTTGTCCTGACAAAAGCCATTACATGGAGCCCATATCTCAGGGTGTAAAACAGCAGTAACACCAGCTAAAAACCTTAGCTAGGCCCATGAACCAGATGTTTCCATAACTTGGTATGGACTAAAAAAACTTGAGCACCAGAGCAAGAGCCTAACAGACATTCATTATAATAATCCAGACAGGAAAGTAAAATCATAAGCCAAAACTAATCACAATTAGTGAAACATGCATCACCAAACATCAACCAGTGCTAAATACATCACTAAACATTTTACATAGTATGTCCTCACAGCACCCAATCAGTGTGGTTTTCTATTAGCAAAATGCAGAAACAGGCCTATCAAAAGTATTGGACTTTAGACAAAGCCCTCAACCTTGGTTTTGCAAAACTTTAAAAAACAACTGCATTAGAACACACCAACAGACTTCATCACATATGAAAATAAATAATATGTCATAAAAAATGACTAGATGAATCGACTGCGCTCACAATTAAACAAATTCATGTGATCTTCCAGATTGTGTCGATCATTACGTAGATTGTGGCAATAATGTGGGATACCACCTAATATAAATTTTTTTATTAATTAATTTTATTGATCAAAATTTAACATGTGATCCAGCATTCAGAAAAAATGTAACTGCAATCAGTAGGCATTTGGCATACAGGAAAGAAAGACCCGCAAAAGACTAAATTCTAAGATTTCGAGCGATATTGAAGTTGGGTCTATTAATGTCAGCATTCCCCTCAAAGAAGCACGGAATTACTTTCCTGGTAATCTTAGTCCTTCAAATGGAATCTTTTGCATCCTTCTACAAAGCATTAAATTGTTCCAACCCCACTCCAATCTCCTCCCAGCCTCATGATTATGCAACAACAGCAACCATGCCTCAATCCCAAATTATTTTGGGTTGGCTATATGGATCCTTTTGTGCCATTCCACACGATCATACACCAAATCATCCCAGACCCCTTGAATCCAGTTTGAAAACCAAAATATTGGATGAAGTAGCCAGGCTTTAAAAGCAAGTGAGTTAGCAGTGTATGAATCAACAACCTGATTGCACGTCCAACGAGAAAGAAGCAAGAGATTGAGAAATTTACTTTGATGACACATGATTCAGCTCAGAAGCAAATCACAATTTAAATAAGGCTATCAAACATGAAAGTCATCACCTTAACTTGACAAAATATCAATAAAAGGACATTGTCCTGTGCGTACAAGAAATATAAGCGAGATCAACAGTACTATCACAGACAAAGAAACTGGTTCGATACCAATAATCATTATATATTTTTATAGCGAGGGACAAAAATTATTTGTCTAACTGTTATTAAATTTCAATTTCATTCCAACAATAACTTGAGCTATAAAATTCAAAAGGAATTCATTCAATGCTGGAGAGACATTATCTCTTATTGATTACTATGATTGTATCCATCCCTTTTAAGAAACAAATATGGTGCGCCATTTTATGATTTAGTCCAGGAACAAAAAACTGGGAGAAAATGAGATGCAAATGAATTATAGACACATAATCGTTGAGAAATGTAAACAAATCACTTCTCATCATTCTTTGATTCAATAAAAGACAAATACAATGTAGAATAAAGAGCAAAAAGCATTTGCACAAATAACAATATGACTTGTAAGCTGCATTAGACACTGGCTCTGCCGCCAAACAGGCAAAGGTTGCAATAGACACCATCCCAGTGTACCAGAGGAAAAGAATAAATGCATAATGGCATAAAATAATGGAGCAACAAAACATACCATGACTGCACCGAACACAGGTACCACACTTCACCTTGCATACATTACACAATAATTTTCTTCTGGTTTCCTTAATTCCACTCACATTCATAATTGGCTCCATCTTTGTTAAGTCCTCTATATAGACCTCGGGCATCCACAGGGAACAAAACAAGTGCACAGAATCCAGAACAGACTTACCACTGTCTACATCAACAGGTTTCAAAGCACCACCCTGCTTCGGACAAAGTACACAAGACTGCTTCGCTAAATCATTGCCATCACCCTTCTGCTTGCACCAGGAACACAACCAAGACTCGCTTAAATCCCCTTGCACACCGTAACACTTAAGATGAACAATAATCTTGCAAGAAGAGCAAACAATCAACCGGTTTGAATCATTACTCATCTCGCCTTTGCAGCAAAAATCACATAATGACAAGTTTCCTTCACAAGGACAACCAACCAAAACATTCTCCAACCCTGCATCACTACCTAAAAGTTTCCGCTTCTTGGAAGGCCTTTCAGAGGTCAAAATATTCCTATTCCTACAACCTAAAAGCCACTCTACACTGCTAGACAAATCAGAAACAGAGCACGTCTTTGCTTTCTCCTGGGGCAAACACTCAGCTCCATCACTTTGAGTCACAATGCCGGTTTCCATCAACTGCTCATCCTCTTGATTGACTTCGTCTTTCAAGACGAGTCCATTTCCATTTCCACCAATACAATCCATTTCAAAGTTACCATTTGCATTCTCCACTTTGGTTTTTGTGTCAATTTGTCCATTAGTCTCGATTTCTTCAAACTTTCCATTCACATTTTCCCCAGTTTTAACATTTGTCACAATGGTCTCGATTCTCTCAGTTTTCTCATTTCCAATATATGGAATATAAAAACACTTACTATAATCTAAAGAATGAAATAAAAAAGATAATTCAAACAAAGCATCAATATCAGGCAATGTCAATTCCCCAAAGTAATCTTCAGTCTCAACCCAAATATTCCCTCTTTTAGACCCGTCACTTGGCCGCGTAGAAGGCTTCTTATCCGTACCAGAATGAGACCTTTTGTGCCGCTTTGTACTCCCATTTGATTGCCTCAACAAACTAGCCAACCGTCTAGGCAAAGTAGACGCACTTGGAAAACTCGAAACACCAGAACCAGACGCATTCTCTGCAACATCAAATGGCGAGTGCACGCTTAAGACCTTGTGAGCTTGGGAGAAGAAATCAACCTCGAGTGGTTTCGATTTCTTTACTGTTGGTTGAGGTATTTCAGACTCATTTATGAGGGAATTGGCTGCCGGAACCCTAGAAACTGGACGGCAAGATATCTCGTCAGTGCCGCAACCTCCTTCAGGACCCCTACCCATCATCTTCTTTCGCCGGTGGCATCGGTCTCCGGTCATTCCCGACACCGGCCACAACAACCTTCATTACCACCGTCGCGTTCCATCACAAAACCACCCTAACCCTAATTTGGCCGCTTGTGAGGTAAATACTTCACGTGCGTAGAGACATGTAGAGATGTAGAAGGATAAAGAATATAGCGGCTAGGGTTAGGGTTTCAGTTAATCAGGCTCGTGAAGTTGGAGATCCGTTTTGTTTTTTATATATTCTTTTAATATCCAAGTGTTTTTTTTTTTGTATTTCGCTTTCAATGAGGGATGAGAGAGAGAGCGATTCGCGTTTTTTGCAGGCGAGAGAGAACGGTCGTTTTGGGTGTAGATACTTTTATATGGGGTTACAATACTGTGGAGTGACGCGATAAGTTGTACCAGTGTAGCTGCTGGAATGATCCACGTGGCATTGCTTTATATGTCGATGCGGACAAACGTCTGACAATCAACTGTTTTGTGGTTTATTTATCATAATATCATCTCCGTTCTTTTTAAAAAAAATGGTACCTCCATTTAACTTTTTCAAATGAAATTTCGTAAATTATAGATTCTTGTATTTGTTGAAACTTGAAAGTAGTTTTAAGAAAACACTGACAAGCAAATTATTTTTAATATTTAAAATATTATGAAAATAAATAAATAATATTTTTTAGTATTTACTATGTTATAAAAAATTAGTTGAGAAATAATTTTTTTATTTTTTTCAAGTTTATTAAAATAATAGGAATAAAATATGACATATAAAAAAAGTTGAAAGGGATAAAATTAAAAAATATATATTTTTAAATAAAATAAAACAATCTTATCATTAAATAAAATATAATATCAATTATGCAAATAATAAGATGTTATTTATTATTTTTTTAGCTTAAATCTTAACTGTTAATATACATGTAAAATTTACGAAGTAAAGCTGCAAAATATAATTTTAAAAAACAGGTAGGCAAGTGTAATTTCAATCAATCTAAAAGATATTATGGTAATTCCCAATTCTAAATTACAATCAAAATTTTCCAGGAAGACAAAAACTGTGTTCACAGCCTAACGTAGCGTGTAATTGGCCAGTAATCATTCTATTATAGAGAGCAAATTAAACGCAATTCATAACAGCCTGGAACTTCAAGCAGCAGCAACAGTCAATCACTAGCCAGCGTCCAGTGCTCGTTTGTTTTTTTCCTTTCTTGTTTTAATTTTACATAGTAGCCAAAAAAATATAAATAAAAAGCAATCGAGGGAGAGGAGAATGGATTTACCGGAGGTTTGGGCGGTCTTCGGTTCTGGAGTCGCTGGCGCGGTATTTGGCGCGGGATGGTGGTTCTGGATCGACGCCGTCGTTTGTAGCTCTGTTAAAGTCTCCTTCGTTCACTACCTCCCTGGTCACCTCCCTTTCTTTTTAATTTTCTTTCTCCCTCTCCCAATTTCAATATATAATGACATTTATGTTTATATTAGTTTGATTGATTTTTTAGGGTTTTGCAACTGTAGGCATATTTGCATCTATTGCAGCTCTGATGTTTAACTGCGTTAGAAAAGAGGATATTGATTACTCACCTTACGAGGAAGGCGAGTGGAGGTCTGCAATTTTCCTCTCTCTCTTTGCTTCTCAGATGCTTATTCTTCTTTTTGTTTCCTTTAGCTGATTTTTTTTAGTTTTTCAATTATTTTTATTTTTTTTCTTTCAGAAACCCCATTGAAAATTGGATTGTCTTATTAAATTGACTTTTTTTTCCTGCTGGTTCGGGGACTTTACTTTGAAGGGAGATTTTGGACTATCAATTTATGTAGCACACCGTGTCTTGGAACACCACGAGCGTTTATTTACTATTCTGATAATGATTTTGCTATCTTGCGTTGATTCCTGCATTGCTGATACGCTAAAAGCTGTGATTCTAATATAGTTGTTAACGTTACCCGTCTTAAAGTGGAGTTTAGTGTGTGACCATTGCGCATATTTTCTCCAATGTATTTCTTAAAACCCGCTGCTATGCTTAGTGTTTTTTAGTGGACTGCCTGCCTACAGGCCTGCGGATGGGCATCACAATCGTTCTGATGATTGTTTTGTTTTCTCTTGTTGTTTCTACCTGTACTTCTACTGCTGCTCTTGAGATTTTTTGGTGCTATTTTAATCTTTAGTAAATGATGGCTAAATAGGATCTGTACCACATAATTGAATACTTGTGTCATATGTTATGTTATACTAAATTGATATGATATACAGGTATGACCCCCAGAACAACCTGTTCTCATGAACAACTTCTTATGTTAATAACATTATGAAAAAGAACAAATAAAGGAGATGTGGCAGTTTTTGTTCGAGTTTGATGATATTTTCTCTGGAGCATGACTGCTAGAAACTCTTGTTTTCCTTCCTTTCCTAGGGCAGAGGTTCTCAATGGAATTGACTCTGGTTGTGTTAGAATGATTTGAAGCCTCTGATGATACAGCACAATTAATTTATTATGTCTATTCTTTCATGCCAGAAGATTTGGATTGAATCTTTAGACTTTCTCCCTCTTATCTCTTCTTGAAATAATTGTGAATCTCTTCTAGCCATTGCCACATTTGTTTCATTCTGTGGTTTCTTGATGGAATTTGTTTTAACTCGCCATTTGGCTTTCAGGCTTTCTAATCCTTCTCTTAATTGCAGATTGAAGCTTTGGCTTTTCCTTGCATATGTTGTCTCCTTTGTCTCCTTAGCAGCATCAGTGGGCTTATTGATACAAGATTCAATTGTCAAAACTGGCCCTTCAGTGTGGACAGGAACTGCTGGTATCTTGCAGTGTGTGTTTGTGCTGATCAGGTAAATGGTTTATATGCGCGTCTCTCATCTGTTGTGTTTCTCGAGGTCATGATGCTAGTGCCTTTGTTTAGCCATAAACTGCTTCTCCTTTGCATTTGTTTTTTAGAAGTGCACGAAAGAATTTCCTGAGTTTTTCAAGTCCCTGGTCTGACATCTTTGAATGGTCTTGTTAAAGTGGTCCTTTGATTTTTCTTTGTTATAATTACTTCGCCTCGCCTTTGATAAACTTGCAGTTTTAGGATTTAAATGATAAATCTGTGCATGTTGATTTAAGCAATGAAAAGGTTGCCATGTGGATCTGCCCGTCTACCCCTGTGTGTGACAATAACACATTCACACAGGAGACACAAGCAGGCATAACGCCTGCATGGAATTCACGTGCACACAATCATGTCCATTGTAGAGATGTTATTTGACATTGCCTGAAGCAATTTGGATTTACCATTTGCCTCTTGTCTTTCTCATTTTTTAATTGACATCTCCATTCTTTTTTGTTTTCTGCAGTGGACTAATTTGTTGGACTTCACACTCTGAATGAGTTATGGCGACATGTGCTGCCTGTTAGAGCTTGGAATTGTGACAGTGAGTTTGCTGTGCATGTATCAGTACATATTCAATCCACAGGACAGAGCATAGCTCCAAAGGGCATAGCGAGTTTGCAACTTTTTCTGGAATATGAGATGTTTGGTACATAAGAGAGTGAAATCTCATAAACTCTGGTGTTTCTTCAATGCCTTGTGCAGAAGCCAAATTCAATTGTTTTCAGGTTGGTCTCTCAGTTTGAACCGAGAATGCTGAAAATAGCCATGTCCACTTTGATTTTTCCTCAGATCTCATGCTCTTATTCTTGTATCTTCCCTGTTTTTTAATGACGTTTTTCTTCTTGTTATGGCCTTTTCATGTGAATTCTAATTGCTGGTAACTTTTTCAAAGCCGCAACTTCATATTCGACAGCCAAATCCCTTTCCGGTGGAACGAGCACATGATGAAATATTATATTTTGAATTCCAAGTTTGCTGATCCCACCGTAAATAACATGCGAAGTTCATGCGGATTAGTGCCCAACACAATTTCTGGAACTTTGGAAAGAAATTTCTCATTGCGATATATCTAATCTGGATACATAGTGGTGTAAATTCTCCAGCAATCTGACATGCACGTGACTTTGATATTGTATTTTAAAAGTGTTTTTTTAAAAAAAAAAATTATTTTTTATTTTAAATTATTTTTTGTGTTTTTAGATCATTTTAATATAATGATATAAAAAATAATTTTAAAAATTAAAAAAATATTATTTTAATATATTTTTAAATAAATTTTTTAAAAAATTAATCTCGATCATATTTCCAAATATTCCAAACAGTTTAAGGGATAAAATTTCAACAGTTCATCTTTTCATGGTGGAGTTAAGTGTGACAATTATCAAGCCTCGTTGCATTTTTATAAGCGCTTGAAAAAGTTTGATTTTCAATTTTATATTCAATTACTAGAAGTTGACATTTGCTACGAGCCATGGTTGGATTATTATTATTTCTCTCATAAGAAATCATAAAAAATTAAAATTCCTTTAAAAGATAAACAGCTATAAAATGTTGATTTAACTCAGTTTAATTTGTTAAATTTATAATTTAGGTCATAAAATATAAATAACTTGATAGAAAATAAAATAAAATAAGTAAATTTTATTAAAAAATAATGTCAAATAATGAAATTAGAAGGGAAAAAAGTAGGAAAAAAATGAGGATCAATATGAAATTAAAAATAAATTAGAGGACAACTAAAAATCTTTGATTAAAAGGTCAAACTAAAAAGAAATATGAAATTAACAAAAAGATAAAAAAAAATGATGAAATTGGAAAAAAAAATAACATGTCATAAATTGTGATAAAATGATAAAATTGAAAACAAATCAAAATTAAAAAAAAAAAAAAAAAAAAAAAAACCAAGAATAAAAGTTTTAAAAAGAGGAACAATAACCGAAGTTGAAATCTCAATAAGGGGGGAACTATATTTTGCATGTCCAACATGAATCTCAAGGGGAGAAAACAGAAAAGAAGAAGAAGGAAATCGTCTTAGATGTTGTATTGTTGCACCCACATCGACATGTATTGCCCTAACAAGAAAGAGATGACACGACACTTTTAAATACACAATGTAAGGAGTTTTTGGCCACTAGGAGATGTTTGCGATTGTCGCCTAAAGAGTGAGGTGCCTCCCACAAGATGTTGCATGTGCCATTTATTTTTTATATTTATTCAAATATCAAATTGCTCCTAAAACAACCTTATAGTAACAACAAAGGTCAATATAAAAATACAAAAAAAAATAGACATCAATTTAATATTTATATTTATTTAAATATTTTGCTTTGCAGGGTAATTACTTATTATATTGTGCTTTAAAAATATAAAAAGATCGAATTATCTCAATCAAAAGTTAATAATGATTAGTAAGTCTTGTAAAAAATCATCACTGCCACTAATAACCAATTCAATATTTTTTTGTGGGAAGAGCAAAATCTTCTTTACATTGTTCAAGTAAACAATGATATTAATTTTGGGTGATAAATGTTTTTCAAAGTAATTTTAATTTTTATTAATTAAGAGTCTGCTATATATGATTTTTAAATTATATCCTTATACTTTGTAACAACTTTGAGTTACAGTTGACTTTTTATACAAATAACCTATATATACTCATGTCTTCACTTTTTGGATAAAAAGTTAAAAAATAACTAAAATCAGCTTACAAAAATTATATAAAATATAATATAAATTAATTACAATTCTATTTCCAAATAATGTAGTTATGTGAATGTGCATAGTAATAAATGATGGATGAAAGATGTATTTTACTAGTTTTTGGAGGACTGGAGTTTTTATGCAAAAGTTTCATTTAATTTCAAAATTCTAAGTTGTTGGGTGAAAATTATGAAATGTTTCATATTAATTTTATAGTACACATCTTCGAGTAAAAACATTTTTTAATTTGGAACTTATACGAGTCTATGACTAACTTATAATGGATTCTTAACTTATTTTCTATTTGAGAGTGTAATTGAGACTGTTTTTAAAAATGTTTTTCGTTCAGAAATATATCAAAATAATATTTTTTATTTTTAAAAATAATTTTCACATCAATACACGTAAAAATGATCTAAAAACACCAAAAACAATGAAGATAATACGACTCTAACTCCTAGTTGCTCAAATATCGCTATGCTGCTATGACGGATTTATTATTGGGACTAAAGTCACCTAATTATTTTGATAATTATTGTTATAATAATTAAATTAAAATTACTATTAAAGATATAGCTTAAATTTAAGATCTTGTTTCTAAATTAACAACACGAGTTTTACTTTCATTGGCAAAATGAGATTTCTTAAATAATACGAGTAAAAAGAAGAAGAAGAAGAAGAAGAAGAAAGAATTAATACGTTAAATGTTTATTTAAGTAAACAAAAATATTGTATAATTTAATCGATGTCATTTATTCAATGTGTTTTTGTTATTAACAATCTTTTTTATTTTTTAAATATAATAAATAACTTTTTATCATCATTTCTCATTTTCTTTAAGTAGTATCACCTTGCACTTTCAATAAAAATTAAATAAAGAAATATTGAAATTGTTATTAAACAACTATCAAGTATAGATAAGAACTAAAACAATAATAATAATAAAAAAACTATTATTAAATGAAACTCTAGAAAAATATGATATTAAAAGGATGTTTATTTAGAAATGTATTAAAATAATATTTTCTTATTTTTAAAAATTATTTTAGATATTAATATATCAAAATGATCTACAAACACTAAAAAATATATATGGAGAAAAAAAAATTCAAAAAACATTTTTTATGTGCTTCCAAAACCCCTGTAATTCTTTCAACTCTTCTCTCATTCGTACTTGCTGCAATATTATTTGGATTTCCGTTTTTTATTTATTTACTGATAAATCATTTCCAGATGGTCAATCCAAACAGGATAGAGCAACAGCATGCATGAAATGTTAAACTTCACAGTGGTCTTGCTAGAACTGGCACTAAAAATTACTCATGTCCTAAAGCAGAAGATGATGTCAGACTGCTCTAAGGATCCGCACATCATTAAAACACATAAACACACAATCTAGCAAGATATAGAATTAAATTGTCGGAAAAACACATTAGTAAAAGCATTTAAGCAGATAATGTCAGACTGATCTAAGGATATGCACATCATATAAACACAATCTAGAGTGCTGGCAAAAGCATTAAATTGCCAGACAAGTTTTTTTTTTCTTTCTATATTCAACCGTCGACAGAGGTAAAGGGCACTCCTCCTCCTATATATACACTTCTAAATGTAGATGGAGAGGCATAGGTGTTCTGTTATATTAGAGGTTGAAGCTTAAAATAAACAGATGGGGTTGATGAGTTCAATGTGCAGGTTGATTCTCGTTACAGCAATAATACTGGCAGCTCACCAGTTTTCCATTTCCAGTAAGATCTCTTTCCTGCAACTACTGCAAACACGCAAGATTTTGTTTTATCCAGATAATTACAAGTTTTCAATCTCTTGTTTTCACATATCTACCAACATTAGTACAGAAAGAGTTTTTGTCACTAATTTTCAACGGAAAGATACTTGGTTGGATAATTTTTCTCCAGTTTTTTTTATTAACGTGGATGCCCGGGCCAGCTTACATGCACCTCGACTAATCCCACGGTCCTTGAAGTTAACGACCATGTAAACCTCAAGTGATCATCATATTATAATTTTGTTTTCTCTCAAGTTTGATATGATATGTTGCAGGTTCTCACCCCATTGGTGTTTGCTATGGACTAAATGGGGATAACCTTCCACCTCCAAGTGAGGTGGTAGGTCTCTATAAGAGTTCTGGGATAGAATTCCTTAGACTTTACGAGCCGAGATCTGATGTACTTGAAGCATTGAGAGGATCAGGGATTGCTGTTGCTTTATGTCCAAAAAATGAAGACTTGGCAGCCATTGCTCAAAGGCCAGGTGCGGCCGATGCGTGGGTTAACACCAATATTGCCCCTTACATGAATGATGTGCTGTTTCGCTGGATTATATTAGGCAATGAAGTGATCCCAGGCTCAGTTGCCAATTACGTTCCCGCAGCAATGGCCAACACCCGCCATGCACTTGCAGCAATCGGGCTGGCTAACGTCACAATAACAACTGTAATACCTGGAAATGCACTCGTATCCTCCTTCCCTCCATCGGCTGGTGCTTTCAGGAGCGATATAACTGATGTTATGGTCTCTGTTGCTGGCATTTTAGCCACTTCTGATGCACCACTTATGATCAATGTGTATCCTTATTTCGCCTACGCCTCAAATCCATCACAAGTTCCCGCAAACTACGCCTTGTTTACTGCAACCGATCCTGTGGTGACCGATGGAAGCTTCCTCTACTTTAATCTCTTCGATGCCATGGTTGATGCATTTCATGCTGCACTGGAAAAAATTGGCTATCCTGATTTGAAAGTTGGTATAGCGGAGAGTGGATGGCCAAGTTCTGGGAATGATCCTTATACAAGCATTGATAACGCTATGACTTACAATCGGAACCTTGTGAATCATGTGTTGCAAAATGGGACGCCAAGGAGGCCAGGAAAACTTATGGAAACGTTCCTGTTTGCAATGTTCAATGAGAATTTGAAACGAGGCGTAGTTGAACAAAACTTCGGGCTCTTTTATCCCAACAAGGATCCAGTTTATCCGTTTTGGTGAAATGGATTTGCTGGCAAATGACCACCTCGTCGTAAGACTTTGAAATCAGACCATTTTGAAGCAAATAGACAAGCAAAATAATAAGAGTTCATGAGTGGCAATAGAAGTATTTTGATTTTGTGGCTGCATTGATTATATAAACTATAATAAAAGGGGTGTTTCGTCTGGTGCCTGCAAAATAAGGAGAGGTTCTGACATTGTCTGCTATTAAAAACCAAACAAAAGATTTTCCTGGAGATAGATTTTGGAAATAGCAAGGAGTTCCAGAAATTAAGCCTTTCAGATATTCCTAACCTGGCTGTCAACTGTCATCGAACAATATTGTTTATAAGATCATCTTCTAGCTGCTTTCACAAAATTTTCGAACAAAAGATTGCTGGACAATGACAACGGGGCACCATACACCAAAGTTTGCCCAAAGAATGAGAATTAAATTAATAAAAACATAAAGATTTCTCATGGAGACATTTTTCATGGACAACAGCAGACATATTAGAAAACATAATGGAGATTAGTTATGGAGAAATTTCCACTTCTCTTATATATGAAGAAGAAGTACAGAACTTTTCATTGATAATACATTTTCAAGTGATTTGAGTGTTATGTGTAAGAGATGTGACGCCAAAATTATCTTTTAGATTGCTAATTTAAGGTTTGAGGAAAAATAATCTTAAAGAACCACAGTTATATGCAATAGATCACTCCTTCTATATGCTTATATCAAGATGCGAACAAGAAGTATGGATCACAACAAAGTTGATTAATCATTTGAAATTTACAAGTTCAGTCAAAGAACTTGGTATAAAACCACTCAACCATACAAAGAGAAAAAAGGCATGTAATTGCGGCAACCTTATATACAGATCCATCAATACCAAAATAGTGCTAACAATTAGTTTATATAACTCTAATGTGATTTAATAGACCCAAACTTGATAAATAGGTCTTAAAACATTAAAAGCCTAAAATAAGTAAAATAATAAAATAAAATCTAACCCAAATAACCCTTAAATCATGTAGGTCTTGTAATAAACTAAAAGTTAATAAAATAATAGAATAACTAATTAAAATAAGCTTAAAGTTGAATTTTGTAATTTGCTGATAGAAATAAATCTCAGCTTCAAATAAATAGTTTTTCCTTAACTTAATGAATCATAAGGTATATCATATATCAATGGAAATGTATGGATTTCAATGCAATTGGAATATAATCAAAATGTATAGATCTAGTTATGGTCAAAATAGTAGCAAAACATCAAAATTGGCAAATTTGAATATTCTTATTCCAATCTTTTTGTAATGTCTAGATGCTCCTTTACAAGCCCTTATTGAACATGACTAAAGTTAATTAAGACTTTTTATCCATTATTTGATATTCTTTTGGAGTCCACTTTAGCTCATGTTTTGAATAAGTTTATTAATTTCCTTATTAAACATTTTTTTTAAATCTTTTGAACCAATGAAACCTTCAATAAATCTCTTGGTGTTGAAGCTAGGATCACTTCAAGAGGTTTTTCCCTTTAATTTCTTAGAAATAATATGTGATTGCCTTGACCACTCTAATGACTTTTTATGGTTATCCAATTTTGGAGGTAGTTTTCCTTTTTATTTTTAACTTCATATGGCCTCCAATCTTCCTATTATCAAGTCCTTACACTTTGAGTTGCATGTGTTTTTTTTTTACTTTAACATTATGATACTAGTTGTTTCGAGCATGGACACTTTATATCTCATCGAGGTCACTAATTAATTTTCTTCTGACATGTTCAAATTTTCTCTAAGTTCTCCCTCTCTCTCTCTCTCTCTCTCTCTCGCACACACACACACACTTCAACATCAGCAAGTCAAGAACTAAACTTTCCATCACCTTTTCAAAACGCTAAATCTATATCCAATCCCAAACCATTTTCATCATTACTTGGACAATATTGTTATCTTTTTCATTCTTTTTGTTATGTTTTTTTTTAGGAAATATAGGTCATCTTGCTAATATTATATTTCTCTCATGAATAGAAAAAAAAAATAACACTTGATGTATAGCCAAAGGCACTAACGTCATGAGAACATATATATAACACTTGATCCAATAAAAAAATGATAATGAAAAGAGAGTTGTACTTAAGTAGAATCACCAAAAAGAGTTGGATGCTTTAAAAGAAAGATCAAAACATTTTTGTTTTACTTGAGTGAAGCCTACAAGCTTGATTATTTATAAAGATACCTCTAACAAGGAGATTTCATAAGTTGTTTCTAGTGTTATTTATGTTCCCATTGTTCATGACATTATATATGTATTAAATTTTTCTTCACATCCATCGAGATAGCCAATACTGCTAACATGAATAATGTTATTATTCCTATAGTATCTAGAGGCATGCTTGGTATTTTTTTTTTTATGAAAGCACAATATCCTATGGTAATGCTACCATGACTACATAATATGTTTATGATTAACTTATCACTATAAATATTCCTAAGCAAAACAATTATGTTAGAACTTAAAGATGAGAAACTTATAGTTATTATATAGTATCTTACGATGATTGAAGGCATCAACATATATGAACATTTATTAGCACTACAAAATTTATTAGTCTTTGATATTGTTATCTTAAAGAATATTCGGATCATGTTTGTTGATGCATCACATGAGGTTAAGAATGATGGAAAAAGTTTATGATAGAACTTCCTGATATGTCATTTATGGTATAAATGTTGATTTCGATATTGGGTTGTATCCCAAAGTCAAGCTGGATCTTCCACAAAAGAGTTGAAACAAGCTTCCTCATTTAGTTGTGTATGAGCAAACAACTTGAACATTCAATTAGAAAACATAGTAATCTTTATGATTAGTCCTTTCTGAGGATAATAAATTTTGCATGTTCCACGTTATATGAAGAGAGCAAATCCTTGTTCAACTAGTTAACCAATGTTTATCTAGTTGTTTAGTAGTCCTGGAACATAGAATATACTAGCAATGACATGTACAAAGCCATTCACCAGTATTCGCACATTGCCTCTACCCATTCCATTTTTTCTCTAAAATTTCCTTCAAAATCAGAGAAAAGCTCTATCTTGCCACACATGTGATTATTGCACCCAGAGTAAAGAAACCATAATTCTTGTATTTTGGCTTCCTTATCTTTCAGGTACATCATCAACAACATTTCTTCACTGTCCAATATTTCTTTGGACATTCATACTGAAAATGACCAAGCTTATGATAGTAATAACATCAATGGTGGATTTGTCAAAGATATGCATGTCTCATCCTCTTGAAATCAGCCAAGACCTCATCCACGTTCTCTTGAAGGCTCTCCAAAAGTAACCTTTAATGCTTGTTCTTCCGCAACATGAGCTTTCATATGTTGCTCATGGACTAGAAGGTTACTTTATAACTCATCAATAGTAAGAGCATCCAAATAATTTGACTCCTCAACAGAACACACCACGTAATCAAACTTAGGTGTCATTGATCTTAGAATCTTCTCAATGACTATTATATCGTCCATCATTCCCTTATTGACTCTCAACTTATTCACAAAAGCAAGAGTACGAGCAAAATACTCATTCACTAACTCACCCATTTTCATGTTCAGCATCTCAAACTCCTTTTGGAGAGCCTGACGGTGTGCCCACTACACTTGTGTTGTCCCCTAATACTTTTGCTTCAAGGAATCCCAAGTGCTTTTGGTTGTATCCTTGTTTAAAATGGTTCCCAAGATTGATCCATTTATGGTCTGGAAGAGATAATTCTTTGCTTTCATTCCTTCAACTTTACATCATCAATCACCTTCTTTTGTGCTTCATTGAGTTGAATTCCTTCTGCTACTACAAGAATCCCATCTACAATCATACTCCTATATTATTTTGATCGCATGAAATTTTCCATAAGCATACTCTAGTTATCATAATTTCCATCAAATTTCAGGATCAAGGTTGCACAAATCCACTCATAGATCCACTCTCATTGCCTTATTCTTGTTACTAAACCTCCTAGAAGACTGCAACTTCTTAATTGCAATTAGGCCCCGGTGACAAGACTTTAATACCACTTGATAATGTATACTAGTGAATACAGGAAAGATAGGAGAATGTGCACATTAATACTATTAAAAAACTACATTGGCTATATATATAGCCTTACAAGAATAAAAGAATTAGAAATTGCAACCCACGTTTTACATTCCTATTAATGTGGTAAGTGACAAGGAAACAAATAATTTGACACTAAATAATAGGAATTATTCAAACCACTAAGCAACAAACAGAAATATCTCTGAAAGACTCGATCAATACCAATAACTAACAATTTCAACAACTTGAGTCTTTGTCACTGTCGGTCTCCTTCCCTAGTTAGCCATGAGATCAACAACAACCATTAGCGGACGAACAAGATCGAGGGCTTTCTTATAAGATATTTAATGCACAAACATCTCCCTGGAATGGTCATCGAGCCACCAATAGGTGATGCTTTAGGCATATTCACCAAGTGAATAATGCAGGTGCATTCATAGGAGAAAACTTAATTTCACTATCTAAGCAAGGCAAAACAATAATTTCATTTTGACTAGTGGTTTTTCAGTAAGTTTGCAAGTTTATATATTTTCTTTTATTTCAATTTACTTGTATTGATAATTAAAAATAAATATATTTGTACATTTGTGGCACACCAAACTCAAAGGGTTTGAGATCACAAAATAATTCTAAGGAGAAATGGAGATTGTATCAATGCTCCATGATGAAACCAAGAGGTGGGATTCCAATTAAATCTTCAAGGACTATCCAATACAAGTGCTAGCCTTGGTGTTTATCGAACTGATGCTTGAATCATTTATTAACTATTGATTTGTAAGACTAATTATTTGATTAATTGTTGTCATGTATACGATGCATCTTTGTAAGTTGTTTTTTTCCAAATAAAATCTTGAGCTTTGTTTTCTAATATATTGTGTGGCTTAATTTTTTAATTTGATATGACTTGGTGAATATTGATTGCTTGATTATTTATGTCCAAATCATCAATATAAGATGAGTTTTGAGCATTTTTAAATTGATTTAAGAATCATGTGTCTAATCAATTTATCCATGAGTAGTTGTTTTGACTGGTTGATGATATCAAGACTTGTATTCTTTGATCAGTTCACCCATTAACAATTGTTTTTTATTGATTCTTTTTTTAAATCTTGTGTTTAATTGGTCCATCTATGTGTTATTCATTTTAACCCTTTTATTCCAAAATCATTGTTTTATGATCAATTCATCAATGAGTTGTTCAATTAGGTTGATCTATTTTAAAATCTTGGGCTCAAATTAGTCTACCATGAGGATTTGTTTTACCAATTAGTTTTAGAACCTCTTTTTTATCAATTCACCCGTGAGTGGTTTATCTTAAACCGATCCTTTCAAAGCTTGTATTTTCTAACCAATTCACCCATGAGTCGTTCATTTGACCAATTTTCTTTAATACATTTTATGTTGATACACCTTTAGAAAGTTCATAACTAATCAACCTCTTGAAAACATATTTTTATCATGTTTTCATATATATATATATATATATATATATATATATATATAATGATGTTGATGGTGATATTTTATGTAGTCTATGTCTGATTTCACTAGGTTCGGTGTTTTGACTTGCCTTATAAAGGTGGTGAAAATCAAGAATTATATTATTGGCATTTGATAAATGAAGTTTATTTTCTTATGGGTGCGCTATTTTCCCAAGAAAAGTGTTCTTATGTATTTGTTTTTTATTTTACTTTACTCTTTTCCCTTGAATGCATTATAACTAAAGATTTTTTTCATGATCAATATATGCATTATAGTAACCTTAGGAGGAGGGTATTGTTGATTGAGCTCATCTTTTCTTCACGTAACCAACCCCTTACTTAGACTCTAGTGGATCAATTATTAGATTCCTAAGACCATTAAACAACTCATTTATCTTTTCATGTGATATGTGATTATTATCTCATCTCATCCTATAGAGGGACCCTTATCCAATACATGCCAGAGAATGTTGAGGATCAAAGTCGAGTTATAACTAGTGATAAGATAGCAACTCTGCTAGGGAGTGGTAATTTTTTGGTCAAGAATAAAACCCTTTCTTTGGTTTATGCTTGTGTTTCCTTCTTTTTTCATCCCTAAAGTTTTAAAAAAAAATATCAATCATATCTCTCAATCTGACTATTAAATTGAGATTAAATTTTATGAGGAGTCTTGATATATTTACATATATTATGTTAAAATTTCAAAGTAATCACAGAATGTAATGACCTTGCGAGAATGATGATGATATTCTCATAATATTATAATATTATACATGTTCATAATTTTGTTCAGAAAAATTATTTTAATGTCTTTTTAGATTAAATTGCATAATTCTAAATAATTTTACTAGTGTTTATATCAATTTATATGTTGTGATTCACTTAATTTTAATTTTATCACATCCTTAAGATCAATGAGAGTGTTAGCAATATGAATTGGTCATTGATATTATGAAAATGAATTTATTTTTTTGCTTAGAAACAATTGAAAGAACAAAAAAAACAAAAATGACATTTAATTTTTAATGCTTAAGAGGCTTGATAAAATATAGTTACATCCCTAAAATCAAGTGATAAAGCTTTTTGCCTAAGCAAATGATACATCATCTATTTTATTTATAAAAAAAATGGATAAATAGCATGTCATCACCAAAGTTGTCAATTCCATTTTAGTTGGTATTTTGTTTTTTCAATTGGAACGGAATGTTTGGTTTTAGAATGTTTCGACGCGCCGTTCTGGGATTGTATTGTTTGTGTGTGTGTGGAATTAAATATATTAATTCAAAAAAAATATTTCAAATCCAAAAGTAAAATTATTTAGAATTATACAATTTAATCTAAAAAAAAACATTAAAATAATTTTTCTGAATAAAATTATGAACATATGACAGCCGAATGTCTCCACAATTTTATTTTATTTTTTTGCAGGGGGGGGGATGACAGCCGAATGTCTAAAATCAACAGGGTAACAACGGAAAATAAATTAAATTTAGAACAGAAATTTCTTCTTATTCATGTGCAATTTGTGCCTAAAAAATATTGACATGACTTGCTCAAACTGAAACAACTCCAAAAATACTTGGTATAAAACAAGAACTAGACTAAAAATGGAGCCCTTTTGATTTCCTTTCTTTCCGTAAAACTGACAAAAACACCATAAGCTTTCTTTGTAAAATCAAACCCTCTAGTAAAAAGACCAAATATCCACCCAATGGCGCCGCAATTTCCCCCAGACAAAACAGCCTCTAACCTACCCTCTCCCAAACCAACCGTAACACCTTGAAAAATTACCCTCTATTGGGAAGGCAGGATTGGGGCGTTACTGCACTATTTGCAAAATGCAAGAGTTCCAACCAAAAATCCACCCCCTTCTATTCGCAACTTACCAGCCTTCTTAAAAAGAAAGCAAAATGAAATAGAAACTAGCCACCTGTCATCAAAAAATGGAATTTCTTGGGTCTACTATTTCAGAGAACAGCATTAAGCATCTGATCCAAAGTCAGAAGAGCTGGATGCAAAGGAAGATCCGCCCAAAGTCGCAGCATGACATTCATTCAGCTTTTGTTGCATACCTCGCCACACTTTCAGGGATGGCTTCTTCGTAACATGCTGCAAAGTGAAATCATGAAAGTGATTACAGCAGACTTACAGATTTGTAACAAGAGACTTCTAAATAAGTGCCTGTTTGTTTCGGCGGTACAACCGCTGTTTGCTCAAAATTCAAATTTTTTTTTTTCATTTTAAATGAAAAAAATTTAGTGTTTTTAAATCATTTTGATGTGCTAATGTCAAAAATGATTTTAAAAAAATAAAAAAAATATCATTTTGATGTATTTCTAAATGAAAAGCACCTTCAAAAATAACCGCAACCGTCATCCCAAACATGCCCTAAATGCCGCCTCTGACCAGGATGGTTTTGAAAATTGCACTATCACTGTTCCCTCTTTTACCAGGTGAGTCAAGTGACTACACTTGGTTGTTGCATGAAACTAAAAACTGGGTTGGCAACTTGAAGCAGTTGCAACCAAGTTTGACAAATTTATGCCCAAAAAAAGTAAAACTGGAAAAGAGCACAAACACTCCACATAAAATAGCAAATGGGCTTTTTTAAACTTCTTAAAACTCTAAGGAGAACGACCCGAGTAGAGTGATTTCTAGATGAAAAAACAGGAAATAAGCTTGTGGTATTTACCTCCTGATAGAAGGCATTGATTTCTTCCTCTGTGAGTCCTTCATCCTCCCCTGAATTTTCCTCCCACCCAAGAGAACGAAGGAACTTAGCCTCTTCTTCCTCAGAGAATCTTTGAACCTCTTCTAAGCTTCCACCATTGCTAGTCAATTCAGCACCATTCTGAATAGCATGAGGACTTGTCAGGGCACTGAGAACTTCCTTGTTCACTTCACAAGAGTTCTCGCTCGTGGGAGACAAAACAACAGCTGCTGAATCTGCAGCTGAAGAAGTGTTCATAGCAGTTTTCTTCTTCAAGTCATTAAAGAAATCATTCCTGCTCTGAGCTCTCTTTTCCCCACCAAATCCGGAATTTAAATTCAAGCTAGTTGGCTTACGCTCCCCTAAAGAAAGCTTTGGGTTGTTTGGACTCCTAACAGGTGCAGATGGAACTGAAGGAGCAGCAAGCTGGCTATTTGCAGTTCTGCTGGAAGTGTTTGTCGGACTGGCAACATCTTTTGGAGAAGGGGAGACACCGTTTTCCCATCCTGGTTTTAGAACAAAAAGCTTCCCATGAGATATCTTTGGAGCATCAGATTTGACTTGTACCCCTACAGAAGATTGATTAGCCAAGTGCAATGAAGAAGACTGCTGCTGTATGCTCTTGGCAGCCATATTCATCTCAGCAGGTCTGATTCCTGTTTTTGGCTTTGATTTATCAGAACTGAGAACCTGAGGAAAGAAAAATAGCAAACGGTTACCCACAATTTTTGTGGTTCACAAGGTAAGGAAGAAGAATTAAGGATTGCAGTAATCACAAATGTCAAATAATCAGTATCTGCATGTGACACAATTCAAACTTGGTTATTGATATCTTGGACAACCAGCTAACTCCATACAAATCAATGCATTGACATTCAAACATGGTAAGTTTAGTGTTGGCAAAGGCAAAAGGCACTAAAAGGTGCCAAACCTGTAAAATGCATGAGGCACTAGGCACTCGCCCTAATGAACCAGGCGATATGCTGTAGATTAAAGAAAATATATGTATAATATTACATTAAATTATATAGATCTAAAATATATATCTTTCCAGTTAACATTAGATCATTAGAAGATCATAAGAAAATATTATATTTTTCACTCTTAAAACAAAATAAGATAATTTAAAGTAGTAAGTAGCCAAATAGATTAAAAGGAAACCTAAATATCATCATCATCATAAATTATTGGTCTTCAAAAACATCTTCATCCATGCTTTCCTGTTCTGTACTTGTGTTGTTCTCTGACTCTATTCAAAGCAAAGTCTGGCTGGTGTTTCTCTTCAAGTTTTCTTCCTTAACTGTATGTCTCCTACTTTAATGATTTTATTTTTACCCTAATCTTTGTTTGTTTACAAAAATACACCTAAGTTGTTTCTTGTGGTAAATTAAAAAAATGGATGAACAGGTCATTATAAATCAGTTAAAAGAAAATTAAACCTAGAAAAATAAGCATTTCAATCAGCGCTTGCTTTAATGCCTAGGCAGCGCTTCATTGAAATTCATTGTCTGAGGCTAAAATAAAGGCATTGTGGCCTCGCCTCGCCTTGCCTGGAGCACCTCAATGCCTCGTGATAACACTGGATAAATTATAACTCGGTCACAAACCTGAATCACAACGATCAAATACAAAGCAGAAAAGGAACCTGTACACTTTACAACTTGGAACAATCAAGCAGGAGAAAGAGGCTAACTGTAGTAGACAAGGAACTATTATCTACTATAGATAATAGTTCTTCAACATGAACAAAATTTTCATAATTTCATAAACAATACATGATCTGTTCATGAAAAAAAAACTATATTATCCTCAAAACATCATTTTGTACTCCATATACATGGATATATAAACCCATACCATTACTTTAGAATCAACATAAACTAAACATCAATGCAGAAAGGAAACAGAAACTCAAAGGTTTGCAAAAGACACAAAAATGAGAGCACGCTTCAAGCTTTACCAGTCAAAAACACACAAAAAAAGTTGTATTCGAAATATATGACATTAATTAAGGCTTCATGTCCCATAATTGAATATCCTTTACTTTCAGTGGTATATCAATGGGTCTGAACGCAAAACACATCTTCAAAATAAGTAGATGGGGATACAAAAAGAGTCGGCCATAAGAAAAGGGAGCAGATGAAACTTATCCAGATCATCTCTCCTTTTCAATCAAAAAAAAACTCATATGAACACTAGAAAGAAAGTTTTCACAAAAGCCAAAGCAAATCATACCGAGACTGAAGTACACTAGAAGCTTAAACTTCCAATATTCTCCACTATTAGAGAAAAACATAATTTGAAATCCCCACAGCATTGTGATCATACAAGAGAAACACAAGCATATAGGTCTATAACAGAACAAGAAGCTAGAAAAATGCATTTAAAATACCCACGGATCGTTTGATGAGAACATGTGTGGTGCAGAATGCAGCATGCGAGCAAGTACACATTGCCTGTATAGATTAGTGCAATCTACATGAAGAAGAGAGCAACAGAACATAGTCTCATGCTCAAAGAGGATAATCTGGTAACCCAGATAACATTCCATTAAAAATAATCATAACAAGGAACTATGGCAATCAATCAACTAATCCAACTAAAGCAATTGTATTTGTGGTCTTGATCAAAAGTAGTTTTGTTGGCAGGTACATTTCAAGGATCAATTATAGATCAGCTTTGGCCTAAATTCCTCGCAAAAGGACTAATTCCCAAAGTCCCAGATGAAGATCGAAACCTCTATTAGTGCTGATCAGCATGCAACATAAAAGATGTTGAAAAATGGTACATGAGCAGATAAAAGGTAGAGAACATGGTATGAAGATTTATCAGTGACCTACAAGGTAAAACTACCAAATGGGACAATTATGAAACAAGCTCTTTTGAATATCAGATGACGTTCTCTTACCAGATTTTTAGGCATTGAGGGAGTCACAGGTATTAATTGCCTTGATTGCTTAATAGCCAATTCCTCAAGCCTTTGTGTCTGGACTGACAGCTGTGGATTTGAAATATCTCTCATTAGACAAACTATGGTCTATAGCTATGAATGAAATGATAGAAGGAAAGGCATAGGAAACCTTGCCCAGTTACCTGTGGTGCAGTGCGAGTTCTTGATGGAGCCTGAGTCAATGTTTCAGCCATATTGAGACTAGCCATTCCACTTGAAGCCCCAGATGAAGAAGCAACAACTGTCTGTGCACTAGATGAAGAACCTGTACTGCTGTTTGCAATAATAGCAGGCACCTCTGCCAGAGCTGAAGTCCATCCCTCTCCAACGATCAAAGCAGAACTGCCAACAGGCAAGCTCTGAACACTTGAGCTTAAGCCAGGAGATGAAACCCTTGCTATATCAGGCACTCCTTGCCTATCTTCACTTCCAAGTGAAGGAAAATCCTTTTCAAACACTGCCTTCTGACTGCTGCTGCCAAAACTATCACCGGAAATCAAAACATTGCCATTGGTATGAGTGTTTCCACTCCCATTTTTTAAGTCTGATCCAGCTCTGCGAGGCATCAGCTCGCCATGTTTCCTCGATACCATCGAACTGGATCGTCGCAAGGTATCCTTCTGAATCCTGTTGGTCAATAAGCTTCCCAAGGGATCAGAAGAGTCCCTGTCCCAATGATCCATAAAGCTAGACCTCTCTTTGTCCCTTTCTCGATCTTTATCACGGTGACTTCTACTAAAACTACTGTAAGGATGCTTTGCAGATCCATTGCTAGAACTTCTGCGTGAATTAGATGAAGATGTCCGGTCCAGGAAAGCAGAGCGAGGGGAATCAAAGTCATTTACGTTCTTAAAGTTCTTATTTCTCGTGAGATTTGCCAATGAAGGGACATCTATACAACAAATTAAACAATTAGCACCCATAACCCAAGCTAGCAATTAATGCAAGCCACTTAACATTACCAAACACAAAAAACGAAACAATACCATATCAAATTTATCCAACACAAAATAGCAAAATACCTGAGTGAGAAGATGATGATGCAAAGTGGTGGGCTAAACTGCCAGCACCAGAGACAGTGCCTGTACTTTTCAACCATTCTGGTACGAAAGAGGGTTCACTTCTTTCCATATGGACGAGCACTGACCATCATCAGATTCAAACAGAAAAAAAAAAAGTCGACACTTCTTCGCCCCCTCCAAAGAGAACTATTATCCTATACAGCAACACTACCTTCTAGCCCCTAACCCTACTTTTCTCCCTACAATAACCACCAATCTGATTGAACAATCACCAACTAATCCACTCACAAATTATCTAGCCTGTGGCAGTTTCCACCACAAATTAATCGAAAGCAAACAGAATTCAAACCAGCACCACGCCACTCTCTCTCTACACCTCCATCTTTTATTACACACACACTCAGCAGGACCTCGTCTTTTACAAGAATACCAGTTCAACAAAAAGCCTAAGGCAACAACCAAAGAAAACCCACAATTCTAAGCCAATAATAGTTCACCTGAATTCAATGCAAACCCCCAAAAAAAACAAAAAGAAAAGGTAGAAACCCTAGCTCATACACTTGAATGTCTATATTCGCGTGACTGCAATGTTCTAGGGTCTGTTACATGAACAAATTCAACAAGAATTAGAGAGCGGTAAAGGCACAAGGTCAGAAAGATAACAGAGAGAAGTTCTAACCCTAACAAAAGGAAGGCTATATCTCTATAGCCCAAAAACGAAACCGTTTTAATAACCGCTCCGCAAAAAGTAAAGTGTGACTGTTATATTTTAAATATTCTCCCTCAGAAATCTTTAACCAATAGGTTTCGAGAGAGAGTTTCAATGTTATAAAGAGAAATAACACAGACAAGGAAGAAGCAGATTTCTGTGTTAATGCGAGAGACGATGGGTTTTCTTTTATCGTTGCGTTGCCGTTGCTCTTGCTGTTGCTAAGAGAAAAATTAGGGTTTTATTTTGTTTGTGTGCTTATACCAGGAGGGGGATGGAGAGAGGCGTAATTTCTGTTAGTTTTGGATACTCAGAATGAAACGTATGAAGAACAGCTTCCTCTCTCTCTCTTTCTCTTCTTCTAAAATATAATTAATTAGAAGAAAAAAAAACTATATTTTTTCATGGTTGTGTTTTTATTTGTTTCTTTTATGGGCCTGGTCCGAATATGTACATTAATATTTACATATGGACTTTTCTCGGTAGGACCAATTTGTGTCACTGTTTTGATTTGTTATTATCTGTGTACAGTATAGTTATCCAATTCTGTTATTGTTGTTGTTTTATTTTTTCAATTAGAATATATATTTTGGTTTAAAAAGATTTTAATGTTATTTTTAAGTTATATTATTTATAATACATATATATATATATATGAACCTCGAAGTAGCATGTTTTAAAATATTAATTTAACAAAAAAAAATTAAATTCAAACTTAAAGATAAATTAATTCAAAATAATAAAATTAATATTTTAATAAGTAAAAAAAGTAGAAGTTGAACCGATATATCTCAATAAACTCGAAAAGTCCAAAGACAACTAGTAAGAATATAGTTTGACTTAAAAAATAAAAATTACATTTAAAAAAATAATGTTGAGATGATGACTTGGATCAACATGGTTGTAGTGTATGGATGCGTGATATTAGGGGATAATTGGAGTCACCATCTAGTTATTTGGTTTAGGATCGCTAAAAAAATCCAGGTGTACTAGTATTATAAAAGATTCAAGAGCAAGGAACTAATTACGTGAGGGAAATGTATTAGCATTTCTAGTATCTCTTACCTTTGAAAAAAATTCAATCGTGGTTTTGAATACGGTTTAAAAGCTTTAATGAGTATGATTTATTCATGTAAATAAACTTGACTTTTAAATTTTTATTATGGTCTGGTGTGCCTAAAAAAAAATTAAGGAAAAGATCCATATAAATGACCTAATAGGGTTCACCTATCTTAGAAGATAGATGAGCTATACATGACTTGCGCATCATATATATATATTCAGATTAAAAAAGCTGGTGAAAACTCAGAATAATTCTAGAATTTTTTTATAAATACTAGATTGTTTGTCTAACACAATTATTTCTTGAAAAGAAAACGCATTGTTCACAAATTTTCATGAAAAGAATAAAGGGAAGCTCAAATGCCAAGTAGATTTATATCTATAACTTCTTTTTTTTTATCAAAAACATTTTTTTAATTAAAATATTTTCTTAAGAAAAATGATAATTTAAAATATAAAAAAAATGTATTTCTTCAATTTAAACTATTTTTCCTTATTAATATAAATCTTTTCTCAATTAAAATATGTTTTTTATATAAAAATATTTTTTAAAATTAAAAAAAAATTCATGATTTGAAAAGTAAATCTTAAAATAAAATCATTAAAATCATGTCTCCATATACTTAAATGCAAGTTTTAAAATAAATAAAAAAATCAAAATCATGTCTTCATATTTTATATGCATTTGAAGGGGGAAATTAATATGAGAAAATCTTATAATTATATAAAAAAAAATTGTTTTTATTGGATATCCATTGCAACATTTTTATGAGAAAAATTGCATACTAGACCCAAATATAATACTTAACAAAGTGATTTCCAATTAACTATTACATTAAATCGTTTGGAAAAATATTGTAGCAATAGATACAAATTATTGTGAATTGTAATAGTGTCATTACCGTTTTGCCCCTCAGAGCGCTAAAATTTAAGCCTTAAAATCATGAGTATTATAGACTTTTCATGAGACCGATTGGTATTCTCTGATTGTTTGGGGGTAATTGTGTATTTTCCGGATACTTTTGCATAGTAAAACCATAATTTTACCCTACCAGCAGACAACAAACATTTGACTACCTGGGGGTATTTTTGTTTTTTAAGTTAATGTAAATAGTAAAATAACCATATTACCCTCAAATAAAAAAAATCGAGAGTTCCCGACAGGGATTTTGCTAGAATTTCACATTTTTCTAACAACACAAATACAGATATGCCATCAGAAAAGAGAAAATCCAAGAGTGCTTATAGAGGGTGGTTAGGTAATTGTACATTTTTTAAATTATTTTATTCTACAGACATTGTTGGTGCATTTAACTGATGCGCCAATGGTTTTCTCCCTCACACTTCATTCAGGCGGCGCATGCGGCTTCGTATAATGGTAAAAAATATTCATCTACGTCTCACTCGACACACCGCCATGTCCTCTTTCTCATGGTGGTGTACGTGTTATACCATTATGGACAGAGATGTAACAGTGGTCAGTTGATCTTTTTTCTCTTTTCTCTCTCCTATAGCCTAAATTACATGAAAGTCTTCTAGATATATGGTATTTTCAGTTTAGTCCCTACTATTTTGATTGTTTTGTTTGGGCTTAATTTCTCTTATAGAAGTTTTGGTTTGTTTCAATTTCATTATTTAATTGCAATTGAGTATACATTTGTCTTTCATTTCGATCATTATTATTTTAATTTTGGGTTGAGTTTTAAATCCTTTAATTTTTTGGTATAGAAGTTTGGATTTTTTTTCCAATTTTGTCATTTGATTGAAATTGATCTTATATTATTTTTTCATTTCGACCCTTATTGTCTTAATTTTTTATTTGATTTTAATTCTTTTAATTTTTTTGATCCTTTTAAAATACTCCATATATTGTTTTCATGTTTATATGTATATGCTCTTAGTTTTGGTTTTTAATTTTTATTATTTTCTCTTTTGTTGAAGTTATGTTTTCATTCAATTTAATCATTAAATTCTAATTTGTGTTGGTGATCATTAACAAATTAATATTTCTTATTTTTTCCCCTTTATTCTTTTTTGTTTTGTTTTTTATTTTTATTTTTATTTTATTTTTATTTATTCTTAAATTCAAATAATTGTTTCAAGCTAATAATAGTTTTTTTTGTCATCTATTTGTTTTTGTTTCCTCTTTTTTAAAATTTTTAGTTTTTTTATTCTTGGGGATAATTTTGTTATTTTCATTATTTACGCAATAATAATAATTTTAGTTTGTTTTTTCTTATTTACTCTTTTGTTAAAGTTTCTGAGTTTTTTATTCTTCGAATAATTTAATATAAAAAATTGTTTTAACAGTAATAATAATAATAATAATAATAATTGTGATAATCATGGTAATAATAGTGATATTACTACTTATAATGATAATAACAAATGTAATTTATTGTAATTGTTATAGTGCTTATGGTATTGATAATTATGGCTTTCATGATAATAATAATAATAACTCATAAAATCATTTTAAAAATATCATTAATGACAAAAAACAATTATAATAATGATAAAAATATTAATTATAACTTATATGGTATTAATAAAAATATTAAAAAAAAAGTTCAACCTAGGTAGAATGGTGTTAGATTTTTTAACATTTTAAAAAATATTAATGATGCCAGATTGTTTTTGTAATGTTATATATCTAAGCAAAATAATCAACCTGAGTAAAAAATTTATTAGGTAATGTAAAAAACATCTAATCATAAGACAATTTTTTGTGAGTTAGTACTAATATTAAATAATATAATTTAAAAAAAATAAGGTAAACAAAGACAACATTAAGTTACAGGATTTTAAACGAATACAACATCAAATAATAAATTTTTAGATTTGAACCATTATATATAGAGAAGCTGTAAAAAATAACTTTTAATAAATACAACATCAAATGATAAGTTATTTCAATTGCTTATCTCATTGTTATTCTTATGATTAAAGGCAAACAAAAATATTATTAGCATAAAAAATATTATTTTATTTAACAAATATTTTTTTTTATTATGGATAAGGTGTTGAAAATAATAATGATGATTATTTTTAAAGTATTTTTCTTAAAAATATGTTACGCTAATTTTTTATTTTTGTATTTGTTTAATATTAACATATGATAATATAAAAAACATTGAACTAAGATTTTTTTAATCTCAAATTAATTTAATCTCATTGTTCTAAAAATCTCTTAATATAATAATATCAAGAATAAATCTTAAAAAATAGAAATCACTTTAAACTAAAAATATATCAAACCACATGTAGACAAAGAGATGAAAAAACACAAAGATAACAAATCATTAACAACAAACATTTTCTATACGTGCATAAGAGAGAGTTTAACTCTTATTTCACAACAACAAAGCTAAATTTACTCTGTTTTTTTAACTCAAGCTAAGTATAGATACATAAATACGAACAAAATATAAAAACTATCCTACAAAGACCAAAAAAATTAAAGGAATCTAAACTAAACCAAAAAATAAAAAATAAAGACAAAAATGCAAAACAAAAAATTATATATGTAAAAACAAGGCAATTTTTTTTCCTACGACGAAGCGCGGGGCAAATAACTTGTATTATCTAAAACAAAATGCTATAATTATATTTTAAACAAACCAAAATACAATTGATGGTGTTTAATGTAATAGTATTTTAACAATAATTATAATATTTGTAATTAAATTAATAGAAATAAAAAAAATAAAAATAAAGGGTTAAGGCTAAAATCAACGTTCATTTTTTTTAATAGATAAAATTTCACATTGTTTGTGTAATTTTTAATAAATGAACAACATGTCATCCATTAATAAAGATTTTTACTCTCTTTAGTGTCCATAAAGTTAGGGTTCAACCTTTTAGATTTTAAAAACTCATTTTTAATTATTGTTTTTATTTCAAACACCCAAGAAACTCCATAAACATCTAAAAACCCTTTATTTTTTACTTCAAAACACACTTAAACTAGTCAAAAAATCAAACTAAATCAATTAAAAAATTATAAGCCTAAATCTATTTATTTGTTTCAATGAAATGAAAATTAAAAAAAAAAATACTTTAAGGCTACTTTTGATAAAGAACCCCAATAACATCAATAATTATTTTTGTTATTTAAATATGTCCAGTCAATCATTTTCTCTCTTTTCACCTATTTTTCAACATGTTTCTCTATCATGTCTCAAAAGTTAGGGATTGACATATAAAACAAATGAAGTTTAGGACGTAAACTTAAAAGTAAAGGACCAAGAATGACTAAACAAGGAGTTTATGAACAAAAAATAATTTTTTTGTGCAAATTTTAAAAATACCGCTTTTCTTTTGTTTTATTTTTATTTCAATTCTTCATTCTTCATTTATCATTTTTTTTAAATTTTACTAATTTAATTATCATTTAATATAATTAGCCTTTAATTTAATTTGAAAATTTATATATAAAAAATTAAATCTTAATAGCATGGCAACATGTTTGGCTTGGCTATGTAAAAATTGTAGTGTCTTATCCTACAATTGTATTTCCTGGATTTACTATCTGTATTGAATTAATTGTAATGCCTATAAGATTGTCTTTTATAACCATTTGTTATCAATTTAAATTAATTTTCTATTGGGGTAGTAAAATATTTTTTAAAGAAATCATTTGTTATTATATTAATTGAGAATAAATTAATTTTTTTAATATTTTAGTAGCATAATAAAATGACTAAATTATCATCAAAAGCAACAAAAAAAAATGACTTTCAAGGGCTTTTCTATATTTTCACTTTTTAAAACATAGTTAAATGATTAAATTATTTTTTAAATCAAAATTTATTTATCTTGTGTCTATAGGAATTTTCATCTTTTCATCATGTTTTATTTAATAATTTAATAAATATAAATATTACTAAAAATATTGGTTGATGTGTGTGTTATATGTAAAGGTAATTGTAATTCTCTTTAGGCAATGCGTGTACTATCGCGTGATATCTAAACACCAACTTTTAAGTTGCATTCCAATCATCTTGGTGGATTCTTCATCCTTGGAAAGTGTGTATGATCAACAAAGTTTTAATTTGGTGATGATATATTTTTTTTTGTGTTTTCTCTCTTCTTTAATTTCCATGTTTAACTCTATATATTTTCAAAGGAACGCTTCAATGTGTTTTTTTCTTCAGATTTGGTCTTTATTATTATTATTATTATTATTATTATATATGAAGTAATTTATAAAAATAAGGTTTTCAAAATTTGATTATCCACTAGTTTTTCCATATGTCAGATTTGGTCATCCTTCTTTTGATTGCTATTTTTTATTTCGATTTCAAATTTTATTTTTTTATGACTTCTTCCCCCTTTTAGTTTTTTTCCTATCAAATTTTGTTCCCGTTTTTTTTATTACTATTTTTTTACTTTGGGAACTTTTAGAAATTGAAGATTTTTTACCAATTTCATAATTCAATATTAAATTAATTGAAATTGAGAATCTTGATTAAGCCTAAGTTTAGGATTATCGAGTTGCAAGTCTAGGAGATTAAACTAGGTTTAAGAGATTTGCATGAGCTTGCTTTTTTTTTAAAAAAAAAAACTCATGATTATTTTTTCAATTCTTTACATTTATTTAATAAAATATTGAGCTTGTTTGTTTTTCAATTCTTTTTCTATAAGATTTTTCACTGATTTTTAAAATGACTTGTGTTATCTTGAATTTTTTATTTGTTGTTCCTTGTGTTATGGTGTTTACGACATCTAATGGCCATGCTTCCCCTTGGTATTAAAGAGTTTAAGTTTAATCCTAAAGTTATGATTAAAAAGGTCTCCATCTAATATCATAGTTATTAGAAAACTAATGTTCTACATGAGTATACATTATGAGACTAGTTATACAAGAGAAAGAAGAATGATCCTAGTGCACCCTCCCTAAAATAAATTACATTGTTGATTGATTGCTAATCTAGGTCAAGTTTTTTATTTGTTGGTATCATCTAAGGTTCCAAACATATCTTTATTCATGAGAAACTCTTTACCTTATGACATTAAATCTTATTGGTTTAAGGCCTTAATTTATACCTTATAAATACAATGTGATTTTATGCCTTATAATACTCTTAATACTCTTAAAATGCATAAATAAATCCTAATGCTCTTAATATTAATAAAACAAATTAAGTGTTGTGAGGTTTTTGGTATATTGGCTAAATTTTAATGGATTATCATAAATTGATTATGATAGATAAAATCATGTACTGTTAATATCGGGTTCATATTGAATGACTCTTGAAAAATATTTATTTTTATGTTTTCTGAAATAAAGAAAGATTTTTGAATTTTTATTTGTTTAGATTCACAAGAAAAATCAAATATTTCTAATATCAGGTTCATATTTTAAAATGTAAATCTATAGTCTAGTATTAGGGAAAAGCTGTTGGAAAGACATGCAAGGGACCCATAATTAAATTCAAGATGGTCCTTGAATTTCTGTAGATTTAAAAAAACATTTTAAGGGCCTATTTGGTTAAACCCTAAAATAAGAACAAATTAGAATTAAAGAAAAAGTCTTGTAGCATGTTTGTCAAACATGTTCTCATCTTCAAACTAGAGATATTAAAAATACTTTAAGGCCATATCTAGCATACACGCCATAAGAACCCAAACAATGCGTTATTTTTAATAAAAATAGGTACAAACTAAACACACTTTTAGCTTTCAGGTTAGGCTAGGCCCAAATACATGGTCCGAGTCTGTTAGGACCAAGGTTATGCACATGGGTTAGGTAAAGTTGAGCCTATTTTTTGGATTAACGGTTGATCCAACAAATGTTTTTTTTAGGAATGACATGTCATCTCTCATGCATGCTATAATTTCATACATGAGAGATGATTTTCTTTATAAAATTATAACACTAAACTGGAACAAAAGCAAGAAAAAGGTGTTACTTGGCATCGAAGGGAGTGTTGACTTGATTTTGGTGTCATCATTGGTGCCAGTAGTTGCTTATGGTGGTCACTAGAAGGGGATAAAGGTTGTTGGTTGGACAACTAGAAAAAATATTACGTAAAGATTGTTTTTTGGCTTACCTTTCACTTGATTCTCCCTTTTTTTTGCACTAAACTCATCCTTATTTATAGGAGATAAAAGAAGAACATCTAATCTTTTTTGGTCATGAATATTGGCCCTAATTCTCACAACAAGGATCTCAACTATTGGCTAGAAATAACACCTTCACTGTAAGAAATAGGTTGTAAAGTTGATTGGACCAACTTTTTAGGTTAATTTTTTACTGTTGTTTATGGAGAATTGACACGAATATAGTTGAGGGTGTAGTATAGGTTGTGGTTTACCATATATTGTCTTTGTTATTCTATTTGAGATAGAAATTGTGCATTAAATGACTTTGCAAAGAATACTTATTGGGCATCTTTTACAGGTTGAAAGGAAAAAGACGATTAACAATGTCAAATTATATCATCTAGCATTACTATTACTATTACTATTTGACAAAAACAACATGTCGTTTAGGTTTAATTTAAGTTTTTAATGATTTATTTTCATTTTATCTCTTAAACTTTCAATTTGTTTAATTGGGTTTTTAATTCAACTTTAGTTTTAAGAATCAATTCAATTTCACTATTGCAAGTTTTAAAACAATCCCTTGATTTTAACATATTGTTCAATTTATATGTGGTCTTAAATATGTTTAATTTAGTCTCTCATTGACTTTTAAACTTTTATTTTCTTCAAGTTTACTCCATTCATTTGATTTTACTCACATTTTGAAAAAATAAAAAAAGGTATTTGATATTGGATAACTTCAATTTGAATCTAAATTGATTTCTAAATTTTGATTTTCTTGAAAATTTGTCCCTAATTCCATCCGATTTATAAGAAATAAATTTAGTCCTCTAAACATGTTAATCTACTCAATTAAGCCCAAATTAATTTTAAACTAACTAAACATTTAATTAGGCCTATAAGTAAATTAAATTAACCTATTAAAAATCTAATTAAGTTGTTAGACTTAATTTTCATGCAAATTCACTTGATAATCATTTAACCCTTAATTTGCATTGTTTTTCAATCTTAGGTACAATCATCTTCTCATTTATTTTCAAAATCTTTGTTTGTTTACTCTATGTGCCAAGTTACCAATCCTTTTTTTTTTATTGTTTTTTTATATATATATATTGAAAGAAAAGGATGATTTAAGGGAAACCTAAAATTAGGTCATTATGCTTTGTTAAATTTAGTTTTTTTAAAGATTTTAAAGATAAATAAAAACTAAATGAAAAGGGTATAACTTGTTTGTCGAACATGTTTTTATCCTAAAATCATAGACATTAAAAATTAATTTAAGACTATGTATGATAAACATGGCTAAGAAACCCAAACAAAGCCTTATTTTCTTGATAAAATTGGCATG
This sequence comes from Salix arbutifolia, assembly GCA_025169955.1. Classification (NCBI taxonomy): domain Eukaryota; kingdom Viridiplantae; phylum Streptophyta; class Magnoliopsida; order Malpighiales; family Salicaceae; genus Salix; species Salix arbutifolia. The sequence continues at coordinate 12,631,714 of CM045906.1, forward strand.
AGCCAAACACGCTCTTAGCTTTTGGATTGGGCCAAGCCCAACCCATCTCAGTATTTGTTGGGCTGACAATTGATCCCATAAACCTTTTTTCCTTTATTTAGGAATGACTTGTTGCATCTCATTATTTCATGCATGAGAGATGATTTTCTTAATAAAGTTTTGACACTAGCATGGAAGGAAAATAAAATAAGCGTGTACATGGCCTCAAGGGAAGTATTGACTTGTTTTTGGTGGTGGCGTTGATGCTAGCGATGACTCGTGATGTCATTAGTGGGGGAGAAAGGTTGTTTGTTGTGCAACTAGAAAAAAAATATTGTGTAAAGGTTGTTTTTCTTACTCATTTTCCATCAAATTTTCTCTATTTTTATTCATGAAACTCACCTATATTTTAGGAGATGAAAAAAAGATACTTGGTCTTTATTGAGCTTGAATATCGACCCTTAATTCTCACGAGAAAGACAATAACTATTGGCTAGAAATTAACACCCTAGATTGTGAAAAATAAATGGTAAAGTTGATAGGGTCAGTCTTTTTAGGTTAACTTTTTTATGTGTTTTTGGGTGACAAACCAACAAGAATATGAATGTAGTAGGGTTTGAGCTTCACGAGATGGTGTTTTTATTGTTTTATTAAAAATGTGTGTGGTGCATTAAATGACTTTGAAAATGAATTTTGCAACTAGCATTTTCAGATTAAGAAGAAGAAGAAGAAGATAGTGATTAGTGTCAAATGACATATCATGTGACACTATTATTATTATTATTATTATTATTATTATTATTATTAACCAACACATTTGGGTTTAATTTAGGTTTTAATTTCTATTTTAATTTTAGCTTTCAATCTTTCAATTTATTCAATTGAGTTCTTAACTGAATTTTAATTTTAAGAATCAATTTAATTCACCTCTGCTAAGTTTTAAATGATCCCTTAATTTTAATGTGTTTCTCAACTTGGATCTTAGTCTTGATTATTTTAATTAAGTCCTAATTGATCTTGAAACTTTTAATTTGTTTAATATCACCCTTATATTCAATTGAATTGGGTCCCTAATTTTACCTGTCTTTTGTAAAAAGGTCTTTGATTTTATAATTCTTCAATTTGACCCTTAATTGAGTACCAAACTTTGAATTTATTGTGATTTTGTCCCTAATTTCACATAATTGAGTTTGTACAATTTAAATTTGGCCCTTTAAAATTATAGTCTTTTTAACTAAGCCCAAATTAGACTTCCTGACTTAATTTCTCACTAATTAATCTTAATTTAACCTATTAAAAGCCCAAATTAATTTTTAAACTTACTTAAAGCTTTAATTAGACCTATAATTAAATCAAATTAGCTTATTAATAATCTAATTAAGCTTACAAACATTTTTATGCAATTTCACCAGATAATCATTTAATTGTAACTTAATTTTTTATTTTCTTTCAATCTTGGACACAATTGAGTTCTCATTTTTTCTCAAAAATCTTAATTTGGTTTCTTCATGTGCTTAAACCCTTCTCAACCTAGTTTTTTTTCTTTTATTGCCAAATTACCAGTTCTTTTTCATTTTATCTGTTTTTTCTCTTTATATATATATATATATATATATATTGAAAATATAGGGAAAACCCAAAATTAGGTGATGACACTTTGTTCAAACTTAATTTTCTAAAGATTTTTTCTAATGAAATTAAATTATATTTTATTAAATATAAATATAAATTGATCACTTCATGGTGTTTTGTTTAGTTTGTTTTTTGGATTATTTCTCTAACAATATGTGTTTTATTTGTCGATGTCATCGTCCATCTTTTTATAGTGATGTGAAAACCATCTTGGTGAGTTATTTATTGTGGTGGTGTTCATGGTGGAGTAATGAATGGTCTTCAAATTCCTCATTTTCTTTTCTCTTTTATTGAGTATAATATTGACAACTCATTATTTAAAGTTAATTATTGCCATTTTTTATTGTTTTGTTTACTATTGATTTTTTTTATCATGCTATTAAACTAACCAAATTTATTGAACTAAGTCAAGTTAATAACTTGGGTCTTAATTTTTTTAATATTGGCATGACCTTAACATTATCTTTTTATATGAAAAACATTTAACTTGGCTACGCCACTATACATTTATTTAGAATTTGTATGAAAGTATGATAAATGTTACTTTTCAAAGTTATTTTTGTGTGGAGATGCATTAATATAATATATGTTTTTGATAACAACACATAAAAGTTATAAAAAAAACAAAATAAAAATTTAAAGCTAAGAAAAATTCAAAATCTTCAAAAGTGAGGTTCAAATGAACAGATAAATACTAGGGGTGAGCAAAAAAAATCGAATAACGAATTAAATTGAGAAAAAAATTTAACTGAGAAAAACCATACCATTAAAAAAACCCATTCTAAAATTCTAAAAAAGTTATGGCTCGGTTTGGTATCGGTTTTGTAAGCGTAAAATCGATTAATACACATCGAATTGAACCGGTTCAGTTAAAAGATATAATATAAATAAAAAGTTTCAAACTTTCTTATTTCTAACCTAGCAGCCGCCCTCTCCCTCCCTCAGCAGCCGAGCATTCCCCTTAATCCCTTCATCCCTTCTTTTGTTGTCCTAACCTAGCACTCACAGATGCAATGTAACGACCCGAATTTTTTTTTTTTTATTGTAGTACCCATACTCAACAATCCATATCCATTCCCATCGGTAAAATATCAACCATACAATTAACATTCCATTAACTAAAATAAAATTTGCATAAACATACTATATTACAGTTTTTATAACTAAAAACTTCGGAGTAAAAATATACATACATGGACATGAGTTTACGTTCTTAGCCTACTAGTGGAATTTACAGATTACTCAAAAGGGTCTAACAAAATTTATGCATTCAATACATGTCTTCATCCTAAAAACATCTTAGTTTAGAATGCAATCTACGTGGTTCTTTGCAAAAGTAGGTCCCCTGGTATTTGGTTCCCTAAACCTCTCGTGGCTGTGTCGTCCTTGCAGTAGTACAAACGTTTAATGAACTGCGATTACTTAATGATAGTACTAAATGAATTTAACCAAATGACCTATCAGTTAAAAGGGCATTAACCAGTTGAAATTTCTGTATACACATAATACCAGTTCATTGTAAAGCCGTTAGGAACTCCATTTCATTTTTTTTTTGAGCAACATTATCCCTACTCTGAATATTCTTATAAGGCACTCATATCTGAGGTCAACCATTCCTCCCCTATGGTCTTTTTTTCTTCTGGACGCCGTTAGACAATATTAAACATCCTTTTATTTCGGCCATCCCTTCGGATGTCATTAGCCGAAACTAATCTGTCATTTATTCCGGTCATCTTTTCAGATGCCGTTAGCCGTAGCTAATCAATCATTTATCCCGGCCACCCTTTCGGATGCCATTAGCCGTAGCTAATCAATCACTTATCCCGGCCATCCTTTCGGATGCCATTAGCCGCAGCTAATCAATCACTTATCCCGGCCATCCTTTCGGATTCCATTAGCCGCAGCTAATCAATCACTTATCCCGGCCATCCTTTCGGATGCCATTAGCCGCAGCTAATCAATCATTTATCCCGGCCACCCTTCCGGATGCCATTAGCTGAAGCTAATCAACCATTATTCATTATTTACGCATTTATTACTCTAGTATAAACCTCATTGTATCTGTCTAACATTCAATTTAAAATACTTCATACACGTCTTATGAATGGAGAGGAGTAAATCACTTACTTGTTCTACTTCTGGGTTGTTCCTGTCTGGCCGATGGTTCAATCCCGACCGCACCGCCTGTGACATCAATGTCTAAAAATTAGTATACTTTTATTTACAATTTCAGCAACATTACCCATAAATTTTCATCATAAGCCCACACATTTTCCAGCACAATTCACACATGAAATTTCAACAACATACTCATCAATTTTCATCATAAATCCACACATTTTCCAGCACAATTTACACATGAAAATTTCAGCAACATAAAAAATTCAGCAACAAAATCATCCATTCTCATCATAAATTCACACATTTTCCAGCACCATTTACACATGAAAAATTCAGCAATATACTCATCCATTTTCATCATAAACCCACATTTTCTAGCACCATTTACACATGAAAATTTCAGCAATTTTTTTCAGTATTTAATCATTCAATAATTCCAACAAAAACTCACACATTCACCAAATCCTCTCCTTGGACTTAGCCTAAGCTTCGACTGTGAGAAGTGGGAAGGGAGATGGTTCGGCTGGGTAGAGAGAAATGGAGGTGGTTTGATTAGAAAGAGAAGAGATGGTTCGGTTGGGAAGAGATGGGAAGAGAAGAGAAGAGAAGGGGATTCGGTTGGGATGAGATTGGAAGTTAAGGGATTCGGTTGGGAAGAGAGAAAAGAGGGTTTGGATGGCTGGGAAAAAGGGAGGAGATGGAGATGACGGGAAATTAGGAAAAATCCCCACTCCCTCTCTCCTCTGTGCATTTATATTCATGAACCGGTTTTGCTCTTTTTTTTTTTCCGGGTGTTTACATGCAATCACTTCATACATATACAAAATCAAAGGCTGACTACTTGTTTGATGTAGTGAGAATTGATGAGTTTTTGAAGGATCATTTATGGACTAGGGTTTCCAAGAAAGGAACCGTCTTTGTTTTTGTTCCTAAGGTTTTGCTTGTGGTGATTGCGATTTCTCCAACACATATGCTAGCGGTCGTTTCAACGAGAGGTCAAGGAGGTGATAGTGGTGTGGTGGAGGAGACTGTTTCAGTGCAGACTAAGAGTGTGGCTATTCAAGAGCAGACTACTGCTACTAAGGCATCTTCCGAGCATTATGCTAAGAAAGTTAAGTCTGGTGATCCAGCGATTAAAAAATTGGTTATTGTGAATTAATTTGATCTATAATGTGAGGATGTTTCTAGTTAGTTTAGGTTTTTGATTTTTTAATAATAATTGTTTTTTAATACTGTAAGTGAAGAGCTCCTCACGAGAGAGATATGTTTTTTCGGTTTGAAGTATAAAAAAATTGAACTAAACCACAATGATTTAAACCACAACTGGTTCGATTTTTGTGAAAACTTCAAGTATTATTTCTTCAATCTCTCGGTCTCACTTGTATTTTTTTCTGTGCAGGATTCAACTATATATAGGGGCTACTCCCACTACAATACAAATAACATACAAATAATTCCTAACACTACTGGACAAAGAGTTCAGTTATAACAATAAATTTGTTATAACAAACTAATCTGGATTTTAACACTCCCCATCAAGTTGGAGCGTAGATGTTTATCATGCCCAACTTGTTAATTGCCCCATGAAACACTTTTCCTGATACCGCTTTTGTGAGTACATTTGCCAGCTGATCTTCTGACCTTACAAACGGAAATTGTATAATTTTTCGATCAAGGTTTTCTTTAATAAAATGTCCGTCGACTTCAACATGTTTGGTACGATCATGTTGTACAGGGTTGTGTGCAATTTCGATTGCTGCTTTATTATCGCAGTATAAACTCATGGATGACCCATAATCAACTCCCAATTCCTGTAACACATGCTTTATCCATAACAACTCGCACACACCATGAGCCATACCTCGGTATTCTGCCTCCGCACTTGATCTGGCGACCACTTTCTGTTTCATGCTTCTCCAAGTTACAAGGTTACCTTCTACAAAGGTAAAGTACCCTGACATCGATCTCCTATCTGTCTGATCTCCTGCCCAGTCTGAGTCTGTGTACCCCTTAATTTCACGAACTTCATTTTTTGTGAATAGTAGTCCTCTTCCCGGTGCACTCTTCAAATATCTTAAGATCCGATATACTGCTTCCATATGCTCCTCTCCTGGTGAGTGCATGAATTGGCTCACCACACTGAATGCATATGCTATGTATGGTCTTGTATGTGATAAGTATATCAGTTTCCCGACTAACCGTTGGTAACATCCTTTATCCGCTGACGTTTGATTCTCTGACTCTCTTAGCTTGTGGTTCATCTCCATCGGTGTATCAGCTGGTTTACATGCCAACATTCTGGTTTCTGTTAATAAATCTAACACATATTTTCGTTGTGATAGACATATCCCAGTTCTTGACCTTGAAACTTCAATCCCTAAGAAATACTTCAGTTGTCCCAAATCTGTCATTTCAAATTTCGAAGCTAGAAATCGTTGTAGCAATTTTCTTTCTTCTAGATCATCTCCTGTTAGGACCATGTCATCCACATACACTATCAATGTTGTAGTCTTCCCTTCCCTGTGTTTTATAAACAAAGTATGATCGGAGTTACTTTGTTTATAGCCAAATTCCTTCATTGTGGAAGAGAATCTTCCAAACCAAGCACGGGGTGACTGTTTTAGGCCATATAACGTCTTCTTCAACTTGCATACCTTGCTTATACTTGAGGATTTACCTTTAGCTCTGGATGATAAATCCATGTAGACTTCTTCTTCAAGGTCTCCATTTAGAAAGACGTTCTTGACATCAAATTGTTGCAATGCCCAATCTTGGTTTACCGCTAGAGCTATGAGGATGCGGATGGTGTTGATTTTTGCAACTGGGGCAAAGGTCTCCTGATAGTCTATTCCATACTTCTGTGCATATCCATTTGCCACTAACGTTGCTTTGTACTTGTCTATACTGCCATCCGCCTTTAGTTTAACTGTGAAGACCCATTTGCATCCAACGGTCTTCTTCCCCTCGGGTAGTGGACACAACTCCCAAGTGTTATTCTTTTGGAGTGCTTCCGGTTCTTCATTTATTGCCACTGTCCACTTTGGATCTGCTAATGCATCTTGTACATTATTAGGAATAGATACAGTAGATAATTGATTAACAGTTAATGTATACGAACTTGACAACCTATGGGAAGAGACATAATCACTGATTGGGTATTTAGTCTTATTTTTTAGATCAGGTTCATATTGTTTTTTCGGGACTCCTCTATTTGACCTCTGCGGGTATTTATTTGCTTTATTTTCAACAATAACAGGAATTTCGTTATCAAAAATAGGAAGGATAGGATTTTGATTTACTTGAGAAAGGACATTTTAGGTTGATTCTTCGGTTAATGGTGTAGACATTTGCAACTCTGATGATAAAGGGTTGTTATTGCTCGGGAGATTCTGATCAGTGCAAGGTTCCAAATCCTCACTGTCGCGAGGAGCTACATTATTTGCCCTTGTTTTGTCAGAACAATTCTCAACCATTCTTCCATTTTCCTCTACTTCAAATAGATCATCATTCTTTTCCTTGCTTCTCTCTCCCTGAAGAGATGACCTAGAAGCTCCCCCTGAGTAATAGGGTTCCATTTCATGAAAGAAGGTATCCAAGGTCACATGTAACTTTGGGTGTAGAGGATCATAACACCGGTACCCTTTCTGAAATTCTGAGTATTCAACAAAAACACACTTCTTCGCACACGGGTCCAGTTTATTCCACAAAACCTTAGGTATGTAAACATAGACTATACATCCAAAAATTCTCGGTTCCAGGTTCGGTAAATGAGGGATGGATAGTAAGGATTCCATCTTTTGTTGAGGAGTTTGAAAATGGATAACACTGGATGGTGTGCGATTGATCAAGTAGGCTGCGGATTTTACTGCTTCACCCTAATAAAACTTGGGCATATTCATGCCGAATAATGAGGCGTGGACGACTTCCATAATCTGTCTATTTTTTCGCTTGGCTAGCCCATTTTGCTGTGGAGTGTAGGTGCATGAAGTTTGGTGTCGAATTCCATGGTTGCCCAAGAATGTACCTAAAATTTTATCCATAAACTCTGTACCATTATCTGATTGCAGTGCACGAATCGGCCTCTGGTATTGGTTTATCACCATTTTATGAAATTCCTTAAAAGTTGTACTTACATCGCTCTTATTCTGAAGGAGAGAAATCCAAGTCATCCGAGTACACTAATCAATAAATGTAACAAAATAACGAGCATGTGAAAATGACGGGACCTTTGCAGGACCCCAAACATCAGAATGAATAACTGCAAACGGTTCTGAGCTTTTATTCAAACTTGGTAAATAAGGGATACGGTGGCTTTTGGCCAGTTCACAAATTTCACATTTAAACTCTAAATTACTGATATTTGAGAACAAAGTGGTTTTAATTTCTTAAGATACTCAAAAGATAGATGTCCGAGCCTTCGATGCCATAACCATACGAGTGCTTCAGCTTTGTCCCTACTGTTTGCCTAATGTGTTTGACTGAGTTTTTCTCCCCCTTTTTCGGTTAACTCCAGATAATAAAGATTATCCCGTCTAACACCATAACCAAGAATCTTCCGGGTCAGAATGTCCTGAAACACACAAAAGAAAGGCCAAAATGTTACAGTGCATGAAAGGGTAGAAGTAATTTGGCTAACCGACAGGAGGTTGTATTCGAGTGATGGAACAACAAGAACAGTATCCAGGGTGAGGGAATCATTCAAGATTACAGATCCTGCTCAGGTAATCGGAGACGTACTACCATTTGCGGTACAAATAATTGACTGAGAGGAAGGTTTTGAGGAATTTAAGTTACCAGGATCTTTAGTCATATGTTCGGATGCACCTGTATCAATAATCCAAGAACTATTCTTAGTAATAACAGAGAGTGCACAAGTTTTACCAATTATACCTGGATGAGCCACATTCGTTGTGGGCTGTGCTAGATCTGATTCCGTCAGATGGACCCGAGGTTTTCGGATATTTTTCCGAGGTTTTTTCGTAAAGTCCCACCAGTCCGGGTAGCCAATAATTTCATAACACCTCTGTTTTGAATGTCCCTTTTCACCGCAATGAGAACAAATTGGTCCGCCAGTATTTTTGTATTTTTGGTCAACCCGGTCAGCCCAAACTCGGTCAGCTATCAAAGGCAAAATATTTTTCCCTAATTTTTCATCTCTCTCTCCCCGCGCAGCCCCTCCTCCCTGTCTCACCTTCCCGAGCTCTCCTCTCGGACGATGGTACCTCGTCACCATCGCCGATCGCTCGGGAAAACCTGGGGGGCTGCCATTTCCGGCCATGATCGTCTTTTGGGAGTGTTCTCTCCGAACACATGCATATGCTCCCTCAAGATCGAGCTGTGGATCTTTTCTAAGGATCTCCCCACGGATTTGCTCGAACCCAGGGTCAAGACCACTGAGAAAGATGTGGACCCTAAGTTGAGCCATGGCCGAGTGGTGGTGAAGGATGCTGTTGACTGTCCTCACCTGAGATGCAGTCCGGCCGTCGATTTCTTGGAAGATTGCGACGAGTTCGGTGTAATAACTGGACAGTTGTCGTCCATTTTGAAGGGTATTGAACGAGCGTTGATTCAGTTCAAAGAGGCAAGTTGCATCGAAGCCGTCGTAGAAGGTTCGTCCGACGGCGTCCCAAATCTCCTTGGCCGTTGAGAGGCAGATGAACCTCTCCGTCAAGGACGGGGCCATGGAGTCAATTAGCCAACATTTGACTCGATGATTCTCGGAAACCAAAGATTCCAGTCGTGGGTCGCCTGATTCAGGCTTCGCAATGTCTCCGGTAAGGTATCCCAACTTGTTTCAAGCTCCGATTCTCATTTCGATGAGTTTTGACCATAACCTAAAATTGGTTTCATTTCAGATAATGTTTGATGTGAATGTCGAGTTGTCCGAGGATGGGGTCATTGAGGTTAGTGGATTCGTGGAATTAATTTCCATTTTGTTGTGTTTTGATTTCTGTGAAATCTGGGAATTCGGGGTTTGAAATCTGTTTGGGTTGATTGTTGTGTTTGGGTTTGATTTTTTTGAGGCTAGGGTTCTTGAAAAAACTGATTGAAACAATAGAGGTTTCAAATTTCTGGGTTTCGAAATGAGATTCAATTTCTGGGTTTTCGAATTTCTAGGTTTCTGGGGAAAATTGTGGATGTTTGGTTGCTTGGAAAAACTGGGTTTCTAGGGGAAATTATGGTTGTTTGGTTGCTGGGAAAATCTGGGTTGCTGGGGAAAAATTGTGGGTGTTTGGTTGCTGGGAAAATTTGAGTTTCTGGAGAAAATATGGGTGTTTGGTTGCTGGGAAAAAATTGATTTCTGGGGAAAATTCTGGGGGAAAAAACTTCGGGTTTTTGATAATTCAGGAGAGAAAAAAACGAATTCGGATTCAAATAACTTGCTCTAATACCATGTGAAAACTTCAAGTATTATTTCTTCAATCTCTCGGTCTCACTTGTATTTTTTTCTATGCAGGATTCAACTATATATAGGGGCTACTCCCACTACAGTACAAATAACATACAAATAATTCCTAACATTACTGCACAAAGAGTTCAATTATAACAATAAATTTATTATAACAAACTAATCTGGATTTTAACAGTTTTGGTTTTTTTAATTATGAAAAAACTGATTTTGGTTGTTTTTTAATGTAAATACCGAACCAACTTTGCTCACTTGTGATAAATACATTTTTAAAACTTGTAGAATGTGGTAGAAATTATTTTTCAAATTATTTTTTATTTAAAGATATATTAAAATAATATGTATTTTTTATTTTTTATATCAAAATATCAAAACATTCACATAATAATAAAAAAGTATTAATTTAACTTTTTTTTATTTTTTATTTTTTTTGAAAAACGTGGTTACGAATGCGAAAGTTTGATTACTACTGAATTTGTTGTTATGAATCTATGACGTGATAGCTCACGTACACCGTTACGCTGGCCTCGGTACTAACACCAGACAAAATAAGCAATGTGTACGGAAGGTGCAGGTTTAAGAATCTACTCCCACTCTCACAAGAGCACAACCTTCCCAATCATCAGCCCCGAACACCCACTCTATGAACGACACGTGGTGCCGCGTTTTCCCTTTCAATTTAGACGGCGTTTACCATTCTCTCTCTTCAACGGCTTCTGTTCATTTTTTATTTTCTCGCTTCAACCATTACGACTCCGCTGGTCAGCCATCTAACATGGCCAAATTACCCCCCCTATTCTCTCTAAAATCTCCCGGTTAAGTGATAGAAAATAAAGATATTTTCTCATAAACTACAAAAAATAGACAAAAAGAAACCTAAGCGTGACTCTTTCTTTATCTCGATTCTTCTTCTAATTTTAGATGGATTTTGTTCTCCATGCATCACTTACCTCATTTTTTCACTCGTAAGAAGAAAAGCAGCTCGATGGACCCGAAAAATCGAAGGAGGCCCAGGCTGGAGAGACGTAATGCGTTGAAGCACATCGACTACGATGCAACGCCTTCGTTTTCATCTGTAGACGACGAATCGTCATCGTCTTTACGAACTCGATCGCTTGATTTCCCAGATCGGACCAGTTTTCGAATCGAAGGAACCGAAGGTGAGTTCGACCGCATTTGTCGCAGCTTAGGCCTCTCTGGCCCCGAGGATTTCGCGATTCCGGCGGCTGCTTGGGAAGCTATGAAGGTCCGGTCCGCTTCCGATGTTTTGCCGCGGTCCAGTTTGCTAGAGCCGGAGAGTCCGAAAGCAGCTGAAGAAGTTGAAGTGACCAATCATCAAGAGGAGAGTGAGTTGTGTGCTAGGGTTTTGAAGAGTGTTAGAGTTAGGGATTCTTCAACTGAGTTGAAAACTTGTCATGATATTGATAATCGTTGTGTGTCAGTTGGAATTAAAGGGCCTAGGCCGCCGTCACTAAAGCCGCCGCCGTCACTGAAGCCGCCGCCGTCGATGACAGTACCTGTGATTGGTAAAGAGTGTTCAACTTGGGATTTATTTAGGGATTTTGCACCTGAAAGTGATAGAGTGGTTAATAATAACAACGAATTCAGTTCTGATGATGATGATGCAAGAGAAAGAGAAGAAAGAAGAGCGCGTGTTATTGATTCAGCGTTGGATAACAAGAGAGAAGAAGAAAATTTGTCGAGGATAGGTGAAACTGCGGTTTTATCAGAGTCGTGTTCGTTTACCACGTCTAATGATGATGATTCATCAAGTAGTACAACCGAACCCATGTCGAATATTTCCCCTATTGGGAGATTTAGAAGGGCAATTACCGATTGGGAAAAGGGTGAGCTTCTCGGAAGTGGGACATTTGGATCTGTTTATGAAGGAATTTCTGAGTAAGTTTTATATCGTTTGTGTCATTTTTTTATGATACGTCTTTGTTTAATTATGATCTGGTTTTTTAGAATCGCCAGTTTTCAAAACACTTATTGAGTTATTAGAGAATTGTAGCTTATTTTTAGGTTACTGGCAATTGACGAGGAAAACTGCTCTTGTTTTCCGTTGGTATTCATTGATGTTTGATGATCAAATATCAAGTATTTGGTTAGGAAGAGCGAATTTCTGAAGAAACTCATGCTATGCTTTGTATCTCTGCTTATCAAAAGAAATGATTTCATGTGAACTGTGCTTTGTTGGTTGTTTATCTCCTTCAGCGATGGATTCTTTTTTGCTGTCAAAGAGGTTTCACTGCTTGATCAGGGAAGTCAGGGAAAACAAAGTATTTATCAACTTGAGCAGGTGAGATAATCTTTATCTTATTTTATGGTGTGTCAGTATTCTCTACCCTTTTCTAACAAAAAATAATTTATCTTGATGTCTATAACTGGATTGATATTTTACCAACAACTTTCTTTTTATTTTCCTGATTATTTCCTTTTCCTGTCGTTTTCAGGAGATTGCTCTTTTAAGTCGGTTTGAACATGAAAACATAGTTCAATATTATGGCACAGATAAGGTACTGCTTATCTGTTTTCTTGCTTTGTGTTGGGTTCTAAATTTGATTGTTTGATCTACATCAATTCTGAATGGAACTGATGGAACCCAAGCTATAATTCTGTTTCTTAATCATTTTCTATTTTTTAGGAAGTTTATGCTCTTTAGAAAAGTTCTTTCTTTCATTAGAATTGAAATGTGATTAGCTCAGGTTCAACTGAACCGTGGAAAAGGGTACATAACTACATGTTGCCAACTCCAAGTGGTTAAAATTGAGTTGAATTTAGAATAATAGATTAACAAATTGCCAACTCCAAGTGGTTAAAATTGAGTTGAATTTAGAATAATAGATTAACAAATATTCTGTGGTTTGGCAAGTTTGCCGGATATCGTGAATTCACTTTCCTAGGGGTTCCCTATGTATGTTTCATAACTGGTTTTCTTACTGCTTATTTTGACTAAAGTATTCTTATTTCCTTTTCCGCAGACATTTGATCATCCATGTTAATCCTTGTATTGGTTTTCGCAGGATGAATCAAAACTATATATCTTTCTCGAACTTGTAACTAAGGGCTCCCTTCTAAAACTCTATCAGAGATATAATCTTCGAGATTCCCAAGTTTCTGCATACACAAGACAGATTTTGCATGGTTTGAAGTATCTTCATGATCGGAATGTAGTCCACAGGTGAAATGAATGGATTGTTATGCTATGCATTATGAATTTTATTGTGATTTTTATAGCAGTTATGATCTCTTTAGATTTCTCCCCTCTTTTTATGATGCTTCTAGTATCATGTGCACTTCATTATTCATCACATATTTTTTTTTTATTTTTTTATGAATAATGTGCAAACTCCAAGAATCATCATTAGCTTTCCTTACTCAAGGAAGTGTAGCTTTCTGTGGCATGGGTGTTGGTTTTTCACTATTGTACTGGAATCAATTATAACCACTTCTATATCATGAGATGCTGAATGCTGCTTGTCAGTTCTAGGCCATCACCTTTTAGGACCTCATCTTCGTAATGCTGGATTAAATTTCAATACCATCCAATACTGTTAAGGTTGCTGGGACTTTGTCTCAATTGCTACGTTAAGGGGTGGTTGGCTTTTTGCTTGATGCTGCACTTTCCTAAAATTTTCCATTGAAGATTACTGTTTTTAGGTCTTTTCCCTCTTCAAACCTAAACTTGAGGAAGATGCATGGATTTAGGAGAAACAGGTGATGATGTAGAAAATTGTATTTCAATCTCATAATTATCACTGCCTAGGACCTAGGATATATACAACATCTATATTTCTAATTTAGGATAGTTATTAACTATACATAAATAGCTATCAATGCTAGATCCTAAATAATAGGGAAGTATTTGACTTCCCTTTTATACATCCTACGAATCTGCCATTCAATACTTCCCCTCAAGCTGGATGGAAGAGATCTTTCATTCCAAGCTTTGTCTAGTGTGTTCTTGAATGTAGGATTCTGAACTCTTTTTAGTGAGTATGTTTGCCAGTTGCTCTCCTGTAGGGACATAGGGAGTGCATATCAGTCCACTCTCTAGTTTTTCCTTGTTGAAGTGTCTATCAACCTCCACATGCTTGGTTCTGTCATGCTGCACTGGATTGTGTGCTATTGCTATAGCAGATTTGTTGTCACAATGGAGCTTCATTGGTCCTTCCCACTTGATTTTTAAGTCTTCCAAAATAATTTTCATCCATAATAACTCACAAATTCCAAGCGCCATTGATTGAAATTCGGTCTCTGCACTTGATCTTGAAACAACATTATGTTTTTTGCTTCTCCATGTCACAAGGTTCCCCCCTAGAAGTGTACAATATCTTGAGGTTGACCTTCTATCTGTCACGGCTCCTGCATAGCCTGTATCTGTGTAGCATTCCAACTCTAGCTTGCCATGTCTTTTATATAAAACCCCTTTTCTAGGAGTAGTCTTCAAATACCCGAGGAGTCTATAAGCCTGAAGGTGTGATTCCTTTGGATTGTGCATAAACTGGCTCACTACCCTGACAGCACAAGCAATGTCAGGTCTAGTGTGAGCTAAGTAGATCAACTTACCAACTAACCTTTGGTACTGGCCTTTTTCAGTCGTGGTCCCCTCTTCATCATTGTCAAGTCTGTGCTTTAGATCAATTGGTGTCTCACATGGTCTGCATTCCACCATTCCTGTTTCTTTTAGAAGATCCAGGATGTATTTTTGCTGGGAGATAACAATCCCCTCATCTGAATGGGCCACTTTGATACCAAGAAAGTATTTTAACCTTCCTAGTTCCTTGATGTCAAATGCTGCAGACAGTCTCTTCCTTAGCTTGTCCCTTTCCATATGATCATCTCCTGTTATGATAATGTCATCAACATAGACAATTAGAATGATTACTTCCCCTGAATTAGAGTGTTTGATGAACAAGGTATGATCTCCTTGACTCTGCCGATATCCCATAAGTATCATGGCTCTAGTAAACCTTCCAAACCATGCTCTAGGAGACTGCTTTAAGCCATAGAGTGCCTTCTTTAACCTGCAAACTTGATTAGGCAGTAAGGAATGATTGAATCCTGGTGGTGGATCCATATACACTTCTTCTTCCAACTCTCCATGTAAGAAGGCATTCTTAACATCATATTGCTGCATACACCATCCAAGATTAGCAGATAAAGAAAACATAATTTGTATGGTGTTCATCTTAGTAACAAGAGCAAATGTCTCCTCATAGTCTATCCCAAATGTTTGTGTAAACCCCTTAGCAACCAGCCTGGCTTTATACCTTTCTAGGTTGCCATCTGTTTGTATTTCAAGGTGTACACCCATTTACACCCTACTACCTTCTTTCCTTTAGGCAGTTCAACTATGTCCCATGTTTGATTCCTTTCTAGTGCATTCATCTCCTCTCATGGCAATTTTCAAATTCTCATTATTTAGGGCCTCATGAAGGGTTTTTGGGATAGAGATGGTGTTTATTTTTGAGAGGAATGTTTTATGTGAAGGTGAGAATTTTTGGAATGACATATAGTTAGCCATAGGGTATAAGGGTTTCTAAGTGCACTCTCTTTTTTCTTTTCTAATAGCAATTGGCTGATAGATATTTGGAGAGAGTTCATCAAGAGTAGGAGAGATTTCATTACCTTGTTCAGGTTCAGATTCTTGGGCTTGCAGAGGGGTCAATTCAGGTTGTTGTACTCTTCTTTTATACACCTGCAGTGGTTTGTTAGCAGCAGTAGTTTCTCCTTGTGGATTTATAGTGTTTGGGGACTCACATGTTTGTGAAATTGATGTTGGAGACTCATGTGTGTGTAACATAGGAGATGATGATTGCTGTCTAGATGAAATAGGAAATGAAAACATGTCATCCATAGAAAAAAACAGTAGCCTTTTCTTCTATATCCCCCCCCTAAAGAGAAGAGGTGCGGAAATAAGACTGATTTTCATTGAAATTAACATCTTTTGACTCACAATTTTTTTGAAGAAGGATGATAACATTTGTAACTTTTTTGTGTGATAGAATATCCTATAAAAATGCATTTAAGAGTCCTAGCATCCAGTTTATCCCTTTGATGTTTGTGAATGTGGACACAGGAGACACATCCAAAGATCCTAGGAGGGAGTTTTGAATAAAACATATTTGTTGGAAAAAATTCTGACAAATACTTTAAAGGACTCTTAAAGCCAATCACTCTTGAAGGTATTCTATTTATAAAATAGGTGGCTGTTAACACGGCTTCTCCCCAGTAATTCTTTGGGACTTTATGTTGAAAAAGTAAAGCCCTAGAAATTTCAAGTAAATGCCTATTCTTTCTCTCGGCCAAACCATTCTGTTGGGGAGTGTTTACACAAGATGATTGATGGATAATTCCTTCTTTGTCAAAGTATTGTGATAGATTTTGATTAAAGTAGTCTCTAGCATGATTAGTCCTAAATCCTTTAATGTCAACCCCAAACTATTTCTTTATCATTGCCGTAAAGTTTAGCAAAATGTGGCTTACATCAGGTTTCTTTTTAATTAGATAAATCCAAGTCACTCTAGTGCAATCATCAATAAATGTTACAAAACCTTTTGCTCCTGAAATATTTGGAATGTGATATGGTCCCCATATATCAAAATGGATTATGGAAAATGGAGACATGGATCTTGATTCACTTGAAGGAAAATGCACTTTATGGTGCTTTGCAAACTCACAAATTTCACAATTAAAGTTTTGAACGTCAAGGTTTTCAAATAGAGATGGAAACTTGTTCCTAAGAGTTTTAAAAGGTACATGTCCTAGACGACGATGATGATTCCAAACATCAGTTTTATTTGAATATATTGAAATAAATGACAGGAAAGGAGAGTTACTATTGCTGCCTTTGCCACTGCTGCCTTGCATTTCAAGCATGTACAACCCATCCTTGACCCTAGCATGTCCAATCATCCTCCCCGTAGCTAGGTCCTGAAATATGCAATAATCAAAGAAGAAAGTTACACTGCAGTTTGTCTTTAATGAGTTTTCAAATAGACAGTAGATTTGTAGTGAGATTAGGAACATGTAGTACTCTTTTAAATGTAAAAGAGGGATTAAAAGAAAGTGTTCCTTGGCCTGCAACTGAGGTTACAGACCCATCTGCCACTATTATTCTCTTACTGTCATGACAGGGTTGATAGGATTAAACATGGAATTGTGGAATTCCATAGCCATGACATAATCATGGAGTCTTCTCCATCCCATAGGGTGAACTTTGGGTCTTCTGGTTTTAGGGGATTGTCTGTTAAATGACTAATTCTTTCCTCTTCCCTTGAGAAATGTTTTTACTATCTGCGACCACTTCAGATAGTTTTTTCCATTCAGTCTATAGGAGATCTGTAGGTTCTGAAACTCTCCGGCTGTTTGGGTTTCTTTGGTGGTGTTTTCTGACATGATTTTCTGGTGTTGGGGTGGAAGGGAAGGTTCTGGATCTAGGTTTTATGAGATAGGCTCTGATACCATGTAGAAAATTGTATTTCAATCTCATAATTATCACTGCCTAGGACCTAGGATATATACAGCATCTATATTTCTAATTTAGGATAGTTATTAACTATACATAAATAGCTATCAACGCTAGATCCTAAATAATAGGGAAGTATTTGACTTCCCTTTTATACATCCTATAAATCTGCCATTCAATAGATGAGTTTAAATTTCTCATCAAAAACAAACTATGCTGGTGTTGGTAACCAAATTGCTAATTAATATAAATGCTAACACTGCAGAATCTCTTTCTTTACATGATAGATGTTTATGATCATTGGGCTCAGGATTTTTTTTCAATTTATTCTTTCTCTGTTTTTGCTCTCATGTACATGCTTACCACATCAGGTGACAGCTTTCAATATATTTACATTTTGTTTTGTATTTTAGGGATATAAAGTGTGCAAATTTACTGGTGGATGCAAATGGCTCTGTAAAACTTGCAGATTTTGGTTTGGCAAAGGTTTTATTCTCTTGTATTTTAATCTTTATCTTGTTTCCTAGAGGCATCTAAAACAGCTGCAAATCTCTTTCTAATATTATACGCCGTTTACTTTTTCAGGCAACAAAATTGAATGATGTTAAATCTTGTAAGGGGACTGCATTCTGGATGGCTCCTGAGGTGTGTACCTATGACTTTAACTTCTGTGATGAATTGTTCAGTGGCAGCATCAGATTTTGCTGGAAAAAAAAATGATTTCTGTATGCTTTCATGAATTGATGAATTCATGAAAAAAATACTGCAGTCCGATAGTTGTTAATCGAGTTAGGGGAAGACATGATAATCTAGTTGTAGTTTTAGGAAGCAAAATGGGAGAAAATTTTGACATTTCATAACCTCTAAAAGGGGTTCACTTGATCTTCAGCATTTCCTTGTACTAAGTGCAAGTCAATCAATTTGCTACTTGCTTTTGACTTGCACTTGGACTAGAAATTGTGGGGACATGTATTTTAGCGATAGGTCATAGGATTTTGGAGGCTGGTACCTGGGTTGGTTAAGGGAGAGAGTGGATTTGAAGGGGTATATGCTTTTGCACATAGATGAGGAAAATTCATAATTTAATCCCTCAGTTATTTATTGGCTATTGTGGTGATGTGTAGTAGGAATTTGTGGAGATGAGGTTTTCACTTCCTGATCTTTGAAGAATCTATACATGCATTGTCGAATCCTGTATTGCAGTAAATATGGACAGCGTTTTTCTTTACCATTTGTTATTTCTCATTCCAAGGCAGTTAAACAGAGTTATGCCATGTGCTTGTTATGCTGTCCCTTCATGTATGTCTTAAATTAAAACCCTTCGTTGAGATAACAATAGAAGGAGATCATCAGTGCCGGTGGATTCTTTATATCATATTGGGTGGGTTGTTTTAGATCTAGCCTCCTAGGTTACTATTCGGGTATACATTATTGGGAAAGGCAAAATTAAATTGCCTTCAAATCTTCATCATTTATGTTGATCATACCGCTTGTTTGTAAAACTATGTTGCCCCTGAAATTTCCAACCATTTTCTAGTTTCATGGCTTTTTGAAACAATGCCAATTTTTGTGAACTGGAGTCTGGACTGATGTTAGCATGTCTGACTTTTGTTGCCAAATTCTGATTCTGATATTTCTGCTGCAGGTTGTCAATAATAAAAACCAAGGATATGGGCTTCCAGCTGATATATGGAGTCTAGGATGCACTGTGTTGGAGATGTTAACCCGTCAGATTCCATATTCTGAATTGGAATCTGTGAGTGCTATTTATGGCAGTTCTTTATATACTATCATAATTATGTTGCCAGTTTTTCCTTAAGAGATTTATAGATAACTTGAGACTTCTACTTCTAGTTAGTTATGTTCTTGCATTAGCTAGTTTATGCTTAAACTTCTTAATTTTATGATTCATTCCAATTACATGCTGCCATTTCTTTTTATTAATTTTAAAAACTTATCTTTCTGTCTGAAACTCAACAGATGCAGGCATTATTTAGGATTGGTAAAGGTGTTCCTCCACTTGTTCCTGATTCTCTCTCAAATGATGCGCGGGATTTTATCTTGCAATGCCTACAAGTTAATCCAAATGATCGCCCTACTGCTGCTGTGCTCTTAGACCATCCATTTGTGAAGAGGCCTCTTCCAACATCCTCGGGTTCAGCATCTCCCTTTATTGGTCGTCGATTTTAGAAATTTTTTGGTTCATTTTTCATTATGAGAGAGAAGTAAGTTATACTTTATTTTCATATAGCTCTTCTCCTAACCCTGAACGATGATGTTTTTGTTGATTCAAAAGCTTTACATTTATCTGCTAAAGCTCCTTTTTTGAGAAATTACACTCTGTCAGAGGGTTACATTCTTGTCTCTGGGTGACAAACCTGAGATCAATTAGTGCTTGCTGTTGGGATGTCTGACATCCTTTTGCTTTTTTCTTTTTCCATGTAAACAATCAATAATTTGATAGAACTTGACCTGACTGGCAACAGTTGTACAAGTTATTTGTCATGAAACTTGTACCATGGTTGACCATTGACCATATGCAAGCTACATTCTCGATAGAACTTTTAATTTGCCATGCCCCATTGTGACTTGAATCTGCATCTGAGATTATTCTTGTTTGTCTTGAGTCTTTATTCTTTTCCTTGTCCATTATATTATGTCAATTTCGCTCACTGACTTGATAAGTTTGCAATTGGAAACAGCTCCATCCATGACGAAGCAATTATGACCTTTATATCGCAATGCATACTCAAGTTGGATGACTTGTTCGTGGACACTGTTTGAGAGGAAGCAACCATGGATTCAGATTCTGTAGGCTCGAAGTCTGCATGCTTACAATTTCTGAATTGAATTTGAAGCATTGGGGCGGGGGGATCTGATAAGAACAGTGCAACCCTCATTTTCCCGGCTCTGAAGATTCGGCATCACAGAGCGAATAGCCTCAATTACTATTTTGCTACTTTTCCGTTGCGGAAAAAATAGACTCCTGATGTCCCACTTGTGCAACGTTGCATGTACTTGGGTTCCTTTATACTTTCTCGGGGAAAGTTGCCCCTAGTTAAGAGAGAGATGGGAGAGCAATTGTTGTAGGAATAGGGAAGCGTGCGCTATTTGTATATATCATCATTACTGTAGCCATTGTATCATTTTAATTTTTCCTTTGTTATTTTTTTTGTTCATATTATATTCCAAAGAATTTCTTTGTCTAGAATATAAACCAAGCTCTTCCAAAATAATGTTCATTAGCTGTCTGCTTGAATGGCTCTCTTCGGATATGGTTTTTCAGTAACCTTAACTTTTGCTCGATCTACGGAACTGGGTTTTAGATAGGGAGTGCTGCCAATCCTGTGATGATGTCTTTTTTTCAGCCTAACAAAACCGGTGGCAGATTGATAATTATCCAGAAACATGCTCCTCTAACGTAGTGAAGTGCAATATTTTAGGAGATTGTAGCCCCTTCAGTGGCATGAAATGACTGCTGTGCTAGGGAATTTGTATGGGATGCATTGGAACCTTGTATCCCCTTATTCTTTAGCAAAATGATTTGGATCCTTTGTTGCTGGCCAACACCTAAATTGATATTTGATACTCTGCCTTTTTAATGATGACAATTTAACTCGTATAAATTGGATATTGCTAAATCCGATTCAAAGTTCCATTCATATTTGATTACACACATATATAATCAAATTTGAATAAAAGGATATCTAAAATATTATCCAATTTTGTTATAATTTTCATGGCACTAGCACTACACTATGGATAGGATTTCAAATAAAGTTGCAACTCAAAAGAATAAGGCTTAAACATTGTGGGCTTGTTTTGTGGTATCTTAAAAAAATTTAATTGAAAATTGAAGATGATGTTTTCATTTTAGAAAATAAATTGAAAAATAAATGAATTGATAAATGGTATAAACTATAAAGAGTTTTAAACTCTAATTAAATATTAAAGTAAATGGTTGATCTTCAAAATAATAAGAAAAAAATAGATGCAAATATAAATATTTTATAGTGAAGTTCGGTAATATTTTTTTTGTCAAAATTCTCTTCTTTTTTATCATTTTTTTAAGATAACATATATTTTATAATATCAATACAGTTCATTCAATAAAAACTAAAGGCAATTTAAGTAAAAGTTAAAAGAAACTCAATTGATTCTAAACAAGGAATTAAAAAAAATGTATCTCTCTACATATGAAAAAGTTCATTTTTTTAAATGTCAATTTTGGTCCTTAAACTTTCAACTTCTTAAGAAAAACATAATTGTTTTTTTGTATATAAAATTGATCTCTAATTCTATTTGGAATATTTAACGATAAATAAGAAAGTCATAGGGTCAATTTTCTTATCAAATGTTTTTGCCTAGCGTGGCAGTCTAGTTCCACTGGACTTAGCCTTTTCGCTAATTGATTTACTTGTATTTGCCTACAACTAGTTTGTCCCACAAACCCAAAAGTTCCTCCACTCTTCTAATGTTGTAAAAAGCGGAATACACAAATGATATGAACAACAACAAGTACATCAGAAATTATAGGAACCCATTCCAACCTTTTATTAACTCAAAAGGGTATACACAAGTTCGTTTGTGTGGATGCTATGCACATATGTTCTGTCTACAAACTTGCATGCTACTCACTTATATACAATCTATATAAGGAGTAATAACACATAAAAATACAATATAAATTGCCCCTTTAAGACTTGGAACTTGTTTGGTCAGTTTTCCCTACAAATAGTAACCGTCAAAAACTGCTCCAAACTACTGCATCTCTTTTGGCCTGCCACATTACAAACCAACTATCCATTCTGCCAGCACACATGCTGTTAGGATAGATGTGTTTGCATGCCTTGTCAGCAAACTTAGGCACCCATC
Source organism: Salix arbutifolia (assembly GCA_025169955.1). Classification (NCBI taxonomy): domain Eukaryota; kingdom Viridiplantae; phylum Streptophyta; class Magnoliopsida; order Malpighiales; family Salicaceae; genus Salix; species Salix arbutifolia. The sequence continues at coordinate 12,654,204 of CM045906.1, forward strand.
ATCAAGTCTGCCTAACACACACAACATTTTAATTTTGCCCCCATTCACATTTAGAATATTGTCCATCAATCCTACAATATCAAGCTGACTTCCACATCGTTAACCCATTTTTGAACCAAGTTGTGACTTATGTCTTCTCCAGGGTCGTGCTTGTTTTCCAACAAAGCCAAATAAATTTTGAGACCATTCTCAAAGATTCAAAGATCATCAATCTCCTTCGTACAAAGCAAGTTGTAACACTACGTTGTCATAAGTCGTCTTGTCACACATCTCGTATGTAACCCCTAAGCTACACATGACACAATGTCCATCTCCTTGGCAATCCCACATGTCAAGCCATCCACCCGCAAGCTTGTTTTGCAAAGCTGCTAAAATTTCTCCACAGATTTTAGCCCCCACTTTACACATAATCACATAGGATCCATATTGAGCAATTAAATGAACCCCTATAAAATTCATTCGACTCACCCAATTGTTCCATATGTAACATGAAAGTAAGAAATTAGACAGTGTTGTTGGTCCCAACACCAACTCAGTTTCAGTTATCAAATTTATCTCGTGTCAAAGTCTTTGGACAAGGTCCCCCAAGGCTATCCATAACTTGTCAAAGCACAAACACATAGCATACCGACATCAAGTTCCACCTGATCTAGTTCTCCCATACGCAACTGTCATGCCGCAAAAACTTCCACTTGTAACAAGAATTTGTTAACGTAACAACCCTACTATCCAACCCTTATCACATGTCTCGACCACCAAAATCCCCTAACATGTTGATCCAATAAAGCATCATATTTGTCCATATACCCTGAATAGTATGTCACCAAAGTACTTAAAGAAGATACCATAATGTATTCCAACCAAAGTAGTGTACCAAATCATCATCATCAATGTTTTGGCTCTGCAACCAAACCCCAATTTAGTTGTTAAACCCTGGCATTGCACGATCTATTGTCATTGTGCCTAGAGTTCCCAACACTGATTGTCCTCCATGCAAAGACAACATATGTCAAATCATCCTTATCGATGATTTTGGCTACTTAATTAAATCCATTAACTTAGCTGCCGAATCGTCACCTAAACAGTCAAATTACGTGCAGACTCCATTGTACTGCCTCCCCTAAGGCAACATGCCAAACCAAGTTTGTCTAATTTGACTCCTTAACTAAATCTCTTTGTGACTTGGTTGCTGAATCTTTTCACCCCAAGTAATCCCATCTTGCCAAGGTGCGTCGAATTCCCACAACTCTATTGTCTCACACAAGACAACATATAACAAAACCACTACTAGGCTGACCTTAGAACATATCCAACACGATTTAGTCCCAATTTTGTTCCTTCTACAATGACAACATTGAGGTGTCTCCTCTTTGGGCAATCCCTAGTAATGATTTCCATCACAATGAAAGCAACATAAATTCAGTTTCAAACCCTTACCTTCCCATCTCACCTTCCATCGCCAACGATAGGTTTAGGCTCTCCCCCACCGAATTACTTCTTCTTCTTCACCTCATCTTTCTCTTAATAAAAACTTAGAAGTCTTATTAGTCCTTTCATTGGTCTTTGCTCTAAAAACACCATAGATTATTCTTCACTATCACTCTTCTCAATCACTAGCAACCATATTCCTCAACATCCATACCCTTCACCGTGCTTCTCAATCATGAATTTTCAACCTACACAATCCAAAAGAAGTAGTTTCTATCAATAATAGAAAAAAAGACACAATGGCGAGTTATCATAGAAAGCTAATTAATCAAACATTTGAGTTGGTATAACAATGATGAATTCTAACTTTAGAGGTTGAGGAATTTTAGAAAAAAATCATGCATATTTTGAACACAAGGTTTGAAGTATGATTTTGGGAAAGAAACTTGTGGATCAAGCATTTTTTTGGTATCCAAGGTTGATTTTTTTGTTATATACAAAAAAAATATTGGATTAAGATTTTGTTATAACATGAAATACCTATGTTTGTTCTTATAGTCTTTGGCTACCAAAATAAGATAGGATGGTGTATGTGTTCTTAGTTTTAAAGTGTTGGTTAAGTCTTGTTTTTATATTTTGCTTGAATATGAATAGATTTTGAACCTTTTATACTTGTAAAATAAGAAGATATTCTAGGCAATTTCATGAGAAACAGGTTGATTTGATCTTTAAAACATGAAACATATTTCATGTATTTGTTCATGGATAAAGCCTTTAAGGTTTTTGGTTTTTAAACTTCGGTTGTTTTGTTTTTCTAAATCTATTGGTTTCTAGGATGAGGCTCGTGTCTATTATTGTTTAAGCCTATTCAATTTTCTTAGAGGAGGCCCATAATAGTTTTGGGTGAATAGGTTAAGCCCTTTAAAGGCTTAAGGTCTTGTTTGATAAGATTAAAATTTATCAAAGAAAAAACAAATGTTTTTGGGTCTTTAAGAAGTATTTGACAAATACATTTTAAGACAAATTTTAAGCTTGTATTTTTTAGCTAAGGACTTGTTTGGAAAACATGTTCTATTTTATTTTTCATAGCCATTTTTTTTTTTACCAAACACATCTTAGTTATTTTTAATTATTTTTTAAAACTTTAAAAAATCATTTTGTAATATACTCTGGTTTTTTTCCACATCAATTTTTTTTACCTTTTCTTATTTATATTTAGGATTGTGAACATATATGTAAAACACTTCTTAAATATTAAATGAACCATTTTTTGTTTTTTAAAAAATATAAAACAACAAAACAAGTCTTTCCTTATTAAAAATATATCTATGTTTTAAATTTCATATGGACAAGTTTCTAAAAAAAAAATAATGGTTGCATTTTTTACTTAAAAATAAAAAAAATGAAAGAAAAAGAAAAAACCCTTAAAAAATTATTTTGTATGATTTATTATCCCTTATAAACACAAAAAATAGTTTTTATATTTTACATGTATCATGTGTTTAGCCATGATAATTTGGCCTAAATTTTAGTAACATGTAAAAAAAAATTTATTTATTTTTAAAATCAAGGATTATGAACTTGTATGTGAAATATACTCTCAGTATTAAAAGAATCAAAGTACAAAAAATATATTTTAGCTTTATAATGGCTAGGTTTGACCTATAAAACCATGATTCACTTTAGTAGACATGTAAATGGTTAAAAAAACATAACAATGCTTTAGTAATAATTAAACAAATAAACAATATAGTTACTTTATAGAAAGAGTACTACGAGTGATATTGTTTTCCTTAAACACCGCTAGCCCTTTTATGTCGACTCTAAAGATACATTAAGATTTTTAGTAAATAAAATACTAGGTGACGACTCAAATACCTTTTAATTATAAAGAAAAAGAATTCTTCACACCACATAAGAACCTTAACCCAAGAGGATGATTATCGCAACGTCATACATGTCCGACAGTTTATTGAATAAGATATTTTCTCCTTTTCATATTATCACATATATGAAGTTTTGAAAAACATGAAAGATTTAAAAAGCCTAAGAGGAAGGCTGAATTAAGACTTTATCTGATTTGATGAATTTTTTTTTTTAAATAATCTCTAATTAAAATACTAAGATAGCCAAAACACATAAGCAATATTAGTGAGCATAAATTTAAAGAGATAAGGATAAAAAGACATACAACAATTTTTATAATGGTTTGGATAATTGCTTTTTCCACTCTTGAACTTATGTTCAAGTATTCACTATCACATACAATCTGTTTTTTCATAGGTGAGACCAAATCATTTTATGGTCCAAAAATCAAACTTATCCCATTCTTTTCTTTAAGCTCAAGATTAAGTCCCATCTTTTTATAGGATCAAGATAAAACTTGATTATTTTATGGGTTTAAGATCAAACCTATCATCTAATATATTTACAGGTTAAAGACAAAAAACCTTACTCAAAATCTTTTTAAATGATTAAGATTGAAAACCTCTCTTTAGCTCACACCGAAATGATAAATCGAAGTGTTTAAAGTGCAACTTATACTTCTATAAAAGAAAGATCACACCTTGCAATATGAGAAGATTACAATAGATAAACTGAAGTCTTTAAAAAATATAATCTAACTCACAAAGGTAAGAAATTGATTCGATGCAATATATGATTCAAAGCATTTCAAGATAATACAAAAATGAAGGAAAAGGTTTTAGCATAATAGAAATTAAAAGCATGAAGTATGTAAAATTATGGAGGTGTTTGACACTGCGTTTCAAAAGCATTTTAAAAAAAAAATTATTTTTTTACTTTAAATTAAAAAAAATTGGTGTTGTAAGATCATTTTTAGGTGCTGATATCAAAAATAATTTTCAAAAAATAAAATAAAAATCATGTTATGCATTTATGAATGAAAAACACTTTCAAAAACAACCTCAATCACACTCTCAAACATGCATTATAAAGAGTAGGAGAGAGAATTTTTATTTGAAAAAAATAGGTATATATAGAGAAAAAACCCAAACTAATTGTCATAGAAATGAATAAGAAATTTTCCTCTTTTAATTATTTTTCTCTTTATGAGAAATGACTATGATGTAATTTTAAGGATAAAAAAGTTCATGCTAAAAATATGAGTTAACATTTTAGATGAAATAGTTTTTGAGTGTTTAGTAAACCTTTCTCAAAAATTACAACATTGCCACTTAACTAAAAATAAATATAGAACTTTTACTCTGATAAAACAATACAAAGACATAATTGATCAAATATATGTTATCCATTTAAACGCATACTTGTAATAAATACCAAAGCATATGATAAAATAACTTTTATGTAAGGCATTTTCATCATGTATAGATTTTGGCTATAATATAACTTTTAATCTATAAATTTTACAATTAAAAGATTTTGAATGAAATTCATTTTATGATATCAAACTAGATTCTATATAGACTTGATTACATAAACGATAAGCTTAAGAATCTTTAACTTAAGTTTACATCCAAGGGTCTATAACTTTAATTTGATTTAATATTACTCCTACAATAACAATACTTTCACATACACATTAAATGTATTTACTATGTTGCTATCATCAAAACGAATAATTTCTAGGTATATAATGAATGTTGGTGTATCAGAAGTCTTGTTATTAAATTAAAGATTATTTTTATGAAATATAATCATAGGTTATTTTGAAACATAAATTAAATAAAGGAACAAGATAAATATAAAAAACAAAGCTCACTATTCAAAAATGTGAAAAACAATTTTGTCCATTAGTGCCTGTTTGGGAGTGTGGTTGAGGTTGTTTTTTAAAGTGATTTTCATTCAAAAATACATCAAAATAATGTTTTTTTTTTCTAACAAAAAAAATTGACATCAGAACGTCAAAATGATCTAATAACACTAAATTTTTTCAATTTAAAATAAAAAATAAATAAATAAATTCATTTTTTTTTCAAAAAAGCTTTCTAAATGCGAATATTCTCAAACACCATCTTTTAATTGGTGTGTTCTTTTGGCTCCAAAGTTTAATATTTTATATTTCAATTATAACTTATTTTTCTTTAATGTGTAAGTGTGTAAGTGTTGAAAAATAAAATGAGAGAAAGCTATTGAAAAATAAAATGAGACATTTAACCTTGATATAAAAAAGTTCATATTAAACAAATAAGTTTCATGAAAGCGGGTTGAAGCTTTTATCTTGCTAAAAAGATACATCGAGTCTTGAAAATATTTTTTATTTTGTTTTTATACTTATGGAAGAATTTTTGTTATTCGATTTAATGGTGTCAATTTTATGCACTTAAGTCTATTAGTTTGAACCAATCACTTATGGCAATTCATGGTAATAAAGTTATTTTTAAATAAATTAAGTAAAATGATATATAAATAATGACCTAATTATTCCATAGATTTCAAGAATATTAGAGATTTTCATGGTAATATTTATGATTATTTTATAAATAATTAATACTAACTTGATATGCAATTTTTTAATCTACTAATTAATATTGTATTCATGACTTTTTCTTACTTTTTATTTATGAAAATTACCTTCAATATCATAATAAGTTTTATATTTTAAAAGATATTTATTATATATATTTTTAATGGGCATTAATATTATTTAATGAACCATGGTGTTAATAAATAAGACATGTTGATAGAAAAAAAAACATAAATGAGTTTGACTATTTATTTCCTTTAGAGTTTAATTATTGTTTTTGTAAATATTAATTTTAATTTTGATATAATTATATAAAATTAATATGTGAAAAATTCTTAGAGTTACGAAGTCAAATATATATATTTTGATCTTTCTTTTGATTTTCACAATATGCTTAATATTACAAGATTAAATATCTATATTTTGATCTATTTTTAGATTTTCAAAGATTAAATATCTATATTTTGATTTGAACCTTTAATCAATGTTAATAATTTTTTATATATATTTAATAGCTTGCATGATTTTTGAGTTATTTTTTAAATTCATATATTATCTTTTTTATACTCAATTAAAAAAAAAATGATGTTAGAAAAAACATTAATAACTTTAGACACTTTTATCTTTCACATTAGAAATTAACGTAAAAGCCTGCACGAGCATAACACAAAGGCACTGACCAGTTAACATTGCAGCCTAACCTTGCCTCGCCTGACTAAAAAAACAATCGATAAGAAGATGCGTGTTTGAAAGTATAGTAAATGCTATTTTTTATTTTAAAAAATATTAAAACAATGTTTTTGTTTTTATTTTTATTTTTTAAATCTATTTGTCATTTTAAAATATCAAAACAATTTAAATATATAAAAATATCAATTTAAAACTTCGAATCTCTTAAAAATACAAAAACAAATAATAGCAATCAGAAAGGTGGGGAGTGAAATTAATCGTGTTAAATAAATAAACAGCCAGAGAAACCCATCAGAGCAGAGCAGGCTTAGACGGTGTGTGTACGTAACCGCGCAGAACGGGTGTCTCCCACTCCCTACCCGCAATTCTCCGCCTTCTTCGACCCTTCAAAGATTAACATTATATCTTGATTCCAATCTCTCTAATCGCTGTTAAATCGATTTAATCTCTCTTACAGGTAAACTCTGATTCCATTTTTAAACCTTTCCAATTTCATTTTAGGGTTTCGGATTCTGATTCTGATTTCTTTATAATTGATGATTCCGTTTCCGTGATCGAATGAATCTTGTGGAATTGGAGAAACCTGAATTCATTTTGTAGGGCTCATATAATCTGATTAACTGTTTCATATGGACTGCTATATTATTATTATTATTATTAGTTAACCTATAGCAAGGATAAGCTTAGATTCAGAGGCGAGCTCTAACAAGCTATCTGGAAACTTAAAGATTTGAATAGAAATGAAATCATTTCAACACCATTTACCCAATTCTAGTGTCTGAAAAGCTTTAAGCAACTTCAATTAAAATTAGAGATTTTTATAGCTTTGCAAATCACACTAAAAAGAGTGTGATTTGCTTTAAAACGGACCCATTAAAAATTAGCCCATCAGCACCCTTCTCTCTCCCCCTCTCTCACTCGTATGTTTGGAATTAGAGGGAAAGTTGATGATTTTCACAATTTTAAAACCTATTCCCAAAAAGAGAAAAAGAAAAAGAAAAAATCAATTAGCAAATCAAATCAATCTACTTAAATAGTTGAAATCAATTTTAGCATAGAATTATTTGTTTGCTGTTGAAGATTCATAGTCTAGTGGTTTTAGGCTCTTAAAATTTTTAAAAATGCTTAACCTTTGATTTCAAATAAGGTTGACTTAGTTTACCAAGCAGATCCAGCTGGTTCCTGCTAGTTGACCATGGATTTTGTTATAATGCTGTTATGATTTTCATCTGTCAGGATGTGTGAAAGCTTGATTCCATTTGTTTCTCTTTTTTTTTGGTGAAACCATTTTGATGTATGTTTTCGTCTCTTATCCAAATTTGTGAAGCAACCTTAACCAGACATTTTCTGAATAGCCACATAACTCTCGCCTAATCAGCATGTATTTTTGGCTAAATTATTGGAGTTTGACGTTGGAAATGAAGTTTAACAATGGTAATGCTTATACATGTTTTGTGACTTTTTACGATTTGATGGGGAAATCAAAGGTGAATACATATTACCTGGTTGTTATTGTGCCCTGAAGATATTGGCAGAGACATTTTTTTATTTTTTAATCCATATATTAACAGTAATTGTCCTTTTCATCCATAATTGGTTGTTATCAATGATTTAATCTCTCCAATTAATTGAATTTGGCACATGACATTGATGACACTTTTGAATCTTACTTAACATATGCTTACCAATTGTATTTTGAAATAGTTTATTTGCTGGTAAATATGCATTTAATGCCAACTACCACTTGTTTCATTGGAAACATTGGCAGAACCTTGATGAGAGGTCAAGGATTTAAAATCTTGTGGCTAGTTATATGGCCATCTAGTTTTCCCACCTTTATATTGGATGGGAAAGGTTAGTGTAGGTGAGATCTAGGGCAAGGTAATCTTGCAAGCCTATAAAATAAACTCAAGAATACAAAAGGAATTAATGGAGTATTTTAAAGTACATTCTGTTACATTTCAACCTGTCTGCATGAGACTAAGCATTCTTTTCAATTTCCTTGAGGAATTGTTTTCCCCCCCTAGATGTTTTATGGATTAGCAATGTCATAGGTATCCTTTATTGGCAATAATAGACTCTGAAGGAGGTGGATCTTCATCATGCTTAAGTTTCTTGTGCATGGTATTTTGAAATTATGCTTTTGTTTTGTATTGTTGCTCCAGTTGCTTAAACAAACTCCATCTGTTTGGTATTTTGGTGGATAAACTTCTTGTCTTTGAAAATTTACTTTCTTGTTTTCTGTTTCCAATGTTGTCGTAAACTCCTTTGGTTATACCCTTAATATGGTATTAGCTTCTTGAAGTGTTTAATTGTTCTTGTAATGTTTAAGGAGCTAAACAGCAGCACCACTACCATAAAATGCTGCAATGAATGGTCACTTTTATATCGTGGAGTCATTTCCATCGTGTTTTCTTTTGTGGAAAAGCATATAATTAGATGCAATTGGTGAGCATTGGTGGATGTGCTAGGAATCCTATTTTTTCAGCGCCAATTGTTTAAAAATAAAAATAATTGAAGGAGTCCATTTTGTTTTGCGTTCTGATCATTCACAAATTACAAATAACTGAGTACACTGCTGAATGTTTTGAGATTTGAATTTTCAATGGAGTAGCAATGTATTTTGATATATTTCTTCATTCGGTTGATGAACGTGTCTTAGTATTTGTCTTTGACATAAAGGTGCTAGAAACTTTGTACTCTACTTTTTACTGATGTTTTTGTATTTTTCCAATACTGCTTTTTGCTGAATGGTTACCTCGTGGATTGGGTCTGCATAGAGTAAAACTGAAGGTTTAAACACAAATATTGTATTTTAACATATACCACAGAATAAATGGATTTGGATAAAATTTCAGTATCATATATAATATGAATGGTTTTGATCTGATCTATCTTTCTCATTTTAGGTTTACCTTGGGAATGGCAAAAGTTAATAAGTTGCGATGCAAGACTGATTCCCGGAGGCACAAAGTGATGCCATATGCGTTGTCACCTTGCTCCTGTAAGGCTGGTAAAGATTGCCACTTGAAGAAAAAACACTCAAAAGCTTCAGAGAAAAAAGATTGGGAAGGTGCAACCTGCTCTGTTTGTCTGGAGCATCCTCACAATGCAGTGCTTCTCCTTTGCTCCTCTTATAACAAGGGCTGCCGTCCATATATGTGTGCCACCAGTCACCGTTTTTCCAACTGTCTTGAACAATACAAGAAATCTTATACAAAAGCAACTCCTACAGAAGGGGCTCAGCAAGAAAACAGTTCACTGGATCATTCAAGTATGAGCTTGAATGCGGAGCCAACCTATGAGAGGGCGGAGGTTCCAGAGCTTTTATGCCCACTTTGCCGAGGGCAGGTTAAGGGTTGGACAGTGGTGGAACCAGCTCGTAAGCATCTCAATTCCAAGAAAAGAACCTGCATGCAGGAGAAGTGCTCATTTGCTGGAACATATAAGCATCTCAGGAAGCATGTTAAGGCAAAGCACCCTTTGGCACGACCCCGAGCTGTGGACCCTGTACTCAAAGAAAAATGGAAGAAGCTTGAATGTGAAAGAGATCGAAATGATGTAATCAGCACAATTATGTCATCGACACCAGGGGCACTTGTACTTGGTGATTATGTGATTGAGCCGGGGTATAATGGTGCTCATGATGAGTACGATTCTGATTCTGGTTCATCCCTGGATGATGATTTTTTATCTTTGGGGTCATTTGATAGAGGGCAGAGTAGTGGCACCCGCTTTCTAAATGAATATCACCTGGACTATGATTCACTGGATGAGGAGAATTATGGGATGCGCCGATCTGGGGCTATGGGTTCTGCAGCAATATCTGGACGTGGTTTTCACAGGATACTGCTGGAGAGACCAAGGAGGCGGTGGTATAGAGGTAGTAGAGGTCAAAGTTACTGAACCCAATTGGGGTTAATAGGGGCCGTGATCAACTATCTCAAATTGGTTTCTCAACATTTTTTTCCACTTCCATCATGTGCCACCCGTGATGGTTGCCTATGTACCCTGATGTGGTGCTGTGATTGGTGTCAAATAAGTAGATTCCAACTAATAGGAGGAATGACAGTTTGAGGGCCTCACCATCGATTTTAGGTCATTAGTTCTGACAAGGATTTAAGCATTTAATTGGCCAGTTCCTTGCATGAATTGACAATCATTTGCGCAGTTTGTAATTTGAACTGAGATTGGGTTATATCGTTGTTGATATATTTATTTAGTGATTGATGTTTTTTTTTCCTTGTTAATGTTCCGCAATTCTCCCATCATTTTGTATCTTGCACAGCTTGGACTGAAGATTCAAGTATTATGTCTGTTTCTGGTTCGTCTTTTCTCCCTGTTGCTGATACATTTGCAAGGGTGGTTCTTCGGATATACAACTTATCTGGTGAAACATGGTTCAAACCTTTAAACTGACAAGGTCATCAGCACTTTGAATTTCTAGCATTTCAAAGCAAGGATTGGATTAAAAAAAAGAAACAATAACGTGCTCCCCCGATGCCAAAATTGATTTTCAGGTCAATCCTTTCCTTCTTCTTGCCTTGTAAATTGAGAACTGGAGAGCACAGAGGACAGTAGCAACTCGACACAGCTACTAAACATGTGGAAGACAGACTATGAATTACATGTTTTGTTTTTTATTGGAACTCGGAAATACCCAGTTTATTTTCCAATAACTTGCAATGAAACTCCTTCCACTTGTAATTGGTATGAGAGCCTCCTTTGGGGCAAAGAAGGTTACAAACAACAGCAAACATGGTAGAAGAAAACAATACGAGCAAATTCAATAGTTGCAAGCATTAACAGAAAAACATTTGATCAAGCCAATTCATAATCGGAGGCGATCTTGGTGGTTCTAAAGATTAATTCATAACTCTTGTGCTAACATTGCTAAATCTTAATGAACCATTTGTTTTAAAAATAGATGCTTATGTTAAGAGTTTGGAAGCAGTGTTATATCATGAGAATACCAAAACATTACAAGTAATTGAGACTGAATTAAAAAAAACACAGAAAGAGGATAACATAAATCATATTATGAAGCCTCACCTATAAGCTTGAGCATTTAGGTGAGATGGTTTCTTAACATGGTATCAGAGACTTATTGACCCAGCGGTCATGAGTTCGAATCTCACCACCTCCATTCTATTTGATAAAAATCAAGCACAAGGTGATGTGGGCCTGTGCAAATTTCAAGCCCAAAGGATTTTCACTTGAGTGGGTGTGTTAGAGGATAATATAAATTATATTATAAAGCCTCGCCTATAAAGTTGAGCTTTTAGGTGAGATGGTTCCTTAATAGAAACAACGAGAATATTTCTCCTCACGGCATGCTATTAAGTTTCCGAGTCCGTACCCAATAATAGCATACATAATATTTGGCCTTCGTCTTCTCTGGCCGATAAGTGAATTTCTGTTTTTCGCGTCCATTATTTACTTGACCTCTCAGGCACTTCATAATACTCTTCAGGGATTATCTAGTCAATTGAAATACTTCAGAATTTATTGAGTCAAAAAACAACAAAACAAATTGAATCCAACAAATTGAATCCCGCAGTCAAGGGGTTGAATAAAGATATGATTCATTATTCACATATCGTCACCTCTCAAGTGATCTACCAATTAAACAAATAGTGAAAGGTTGAGAAATTTATTTGCCTTTCTCAAAAGGGATGGGGAAGGGGCAGATTTTAATTACCAATTTGTCCCTCTGATGCACTTTTTATACATCAACTTGATTGTTTTTGTTTGTTTTTTTATGATGAAACTAGTATATAGTATATAGTATATAGTAGGGGTGATCATTTCCAGTTTGATTTGTTTTTATCTATAAAAACAACCATATAAAATTATGATTAAAAATTATTTTTGATATCAACACATGAAAGAGATCTAAAACTATGAAAAACTATTAATTTAAAATAAAAAATAAAAATAATTTTTTTTAATTTTTTTCAAAAATATTTTTGAAATACAACGTAAAACAGCTGATTAGTCTTAGCATTGAGAGGATTTTCGAACTATTCTGCCATCGCGAACCTATATGACATGTACCAATGACTTATAATTTTAAATAATATTTTATATTTGTTAAAATATCGATTTATTCCTTAAAATATTTGACTATAACAAAACAAAAAAAGGAGGACGAACATGCAAAAATATTTGAACATTAGTTAAAAGAAATTTCAAATTTTTTTGTTTGTAAGGAAAACAACATCAATGATAATCTTCTATGCAAATGAATCTAGAGCTAAGTGTTTTCCAGTGGTTGGAATCATCACCAACCATTCCTTTTTAGTTTTTTCTCATAATAATAAAAAACTAAAATCTATCCTCTAGGGCTTAACTAAGAGCACTACAATTAAGTATTTTATGATTCAACCCCAGGTTAAGGGAATCACAATCACATGGGGTTGATTCTTTTGGTCACGATCTCATACTAGTTAATTAATCTCTCTCTCTCCCTCTCTCTCTCCCTCTCCCTCTCTGTCAAAGGAGCCAACGCGGTTGAGTGTGGAAACTAATTTGACTTTTCCATGCACCAAACAACAAGGAAGGTTGGTCGAGCAAGGGCCAAACAACGGGTGGTTTGGCTCACCACAAGGGAAGCAGGCGTGATAACCCCTTTAGAGGCGGCGCTGGCTATCTTTTCCTTGCCCAACTGGGATTTTGAAAAGGAGGCACCTCGATCCTTTGTTTCTAGCGGTGACAATCAACCGTTTTGTGGATTCTACTTTCCAGTCTCTTCTTATTCTATTAAATGTATATGTGGTTGTTTAATGAATGTATTTTAAGATGCTATAATTTAATTGTTTTTATTTGGAAACCAAAATGATATTTTTTATTCTTCATGAAATAAATTAAAAAATAAATGAATTGATAAAAAAATAACGTTAATAAAAAATGGAAAGTTAATCACCTTAGTAAAAGATAAATGTAAATACATTACTTGTCTATCTCCTATTTCTCGTTTAATTATATTTTGCTGCTAAGAAATATGGCATGATTAGATACGGACGAGCGGGGAAATTTTGTGAAGAAGAAAGTAACACACGCACGCACAAAATAACGTACACGATAATGTATAATATTTTAAAGAGTATAAAAATATTTGAAAAAAAAAAAAAAAAACTTTTATTTATTCTACGAAGTAGTGGATACTCCACCGTGATAATAATACATGGAAAAGCCTCATTTTTCCTTTTTATTTCAAAGAAAAGAATGAAGTAACACACGCATCATGCTAATATATGTACAACCTCATATTCTACTCTCATCTAAAAAACTATCAAGGAATCCTTGACATCATAGTTCATCTTCTCCAAGTTCGGCTTCACGGCAAATTGAATCATCGGCGGAGGGCCACAGGCCAGAGCCAGAGTATCGTCTGATCCTTCCGGCACATGCTCTCGCAGAATGCTCTCGGTAACGATCCCGGTACTGTATTGCCACCCTTCCTTGGTAGACTTTTGAATAACATGCCACACCTTTAATCTCTCGTGCTCCTTGGCCCAGGAATCGAGCTCGTCCCTTAGCAAAATATCGTCCTCGGTGCGGCTCGCATAGACCACATACATTTCAGTTTTGTCTTCTGGATCTTTCAAAACGGCTTGAATCACTTGATAGATTGGTGTGATACCTGTCCCACCAGCCACCATTGTCAGTTTCTTAGCAAACTTGGGTTTGTCGTGAACCAAAAACTTGCCACGCCCAGCATATTCAACGTGACCTAACGGACCCTTCACGTCTATCACAGACCCCAGTGATAGTGAGTCAAGGTACTGTGTCATTTGCCCTCCGTTAGGGACCTTAGGATGCACGCCTTTGAAATAAACTTTGATCACAAGATCGAAGTGCCCCACCACGTCAACGGAGCTGGTTGGCGTATAAGCTCGCATGCACAGCTTATCATTAACAGTAGCACATAGAAATATGTGCTTCCCCACCGGCAACCCCAGCACCTGGTCCTCTGATGGCAATGCAAATCGAAAGAGACGCACATCATGAGAGAGAATTTCCTTTTTTATAAGCCTGCATGGAATTTTTTCACGTGGAACAAGAGCACCGTTTCTTAACGGAGCAATTTCTTTAATAGGAGCCAAATGTATTTTAGCTGTAAGGGATGGACCATGTACTGAGTTATTAGGAGATGAAGTGTTTGAATCAGATGAGTAAGCTGTTGAGTTAACCAGCTCTCCGATCCGATAACCCTCAAGCATTTTCTTGGCTTTATCAGAGTGTATAGCCTCAAATTCTTCAGTGCAGTCAGTGCCGGCATTGATTAAAATGCTGTCAGTGCCACCGGGGTGATCTTTAAGGAAGCGAGTGCAATCGTAGACGTGACCATGAACAATTATCCATGCCGAATCGGCCGAATCATGTTTCTTGACTTCAGCCGTCGAAAAGGTTTTCGAAATAGTGTTCATGAAGGGCGTTGAAACACTTTTCTTTAGAGTTTGGATATCTGATGATTTCTCCAGGTGCCTTTGCTTGGCCATCCACCCACCGGACTGATTGCCGGGCACGGTGGGGTGCTCAAAAACAATCCCTATCTCTCCCTTGTGACGTTTGCAGACATTTGTTTTTACCCGGAACCAGCAGTTGTTCATCATTCCCTATTCATGATGGCACCATATTTAAAAACAAATTAGGCAACTGAGAAAACTGTTTTGCAATATATATATTGCAGGTAAATGAATATTTGTGGCAATATCGAATCCCTTCTTTTTCTATAGCTCTAAGCTTTATTTTAAAAGAAATATTAATTAATGACGAGTTGTAAGAGACGTCAAATCCTAATTTCTTTAGGTTAGCCAGTGTCTAAATACAGCGAATACTTTTATGAAAAAGAAAATAGAAAAGTAAATCACGCTGACTATTCAGCCTAAATAGAAGATGAAGTTGGTGGGTGGGTATACTTTATATGAACATGTCCTGGTCCTATAATGACTGCAACAAGTGGGTCGTAAGAGCACACATAATTTGTAGAGTTGCCGGTTTGTTATAGAATTTAAATCCGAAGCTGAAGGCACCTATCAGAGAATCAGGCCGGCCACTTTGGTAGGAAATTCTAGTTGTAAACTGAAACATTGTTTAAAAGTGACGATTTTGATTTGGACCACATTAAAATAACATACATACCATGACATTCCAATTGAGTTTCTCCGGCTGGGTGTTAAGGGTTTCATCCCAGGCCCGGACCGCAATCTCTTTGGCTCCAAGGATCTCGAGCACCTCCACCTCCAGGGACCAGAAGCACCAGCACCAGTATTTGCCATACTTGTTGGGCTTCTCTTGATGGTTCAAGTCGCAGACTTGCCACGTTTCTCCACCATCCATAGTCACCTCTACACGCGTCACTTTTTTCCCACCACCTTCATTTTTAACAAAAAAAAAAAAACACAAAAAAGCGCGTCAGACGAAAAGATTACTTTCAGCTTAAGAGTTCTTCCTAAGCACCAAAGTGAAATCCTTTTTCCTATAAAAGGAAATGGAAAAGAGATCAAAATCTGATCTACCCTGTTCCAAGTCTAGAAACACCCGTTTAGTTTCTATTTTTTATAAAAATAAAAACCTACTGACACTGTATATATCTTTTTAAAAGAAAAGGAAAGCAAATCACCAGAATATGCGTAACCCCTCAACGTGTACGGTCTCTGAGTTGTCCATGAGTTAATTGGCAGTATCTCTTCATTACACGGCGTCGTTATCACCGAATTTATATTCAGCTCATTGATGGTATACTCCGGCTTGTACCACCATGCTACACATCATAAAACAACATGTATATAATTTAGCATTTACTTTATTTACATGCCCCAATTTTATGCTAATTATATGGAATGGAGTAGTCTAGAATATACCTTCGGCATTTGCTAGCTCTGCATCAACATGTGAGGGAAGTACTTTATTGTCCATGTTGTGATAATGATTATCTGACTCTGCACTGGTAACAATTATTCTCTTTAACCATTTCACCATACGCCCACCAATAAAACCTGGTATGACCATCCTCACCGGAAACCCATGGTCCGGAGCCAAAAGCTCACCGTTTTGCATGTAGGCTAAAATAATATCTCGAGATGGATCCATAGCAAACTCTTTTTTGATACTGGTGCCGTACTTGGACCCGCCGCCACCTGGCAGATCCTCAGCTCCTTCAAAGCAAACATTGAAGGCCCCATTTTTACGGCTATAGATCCCACACTTCTTGAGCAGCAAATGCAATGGTACACCACGCCACACTGAAGTAGAAACCCCGGCAGAACCCCAGTTGAAGCCAATTGTCTGTTTCACCATGTTTTGCTCTTTGCGTCTGTTACCTGCGCAAATTAGACTGACAGGCAGTTCACGGGCTGGGAATTCATTGACTAGCTTATCCATGGTGAAACGGGCTGGCCTTTTAACCAAACCGCAAACCTCAACCGTCCAGTCTTGCCATGTGGCCTTTGGGACAGGACCATGGTTACGAACATAGTGAAGTGGGACCGGTGTAATGAACCCGTGGTGCATGAGACGAGCCAATGGCGGCTCAGAGTTAAAGGGATGTTTCCCTGTAAGACGGACCATGGAAGGGTTGCGCTCGATCCACTTGTCAGCAGTTCCTTCATCTCGGGGGTCAATAATCGACGGCTCTAATTCACTGTTGACTTTGCAGATCAGATCCTTATAATCAGCTTCATCTTCACTTGAACAATCTTCCTCCTCCAATGTTGGGACAGGTTTCTGGTCGGAGCTAGTGAATTCTTGTTTCGAGAAGTTGAAGTTTCTAGCCGGAGAGTTGGGCCGGTGGGTGGGAACCGATTTGTAGGTACGAACCACCCCGTTTAGAGTGGGCTCGAGGTGGAATTGGCGATTGTCTACGGAAGCCGCCATCGGTAGCGCCTAAGAAGAAAGAAAGAAAAGGAAATAAAAAGGAAAGATTTTCTCTTTTTTTTTTCTATATGATTCTTCGTTTGGTTTCCTCCTTCGTCTCAAGGCGAAAATGAAGTTGCATGTGGTTACGAGTTATATAGGCCTCGCTGGGGCTTGGCGCTAGGGGTGGAGCTGTGCAAACAAAAAAACGGGGTCCCTTTTACGCTACATAGCTATTGGCTAGTGACGTTCCTTCTGTTGTTCTTTTCTTTCTTGTTCTATAATAAAGTGAGTGATACAGATAGTTATTTAGTTTATCGAGGGGGCGAAATGGCAAATAAATTTGGTGATGTCGGCTCTCGGAATTGAGCTCGCTGTGCCTCGAGTGGTGGATATGGACGGAGACAGCGTGGTTTTGGCTAGAACCACACGTACAGAGAGGGGCGGTTAAAAAATATCCATCACTTTTTATATCCAAGAAGGGCCGACAGCCACTGGGATCGAATCTTGGCTTAAATCCTCCAATAGCAATCGCTTCCATTTGCAGCCATTAGATATTTTTCCTTACGTCCTGTTTTTTTTTTTTGGTTAAAAAACACATATCAAATTTAGAAATATTAAGACATAATGAGTTCCTGCTCTCTGGAAAATAATAATTACTATAACCTTTTTAAGATTTTAAAAAAAATATATTTTATTTAAAAACTCAAACAATTAGATATTATGATTTATATTATTTTCTCACAAAATTGAGAAAAATGGATCACTATCATGCAGATCTTTTTTGAAAATTATTTAAAATGAAATCAAAAATTTTAATTGTATGCTTGGTATTATGATGTATAGTATTTAAAAAAAAAACATTTAGAATTACCATTTAGAAACTAAGAGTTTGATTTGATAAATTAAAAGTAGAAGGCAAAAGTTTTTTTTAGGGAAAAAAACAATCCTTGGTTAATTTTATTTGTTTTTTTTTTAAACCCTAATTTCTCTATTTGAAAAGAATGATTTTTTTTCTTTTTCTATTCATTATTAATAGGGTTTTTTAGTTTTTCTATATAAATGATTAATAAATTTTCACAAATGAAGACATCAATAAATCAAATTAATTATTTAAAAAAAATATCCTTCATGTATGATGATTAATAAACTCAAATATCATTTACACTTGTCTATGTTAGTTGATATTAGAACTTAATAATTACTAATTTGGTTGGAAATTGTAAAGGACATATATTAAAATTCAACAATTTTTAGTAGTTAGTTAAATATTATGACACGAGACATATTAATTTTTATTATTCATTGGAACAAAGAAATACATGCCTTTAATACAGGTTTTTTTGTTTTTTTAATACTACTTGCACGATAAAATTACATTGATATCCTAATAAGCAAAAACTATTAAAATTGCACATGAGAGCTATCCTATCTTTTATTTTTATTTTTAAGAATAATGAGTTATGGAATAGCCCTTGAAAACAAAAAAAATATATGTATTAGCATGACTCCAAGGAAGATTTCATCTTTTATTTTTTAATTTTATTTTGAGCTTGATCTAGGGGTTACTTTCTAATTTTACAAAATTAACTATTATTTATATAAAAAGAAAAATTGTTAACACATACAATGCAATCGTCAATACATAGAATGTAAGCGTCGGCATATGGATGCTTCTATACATTTTAGGGAGTGAATATGGATGTTTAAAGCAATGCATTGGTAGGGGTGCTTGTCCAAAGAAGATGTATGGTTGAGCTTTGGTGACTTTTTCTCTTCTTCTTTTATACTAGAAATCCATCTTAGCTCTTTAAAATTGAATTTTTCATTTTCCATTTCTATATATTTCAGCTCTTACTCTTTTCGTTATTATTTGTTTTTTTTTCTCGTGTTTTTTTAGGTTTTTCTTTCAATTTAATCCATATAAATTTCATTTCAATATTTTTTCCTATCCATTTTGGTCCTCATTCCTTGAATTGAATTGTTTGTGTCCTTTTACCCTTTTCTTACTATTTTTTTTTTCCCTCAAAATTTTATTTCTTTCAACTTCTTTTATTCAATTTTGGTCCTTCTTTTTTTAATTGTTCTTTTGTGTCTGTTTCTTGATTTGTTATTTTTTAAAATTTATTCTTTTAATATTCTATTTCATTCCTTTGTTTACCCCATTGTTTTAATTTCTCATTTATGTTTTTTTTCAATTTTATCCCTAATTTTTTTTTCAATTTTGATCCTCATTGTGTTTAATTGCTCTATTTTTTTATCATTTTTTTAGGGTGATCTTGGCTCATGAGTTAGTCATTAACTCAAGTTGTTTTGATTTTTCTTCAATTTTATTTTTCAATTTTATCTTATGACATCAAGCTATTGGGTCTTTAGCATTTTGATTTTGTATTTATTTTTCTATGAGGTTATCTTGAGTTGCAGGTTAGTATTTAAATAATTATAAAAATTCTTATTATATCAAAGCATTATCCTATAATATTCTTTATCAATAGTACTCTATTAAGATTAGATATTAATCAAAGTTGTTGAAATTAATACATATCATGTTCTTTTATTCAAAAAAGTAAAGCAATTGTTCCAATATGCTAAGATATAATGGGTTTTATTTAATGACAAATATTATGATTTGGCTCACATAATAATTCCATACGAAAAAGGTTACTTTTGTTTATATAAAGACTCTTATTATAGTCGTGTAATTCATCCTTATACTTAATATTATTAATTTATCTTAGATAAAAACTACAATGATTTGACCTTACCTACATATGTATTTAGTCAAAGGTAACAAACATTGAGTATATTAGAAACTATATATAAAAATAATTAAGTGGTCAAAAAAGATTTTTCTTATCACAGGTAAACTGAAGGATATGTTTCATATTCAATTAAATAGGATGACTATGAAATCCTTGTGCATGATAGAATTAGAATTGAGAATAATATAAGTATTATTTAGAGAATCAATGAGTAACATGTAAAAAAACTTATACGATCTGAAAAGGCAGACACAACATACTTAAATAATTAAATTAAAACATTAAAAATCAATAAATCTTGGCTACATTGATAAACCAATTATTGAAATATTAAGTCAACTCACAAATATTTTCCCCAATATTTGTGAAATTATATCACATTGTTAGATATTTTATTTTATTTCAAATATAAATTAATTATTATTTTTTAAATATAAATCAATCAACTATTAAATTGATGATAAATTAAGATTTTTTTTATAATATATCTAATTTTTAGAATTTGAATTGTTGTTTATATTTGCATTCTATGATAAAAACGTAATAGCTTACATATTAAAATGTGCCTAAATTATTATTACTTTGTCATTAATATTATTATATTTGCAAGGTCTTTGAAGTTGAAATTGACTAAAGTATTAAGATGTAAAGATTTTTGGACAAAGACATTTGTTCAAATTTAGGATGAGGTAAAACTTTTTTCCTTGCTTTAATAAATAATTTGTTTTTATTAAATTTATTTATTGTAATGCAGGTACAAATAAAGTTATTGATAATTAAAATTAATAACATACACGGGCGCGCGAGCACACATGCTCACTTGTGTTTCACTAAGGTCCTATCAAAAGTTTTTTTTTTTGTAACAAATAATATGTGCAACAATGTCGTGTATAAAAAAGAGTTTTATATGTAAAATAATAAAGTTAACTGATTGATCATTATATATATATGAAGAGCTTCTTATAATATGATATAGGATATCTTAATTTGCTTTTATATCTCATCTTATTGACTTGGTCTATGGTTAGCATTTGCATATATATATATTGTCACAAAAAAAAAGAATACACTACTCATGTATTGTCACAAAAAAATTTAGAATCAATTTTTTTAACTAATCATATGACAAAAAAGAAAAAAACTTTTTTGGGCAAGAACACAAAAAAATTCTGGAACCAAAATATTTTTTTTCATGCATGCAAACGTAATTTGTTTTTGTAATGTAAGTTAAAATGAGTGTCCTAGAAATAATTTTATTTTAAAAAAATCAAATTAAAATAAAAAAAAACAAAGAAGGGATCATTTTTCTAGAAGCCTTAGCCTACTCGAAGAATATATGGCCTAAGAAAAGCAGGTCATTTTTAATTATCAAGAATCTTATTAGTTGAGAAATATTTGACATTTCTTTTTAAAAGTGTTTTTTTTTTTATTTATCTTCTCATTGTCAGTTTTAATTCCCTCATTTTTATTTTATTTTCAAACAACAAAACCAAATTTGTTTCACAAAATTGAACATTATCTCGATATCAATATATTTTTTTGACTTTGCAATAATCTTATAGAAATAAATTAGGAACCTCAGCTCCAAATCAAAACAACATTGAGGAAAGAAATAAAAATAAATAAATAAATCAAAACATCAAACAAAAATTAAAAAAACCAAAAAAGAAATGAAAAACAGTACGTGAATTCACAGTACATTATGTCTTGAAACATAATGGTTTCTGACCCTTTTAGTTTATTTTAATTATTCTTTTAATATGACCATTTGTACTCCTACCAAATTCTTCAAGACAGGACTTTAGTTGTCAACTTGAACCTAATGATCAATGGAATGGAATTGATATTTTATTTTCCTTTGACGGATCAGATCAATGGAAAAGTGGCGTAGCAATTAGCAGAGTAATGAAGATATTAGAGGTGTCTGACAAAAACATTTTTAAAAAAAATGATTTTTTGTTTTTTACAATAAATTAGATTTTTTATGTTTTTAGATTATTTTAATGTGTAGATAGTAAAAATAATTATTTTAAAAAAATCATTTTAATGAATAAAGATTATTTTAAAAACAATATCTTAAGTAAACTAACAACTATCCATGTTAGGACAGATGCGAGACAAGCTTTAGACAATTAGAATAGTACTATCCATGTTAGGACAGATGAGAGACAAGATTTAGACAAAGTTTCTAAACTTGTTATTTAAATAAATATAAGAAATATTTTTAGAATTTGCACCAGAGAAACGAATAAGGTACTATTATGATGACAGTGATTGCCGACGACTAGTGGTAAAGTTAAGCCTCGAAAGGATCCAGAATGGTCGAGCCAATGGCTGTGAAGTGGCGAATGGGAGCTCCAATGGCCAGTGAACAAAAGCACGGGGCGGATTTCATGCAGCCAGAGAGAGTAAGAGAGGTGGGTCACGTTACGGTAACAAAAAAGGAAAGGGTCACCAGTCACAGCTTCACATAAGTGGCCACTGGGGGCGGCTAATACGGAGCCGGGGGGGGGGGGGGGGGGGGGGGACACTGCCTTTTGGGGAACCTTTGAGCCACCTCGAGTTTTTTTTTTTTTTTAATTTATCCTCATTTATGTGAGACAAAAAAAAGTTCGGTCCAGCTTGAATAAGGTCCATCGATCGAGGGCCTACTTCAAAAAGACTCTTTTCTGTTTTATTTTTCTAGCTAATAAAACCTAGTACTTGGAACACGATCCTGCTCCACACAATGTGGTGTTGTGATAAAGTAGGTAGAATAAATCCAAGGATGATGTTAGGAATATGAACGAGAATGTCATCAAATGTTTGTTGGAATTTGTTTTAATAAAAGCATGGTTAATTGGTATATTTAAAGTTAAAATTTAAAATTATATATACTTATTCTTTTACTTTTAGAGCAAAGATTTTACTAGAATTTATTCTCTAACACCTAATATTAATATATGATTAAAATAAACTATATATAAATAAAAAATTAATCCTGAAAAATTCTAAGTTGATATGGCTTTTTTTTATAAGACATAATATTTTTTATCTCTCGTGGAAAGAAAAGAGTGTTTTTAGTTTATACGAGCTGATTTGCCCGCTTCGCTGGGTTTTTTTATCTATGTAAAAAATTAATTAATTTTATAAATGTTTTATTTTGTAATTTTAATATTTAATTAGTATAATTGTAATTGATAAAATTCGTTAAAAGTGGTTTTTTTCAACCAAAATGTGATTGAATATTGTTATTGCTAAAAACTTTTTGATAAAATTTATTAGAAAATTTGCTAAGAAGGTGAAATGATTCATTAGCAATTTGTTATGACGGATACTCTGGTTTAAAAAAAAACCAGGTTAAAAAAGAACAATTGACTTGGACAGTAAAAAATAAAAAGTACATGTGAAAAAAAGGTCACCGTTTATTAAAAGGAAAAAAAAGGAGTCTAAAATATAAATTTAAATTCAAAGCCAATTTTTTTTTTATAAAACTTATTCATCATATTATTATATTAAATATATTTAAGAATACCGATATTAATTTTTTTTGCAGGAAATCGTAGGTTATTTTTTTCTCTTTATATATTTTTAGACGATAATATTAAATAAATATTAAACATGTATACTTAGTCTCACATACTATATAGTGTGATCAAAATGGGAAGTGATTTTTATAGTTTTTTAATTGTAGATAACCTAGATAAATTTGTAAAAAAAATATGAGTTGCCTGTTTCCCCCAGTAATATTAGATATGACACATTATAAATACAAATATTGCAATTTTTTTTAAAAAAGAACTATAAAATTTTTGCGTGCTATAATAATTTATTTGCCGTCTAAAAAGAACAGTGTAGTCAAAACGGAAAGTGCCTTGTATATTTTTTAATTGTAGATAATGTAGGCAAATTTGTTTACATTTTGTTTTTTTGAGTTATATTTTTTCCCGGGTAATATTAGATCTTAAATATTAAAAATCTAATTTTTTTTTATGAAATAAACTTGAACAAAAGAGCACAAAATTAAAATTCACAGCAATTTTTTTTATAAGATTTATTCATCATATTATTATATTAAATGTATTTAATAATGCTGATATAAATTTTTTTCCTGCAAAAAATCCGAGGTCATTTTTTTTTCTCCTTATATATTTTTAGGCGATAATATGCAATAAATATTAAAACATATAATAATGAGTTGTTTGCAATTTCAAAGGAATAGTGTAATCGAGACAAAAGTGACTTGTATCGTTTTTTAATTGTAGATAATCTAGGTAAATTTATCTATTTTTTGTTCTTGAGTTGTCTTTTATCCCCAGTAATATTAGATACAAAATAACTATTATTATTATTGCAAAAACAATAAAAATTATCAAATTATCCAGAAAGAAAAAATACTCAAAAACATTAATAAAAGAGTAAGCAAGAAAAAGAATATATTATTATTATTATTATTAATCTTATTATTATTATTATTATTATTATTATTATTATTATTATTATTATTATTGTGTTAATGATGAATAAAGAATAGAAATAAATAAAAGAAAAAAAAATCATACTAATTTTTTTTTTAAAAAAAAAATAATTATCAGGGGGGAAAATTCATCTAACTTGAAAATAATAACAATATAACCAATAAAAAAATAAATAAAAGAGCACATAAAAAATTATAATAGATGATAAAACAAAACAAAAAATTATTAGCTGGAAAAATCATTTAATTTTAAAATTTTAAAAATATATGTTCTATGTTGCGGGCTGAGTAAACAATTTTTATAGGATTTGCTGGATGCAAATAAAAATATTTTTATTTATGCAAAATTTAATATAATAAAATAGCTCAACACCCCCTAGTATAAAAATAGCAAAATAAAAGTTTGAAAATCTAAAATTATCATTGCACGGAGGATAATTTTAGTCATGATACACGTAAACTATCATTGATACCCTAGTTTTGAAAAAATAATAAGAATAAGAATAATAAAAAAAAAAGAGAAAGCAACTTTTACAGACAGATATTTTTAAAATTAGCATTGTAGAAGGAAAAAAACAAAAACATGGTAGTTTAAAAAAATAAGAATAATAAGAATAATAATAAAAAGAAAAAGAATTATAATAAAAAGAAAAAGGAAAGCAACTGTCCCAGACAGTTGCTTTCCCAAAAAACAAAACAAAATAATAAAAAGAAAAAGAAAAGGAATTATAATAAAAAGGAAAAGGAAAGCAACTGTCCCAGACAGTTGCTCTCCCAAAAAACAAAACAAAACGTATTTCAGAAGAGAAGAGAAGAAGAAGGAAAAAAAAAAAAAAACTAAATTTGTTGGCTGAGGGGTTCGAACCCTGCGCGCTGGATTTTTCCAGCGCGCAGGCGAGTCGCTCGGCTACAACCATTTTTCTTAGTCTTCTCCACCATAAATGTTATAAAAGGCATTTCTGTGCAAAAAAAAAAAAAACAAAAACAGGTGCACATACGCGCGCGGAGCAAAAGAGAAAAAAGGCCAGTCCACAGTGCACATGAGTGTGCGTGCACAGTGGACTGGCCGAGCTGTTTTAGCTATATAGTAATAGTGGGAATAATATGGGTTTTGGTTGGTTTTTGTTGGAAGAAAAGTCTTCATATTTTTAGACCATTTATATTTTTGGGTTTCTTTATTCTGCTTTTCCACTTTTTGCTAAGCATTTTCACTTTTTATAATTATTTTACATTTTTCTTCTGCTTCTTAGATATGGTTTTTATGCTAATTTCCTTTTTCTTTTTCACTATTTGAGTTATTCTAGTCATTTTCCTTTTTATAGTGATGCTAATATGTTATTTATGTTTCTAAGAGGCGTGACGTGATAACAAAGAACTTGTGATCTGCATAGTAGGTTTCAAGTTTGAGTCCGGACGTGCATCCCTTGTAAGAGTATAAGACAAACAGGGTTTTACTTGCTCACATGAGGTCACAAAAGACGTTTCTCAGGGGTGGAGTTTCCTCACATCCAAAAAAAAGTGTTATTTATTCCTTTTATGTTTTTTTATAGTTTGTTTTTGCTTCCATTTACTCCTATATTTAAATAACTAAGGGTTTGATTAAATCTAATGTCTTTATAATGTTTTTAGATTAGATATTTCATTTCAAACCATATGCCCTTTATGGTTTTATTTTTCCCAGCTTTCTGTCTTTTTATTTATTAGATTTAAGTTTGTTAAGAAATATCTTTGCTGAACTCTAACTAATATTTTTAGATTAACAATGCTCTCAAATAGATATTTTAATTAAAATTCATACAAGCGTGGAGTTTATGTGGTTTGAAGTTTGTTTTATGTGATTATACATGTTTATTTATTTAGTTACAACAATTTATTTAGTTAATATATGATGAGACTGAGAAGCTCTCATTATATTGAAAAATGTTCAATAAGTATTTTGATTAACTAACAAAAAAAAAAGACACATGAGTTTTAATTTTCATTTGAATTCCAATATTGTATAATTAGAGTGTTTTTTTTTTTTACTTTTTATCTTATCAAGGTGATGGATGGAGCTTAAAAACTAATTATCAATATTTCTAAAAGTGAAAAGGAGGAAACAACTAGGGGGATTCATTAATACCAACCATTTGTCCTGCGCTCCGCTGTAGGAGAGAGATTTTTTTTTTCTCTCATTTTAACAAATGTAATTTTGCATTTTGTATTTTGGTTTTTATTCTTTTATTGTTTTGTTTAGTTTCGATCCCTTTTTGGTCTTTCTGGGATAGTTTTTATTTTTTATTCGTATTTATGTATCTATACTCTTAGTATTGACTTTCAATTTTTATTGTTATTTATTCTGTATTAAATACAATTTACGGTAAAAAACAGAGTAAATTTAACTTTGGTGGCGTGAAATAAGAATGAAACTCTCTTTTATGCACTTATAGTGAATGTTTTGTTGTTAATGATCTGTTAATTTTTTTTCATTTGTTTTTTCTACATGTGCCTTGATATATTTTTAGTTTTAAGTGATTTTTATTTTTAAAAAATAACTTTTTTTTTATTTTTCTAAGATTTATTTTTGATATTATTATATTAATAGTATTTCATAAAACTGAGATTAAATTAATTTGAGATAAAAAAATCTTACTTCAATGTTTTTTTATATTTTAATATTAAATAAATACTAAAATATATAATTAGTCTAACATATTTTTAAGAAAAAATACTTTAAAAATAATTATCATCAATATTTTCAACACCTTATCCATAATAAAATGAATATATAAAAAAAACTAAATAATCGAAAGTTTTTTAGGCAAACAGGAAAGAAAATAATAAATTAACATAGTTTATTTTTGATATTCTGGTAATGTCTTATAATAATAATATTATTTTTCCTTTGTCATTTAATTATGTTTTACAATTATTTTCATTTGTTCTTTATATCAAAAAAATAATAATTCAATGTTGTTAATATTATTCTTGGTTTTATTTTTAATCATAATAATAACAATGAGAATTATAATTCATGTAATTTATCATTCATTTTGTATTTATTAAGAGTTAAGTTTTGCAGTTTCTCTACATATAATGTTTCAAATCTAATATCTCTGATTAATGATTTGAAAAAACATTATGGCTCAATATTGCTTTCAATTTTTTATCTTATTTCTATAAGATTGTATGACTTAACATTAGTATTAAACAAAAAATATAAAATAACAAATTTTGTTATAATCAAAGTGATTATAATACTTATATTCATAATGGTAATAATACAAATTTTACTTTTGTCTTTTAATTTAGTCCTTTAACTTTTTTTTCATTTTTTTTCAAATCAAATAATTTTGTTATGCTAATAATTTTTTTTTTGCCTTCAATCATAAGAATAACAATTTAAATAATTTATCATCCGATGTTGTATTTATTAAGAATTATTTTTGAGAGCTTCTCTATATATAATATTTAATAATTTATCATTCGATGTTATATTTGTTAAAAATCATATAACTCAATGTTATTTTTACTTTTATTTTATTTTTTTAAAATTATATTATTTAACATCAGTACAAAACACAAAATATTATCATATAATTAGTTTTTTTGACATTATCTAATAAAACTTTTGCCTAGATTGATTATTTTGTATAGATATATAGCATTATAAACACAATCTAGCACCATTAATATTTTTTTTACATGTTAAAAAATCAAGCACCATTCTTCCTAGATTTACCTTTTTTAATGTTTTTATTAATATCATTTAAATTATAATTAGTATTAATTTCATCATTATAATTGTTTTTGTCATTATTGATATCTTTCATATTATTTTATGAGTTATTTTTATTATTATCATCAAAGCTATAATTATTAACATCATAAGCACTATAATAATTATAATAAATTATAATTGATATTATCATTATGATTAGTAATGTCACTATTATTATCATGATTATAACACTTAAAGTTATTATCATTATTACTACTAAAACAATAAAAAAATATTAAATTACTCTAAAGAATAAAAAAACTCAAAAACTTTAACAAAAGAGTAAGCAAGAAAAAAAACTAAAATTATTGTTAATATCACATAAATAATAGAAATAAAAAAATACCTTAAAAAATAAAAACACCTAAAAACATTAACAAAAGAGCAAAAAAATAAATATTATTAGCTTAAAAAAATCATTTTACTTGAAGAACAAATAAAAATAAAATAAAAACTAAAAGAAAGAACAAAGGAAGAAAAAAGATGAAATGTCAATTTTTAAATGATCACCAACACAAATTAAAATTTAAGGACTAAATTGAATAAAAACATGACCTCAACAAAAGAGAAAATAATAAAAATTCAAAATCAAAGCTAAGAACATATAGATATAAACATGGACAAAATATATATTGACTATTTTAGAAGGATTGAAAAAATTAATGGAATTAAAATCAATTAAAAACTTAAAAGAATATGGATGGAAATGAAAAATAATATGTGATCAATTTCATTCAAAGGACAAAACTAAAAAAAATCCAAACTTCTATATCGAAAAAATTAAAGGATTTAAAACCAAACACAAATTAAAAGAATAAGGACCAAAATAAAAGTCAAATATATACTCAATTTCAATTGAATGATGAAATTGAAACAAATCAAAATTTCAACCACATAAATCAGGACTAAACAAAAAAATCAGAAGTGGACAAACTGAAATGAAAACACCATAAACTAAGAGGACTTACGTGTAATTTAGATTGCAGAGAGAGAACGGGGAAAAAAAGAACAACTGACCACTATCATGTTTTCGGCAACCATGCGATGACACGCGCACCACCATGTGGAAGAGGACTTGACAATGAGTACGGTGAGATGCCAAATGAATATTTTTCACCATCAAACAACGCCACACGCGCTGTCTGAAAGGAGAGTGAGGAAGAACGTTGTCGACGCATTCAACCAACAGTATTCTGCAGAAAAAATAAAATAAAAATGTTAAATCACCTATACACTCCTACAACAAACTCTTGGATTTTTTCTTTTATAAGGGCATATTTGTATTTGTCCTGTTTCAAAAAATTTGAAAACCAAAAACATTAATGCCAGTAACTTTTGTTTTTTTGTCTTATTTGAGAGTAATATAGTTATTTTACTGTGCACAAATGTGTAAAAAAATAAAAATACCTCCGGGTAGTTAGTTGTTTGTTGTCTGCTAGCAGATGTATAATAGTAGTTTTACTGTGCAAAAATACCCTGAAAAAAAACACATACCCTAAACAATCAGAGCATGTCAAACGGTCCCATAAAAAAATTGAAAATATCATTGAGTCTAAAGCTTAAATTTTAACATATTAAAGGGCAAAAAAATTATTATTCTATTACAATTCATATTAATTTGAGTGTAGGATAGTGTTTAAGCGACGCGCTATGAATCTTAATTAATATAATTAACCTTACTAGAGCTTGAAAACAAAGTCCACAGCAAAGGACGTATAAATAAACCAGTTTTCAACTAGAATAAGAGTCCAAACCTGCTGCCCCACCTGCTCAAACCCATTTCAGCACCTACCTTTAAAATCCCATGCTCGGCCCACGGGGTGCATCCAGAGCGGAATCTCTAAAATCATAAAAAGAATACTTCCCATCAAATAATTCTGTGAGAAATCCTTTTAGTGGCATGGTCTTCGACGAATAAAAGAGTCTCTCCCACCATGATTTACGCAATTATCTATACTTCATGATTTGATTCATGTTCTGAAAAATAGCACTCTTTTCAGACGAGCCATGAGCAGTAGAATTACTAGAATCACTGCCCCAGGACTGCCCACCGTTAGCCAGCCATTGGACGACTATTTGCAAGCACAAATTAAGAATATTCTCCCAATTTCAATTCCTATTTCAGGTGATTCTTTGAACTTTACACGTATAACCTACCGAGTCTTCCACAAAATGAGGAGACGACGACCTTGCACGTTTTGCAAATTCCTTGAGGTAGGCTAGGACACCACCAAAAAACAATATTCAATGCACTCGTTCAAGCATGACTCTTACGGCTTCTAGCACATGGCCCTCCACTCCAAACACTTGAATCTTTTTTTTTCCCAAAACCTATGGTAATATGTGCTTAGTAAACCGAGTTCAGATAATAATATAAATTATATTTTAACATCTTATATAATAGATTAATATTTTAAATGAAATAATTCCAGCGATCACGAATTTAAATTTCACTACTCCTATTCTAATTAATAAAAATCAAGCACAAGTAGTGTAGGTTTATACAAGTTTCAAGTTTAAAAGATTTTTACTTAAGGGGGTGTTAGAGAATAATATAAATTATATTCTGGGATCTCATCTAACAACTTAAGATTTTAGACAAAATGATTCATTAACAGGACGCTTCTATAAAAATAATTTTTAATTAAAATAATATATATTAATTACAAACTAAAATGATATAAAAAAATACACAAAAATATTAACAAGTTGATTCACACAAACAAACACCACAATCAGAGCATTTTGATTGTGGGCTTAAAAGGGAGGAGCAGTAGGCTTCATAATGATGTTGTCGAAGTGGTTCATGTTATAAAACAGTACTGGGCCTAGGCGGAGTGTGGATGTTTTAGCGGAGGTGTATCAGAAAACTTTCATGAACAAGAGCCATTGCTCTCTCCATTTTTCACTCTTTTTTTTCATTACAAGGAATTGATTTTGTTGCATCACAAGAGCTTGTTCATGGATATAAAGGAGGGAGGGAAAGATCCAAAGGATAAGATTGTGAAAGCAAGGGCCAACATCAACAGAGTGATTATCAGCGTCTACACTGAATCTCCAAGAAAACGCTTACAACAAAAACACAATCCCGCCACCAAGAAAACCACCAAAACTCGTGGTTATGATCGCCGGGCTCAGCTTCTATCCTATGTCAGCGAGCTGAGATGCGCTGGTTCTGAACCCATGGAGAGGTCCAGACGGGACTCTAGGTCCAAGTCAAAGGTAACTCCAATCTTTCCCTTTTCATGTCCACCGAGAAGTTACTACATTGTTAATGGAAAAAATATATGGATGCATGAACAGAAATGGAAATGGTCGACTGCTACGATTCGGGAATCATTTCTTAGAATGACTCAGCAAAAAGAAAGGCAATGGGGGTACGAGCGAATAGTAACAGAAGAAAATGGGGAACCAGACCAGTTGCAGGGTTCGAAACGCATTAATAGCAGGAGCCAAACGGGAGTCTCCGAAAGCAGAAACTCCAATTTTTGTGTAAATCCCAATAATCATTACAGTTGTAATCTTTTCTGTCGATACACTGTAGCTAAATTACACAAATTTTTATTTTGGTTCTTACAAGATCTTCGAACTGTTCTTCTGCAGAAGAAATTGATGAGCATGCTCAAGGAATTAACATGTGGATTGCAGTGCAACAAGGGGCAAGGAGCAAAATGCCAAGGGGAGATATCTAGCACTGCTTCAAATAATTTTTTCGCCATGCAATCAGACGCACCGTAGTTGTTTATTTTTTTCCCCTGAAAATGCAGATCGAGTTTAGTACTTGGTCTCCCGCTGATCCACTAATTTTGCTCGGTTGGTTGCTGAAAACTCAGAATCAAAGGGACTCATTCTAGTACACGCACTTGTAGCGATTCTGCGAAACATTAGACAAATAATTCAGGCCCGTGATATGGTTGTAATGGATTAGTGAAGTCTTTCTTTCTCTATTTTAAAAATGTTTTTGAAAAAAAAAAATATTTTTACTTTTATATTAAATTATTGTTTTTATATTATTTTTATATATTAATATCCAAAATACTTTTTTTTAAATCATTTAAACATATTTATATAAAAAAACTATTTTCAAAATCAACGCCATCTATCTACCAATACACCTATTCTTACTGTGGTGTGGGTGCCCTGTCCGAGAAAGGAATGATCTTTCATGCAGAAGGTCGTTAAAAATGGAGAATTATTTTTGCATCTTTAACATTACATGGGCCTAATTGCTCAAAAAGAGCATTATGCGGGCCTATTTTACTGAAGAAAATTAATTTTTCCTTTGGGCCAGCTCAACCTTGATCTGTGGGCCTAGAGATATGTTATCAAAAGTGGCCCTTGATGAAGACGAGGGCCCATGTTTGCTCTACCTTAACCGCGTACGCTTATCTCTCATCGTTTACAGGATAAGCAATCCAGCAACCTCTGTCGCTCTTTGCCCTCTGTTTGGTCACCTAGAAACTCCAGCTCCAGGAAAATAAAAAATTCATCTCACTAGCAGTGTTTGGCAGACGGAAACGAAAATGGTTCAAACACTGGCTTTGCCTGTGCTACCCTCTCTCTCTGCAATATGCAGCGGACTCAAAAATACTTCTCTCTCCAACTCCATCTCTCTCCCTATTTCAAACCCTTCTAAGGTAGCACTCTTTCTTTTGTTTTGTTTTCATTTTTCTAGTTTCATTTTTTTTATTTGGGATTTTTTCTGGAAAAAGCATGTGAGAAAGGGGAGTGATTAGTTTTTTTTCTCTCAATTTTCTTCACCCAGTTGTTACAGTTGTGCCAATTAATTAGTGTCATATGAATTTGGGTGAGCTAAGTAATTGTCGTTCGTCTCTTTCTAATTGGAGGCGTCAGGCAAAGATTGGGCAGCTCATTTTATTGAAGAAATATATAACTTCTATGTTGTAATTATGTAATTCAATACTTTGTTTCTGTCGTTGCAGTAGTGATTAGCCTAATCTCATTTGGGTTTTTTCTTCCCTCCTTGCAATGTCCTTGTATAATAAAAAAGATGGAAGAATTAAAGTAAATTTATCCTTTATGTTTTTTCTGAGAAATTAAAGGTGAGCTAATGCCTAGTGATTTATGTGTTGCTTTATTCATCTCCTGTTATATTTAGGTTTGCAGCCTAAGCATACAATGTGCCCGTGTTGGAGGAGTGGAGATTCCGAATAGCAAGCGAGTCGAATACTCTCTCCAGTACATTCATGGAATCGGCCGCTCTGTAGCTCGCCAAATCCTTTCTGATCTCACCATGGAAAACAAAATCACTAAGGACTTATCGGAGGAGGAGCTCATTATTCTTCGTGATGAAGTTTCCAAGTACATGATCGAAGGAGATTTGGTAAATTATTTTCTTTCATGTGGCTGATCTTTGATATTTCAGTGCCGCTTTTATAAGTGATTTTGATTCCGCATGTTGCAGAGGCGGTTTAATGCCCTCAATATAAGGAGGTTGAAGGAGATTCAGTGCTATAGAGGGATCAGGCATATTCAGGGTTTGCCGTGCAGGGGCCAGCGCACGAAGAACAATTGCCGGACCTTGAAGGGGAAGAGAGTTTCTATTCCAGGAAAGAAGAAAGCTCCACGATAATCAAGTGGGTTATGTTTATCTTATTTAGTATTCTGTAATTTGCTATTTGAATTTTGTTCAAATCAATTTGTATTATGATGCACTTACCTGAGTTAATCCGATTGAGTTTCTGATCCATGCAAGTGGGTGTTGGCATAATTCAAAATTTCCACTCCATTTCGATTTTCTAAATGGTATGGTAATTGTGTTTCATCATTCTTTTGACATTAAAGTTAATTTTTGCATGCAATAATCCCCGATGCTTCAAAATATATTCATGATTTGATCCTTCTGGAAATTGTGAACATATGTCTAAGTATCTTTGAAACTATGTTATCGTAAAGCTACTTTTAATGTTGGACACATGCTCAGAGTAGAAATTTTAGAATGATTTTAAAAGTCTGGTGAATGATGGCATGTCCATTTCCAGAATTTCGTCGCATTCTTGCACAGTTAGCTCCTTCAATCTCTTCGTCTGTCGTCAATGTTAATGTGGGATGATGGTCGAAATCACGGCTCGATCTATACGCGACTTGATGAGAAAAACAGACTTTCATTTTCGTATACGTTTTTACACTTGGTCATGGCAATAACTTTGCCTTGCACGGTTTCCCGAGGAGAATATTTCCTTGCTATTTACCTGTGCTCATTTAGTCATTAACACTAGGACAAATGATTTCTTAAACCATTTGATTTTGATTTACCCACAGATCATGAATTTCAATAGGGATAAAAAAGAATAAGAGTATATTATCATATTAATCATATCAATTTACATCCCATCTTTTTTTTAGAGATGTTTTAGTCTTTTATTTTCAATTTAAAGGACTCGTCCCCATATAAAATAAGTACATCATTGAGTGAAGTCAAACTTGATCTACAGGTTTGGTGGTGGTGTTTTTTCTCTTTTTATTGGAAATAGTGGTCTGGTTCACGGCGAAGCACGAACCAACTGACTAGTTTAGAATGCTATTTATTTTGTTTGAATTAAGATAAAGAAAGAGAATAAGAGGATGCTTGAGATAGTGATAAAGATTTTTTCACAATACATTTTGCTTGGAATTGCATGAAGATAATTTTTTTATTTTAATTTCAGAACATCAAAATAATCTAGAAATAAAATAATAACAATTCAAGTGAAAAAAATTAATTTCTTTTCAAATACGTGATCTAACCGCAACTCCAAACACCATTTAAATCTTTTAAACTAGCCGTCATTTTCTTATAATTGACAACCATACAAATTCATGTAATGTTTTGTTGTCTTGCATTCAAAATCATCAGTTAATGTTTTATACTTAACATTGTTATATATAGGGGTAAGTATTTTCAGTTTGATTCGATTTTATCAATAAAAACAACCAAATTAAAAAAATTAAAAAATAACCAAACCAGACCTGATTTAAACCAGCCAGTTTTTGTTCGGTTTGGTTTGGTTTTTTAACTAAAAAATAGTTTCTTTTGTATGCGTATAATTGTTGCCTTTAATTCTCTCTAGTAGACGGGTGGTTTAAAGGGTACCTTCAAATGCTTTGTCTTGCATTTGAATCTTTGATAATACACGGAAAGCAATGAACTTGCCTTTGTGTATCATTTAGAATATGTAAAATTCAAAGTCAATACTAAGAAGTGTCCTTCTGAGATTTTGTTGCACCACCATCAAGAAGAAGTCAGTTTCCAATACCATCTTTAGCAATAAAAACAACAACTTTTTATTTGGTTGGCTTTTGATTCTCTAGAATTCTAATGAAACCAGCTATTTAGTCACCAGAAGGCGTCGTTTTTGCGGGTATGCACTGGAGCAGTTCTTTGATGATGAGTATGGGTGTGATTTTGAAAGCCACAAGGTCTGTTTTATTTTATACATCTTTCTATTTATTAGTTTATGAATGTAAAGGTTTGACTTATGGTTTAAAAGATTGGGATTTTATTGTTTAAATGATGATAAATTAACTAGAAATGAAAAGGGTTGTGGGTATTTTTACTGATTGTGGAATGGATATGATGGTTTTAACTCTTTGTGCGAGAGGTAGTAGCAATTGATTTGTTGTGTATGTAAATTGATTGATTTTACTATGAAGAAGTTGAGAAATTTGGTGTTCTAAGATGAGGTTTTGCTATTAATTTTAGGCTTCTTCGTTGGTGGCCAACGTTGATGAATGGAAATGGAAGCTCGGTTTGCTATTAATGGAGCTCTTCTTAAAGTTACTTATAAACTTACCTAGGAATGCTATATAATCAAACTATTTTGTTAAAGTAACTATGGACTTATCGAGGACATATTTATAATTTTTTAACATGTTATAAACTTATCCATCTTTGAAAACATGTCCATAATAATAAAAATAGAATACATAGCTTGTTGGATAAAAGGTAAACTCAAAACAAAATTACAAGTCACAAAGTAGATAATCATTTACAAGTTCAAAGTTATCCCGTTTATCTCCATCCATTGTTTTTCATAAATTTTCCTTAGAAAGTGTGACCTGAATACAACTCTTATAAACTACCAACCTTATCACCTAGGAATGGATAGTATCGGGTAAAGTAATTTATCTATTAAAAGTGTTAACCACTTTATTAAGACTGCTAGATTGGTGCCTCAACAAAAAGATAAACTCATGTATAAAAAAAAGTTATTTTACATGTTGATAACTTGATTAATGATGCTCATTTATATGTCATAGTTTTATGATTTGTGACTAGAATGAACTCCTATATGAGGTTTTGTTGTAATGCTTCAAATTCTAAATAATGGTGTATAAATTCAAATTTTATATAGAGTAATTCTTTTATGAATTGGATAATTTTTCATTAAAAAATAAAATGGACCATCCATCTTGGTTACGAACACCTACCCTAGTTGTTTTACAATATACTTTAAATGATTTCTCAAACTCAAGAAGAGTTGGCACATAAACTTCAATCATCTTCTACTTCACTAATTAAAAACTAGCTTTGACAGCATTTGTCCACCATAAGGTTTCATCCCTTTAAGCATTATTTTATTAATGTAATTAATAACCTAAAAGTTTGAATGAATCTTCAGTAGAAAAAAGCAAGTCAATGAAAGTTATGGATATAATGAATATTATTTGACTTTAGTCATTCTACAAATCATTGTAACCTTTAAATGAGCAGCATAAACTTCATAACACAATAAAACCTAGAAAAATAATGTTGTTAGTGAATAGTTTACACTCTTTGTGTTTAAAAACTATTTCTTCTTCTTTAGGTTATCAAAAACAACTCATATATGCTCTAAATAGAACTTTAAAATAGGATTATAAATTAGAATAAAATTGAAATATATCATGATAAATTTCCCAAGAATAACCCCATTACCTTATACATGAACCTTCTGAAAGTATTGAGAGTATAAGGCAAATCAATTAACATAATCATTCATTCATATAACCCATATCGTGTTTTAAAGGTTGTTTTCAACACATCTCCTTATCTAATTCTAATTTGATGGCAACCACTCTTGAAATCAATCTTAGAAAACACCCTAAAACTCCTTAACAATATCAGCATGTCATCTAGTCACAACATCAAATACTTGTACTTTATAATGATTCAATTGATAGCTCGACTATTAACATATAATCATCATTACCTGTCTTTTCAAAATCAAAAGAGTTCAAACTGCACACAAACTCATGTTTTCTCAAGTATATATTTTTTTTTACATGAACCTTTCAAGATACTAAAATAATATTTGAATGATTTGTTTATTTTATATATTTCTAGAGAAAAATCAAATTTATTTTTATGAAATCAAGTATCAATTAAGCTATTTTTTGTAACCTAAAAAAACTTAGAGTAATAAAATAAAAAAAATGCAAACAAATTTAGAAAATTAAGGAATTGTTAAAGGACTAAAACATATATATTATATTTTTTAATTGTAACTGTAATACAATGTTGTTTAAAAAAATATGAAAATTTTCTTGTACAAAACGACATTTGAGTGGAATACCAAATAGTGGCAAAAAAACGTATGGATCGTTGTGTCAAGTTGGGCCCTTGATTTGAGTAATTGACCTTGGGCTTGTTAGGCTTGGGTTTGAGCTGTGAATTTTGTGGCCGTGGATTAAATATAAATAAACTTTATAAATTAAATAATATTAATAATTAGAATGCTCATGTGACACAAAAATTAAATCTCGATAAAAAAAAATAGCACGAGTAGGATTATATATAATAAATGTTAAATAATTAAACACATCCTTGGAATTATACTAAATGATTTTTAAAAATCACTCATCAAATAGACAATAATTGGTGGAAAATTCTATTTTATCTTGCAATATAATATGATGGAAGTCTCTATTTTAGCACGAGTAGGATTATGTGTTTGTCAGTGGCTGAAAAATATTTTTGTTTATGAACGGTACGGTAAAGCTAAGACAACCATCCTGTTTTTTCTTTCGGACGATGAGTGCATTCATACGAAACAGGCCTGGGCCCGGGTTCGTTCATGCGACGCCATAAATCCAAGAGTGTAATGGGCTGGGCTGTTGATTTAACCTGAAAATCCAGATATAGTTGGTGTATGTTTGTTTATCGCGTCGCAAATTACGTTTTATTTTTAAATTTTATTTTATTGTTTCGACGTGCTGTATTAAAATAAACTTTAAAAAATAAAAAATATATATTATTTTAATATATTTAATAAAAAACATTTTAAAGGATAATCGTTGTTGCGGTGCCAAATACTAACTTAAGTTGCCTGCTTGCTAGTTGTGTTTTTGTCAAATCTGTAAAATCAATTACGATTAACAGATTTAGTGCATGTTTGAGTTGAGATTACTTTTAAAAATTATTTTTGTTCCAAAATATATTAAAATGATATTTTTTTATTTTAAAAAAATTATTTTTAATATAATACATTAAAATAATATAAAAATATTAAAAAATAACTTAAAATACAAAATAAAAATAAATTCTTTTTATATTTTTTAAAAAATATTTTTAAAACGAAAAATAATTATGTTGAGGTGGTTATTACATGAAGCATCTGTCTAGCAAGGTTGTCATCCATAGGCTTGAAAGGGCCTAGATACCAAATACAGAAGATGGAAGGGTTGGACTTGCTGTATTCATGTGATCGAGTTGTAGCCGTCTAGATCAGTCCATGTCTTGTCGGTTGATATTTCAGCCCTTCAAAATTCAAAAAACAACAAATCAACTTGTTTGGACAGCTACGAGCTTCGTCGCAAGCAAGCCCGACAGCACTATCTAGCTGCACGTGATGAACCGTAGCCCCATCACGCATTTTGAGCTGATCGATTCTCCTGACCCCGCAAAATTTGGAGCATCTACCGATCATCGGACGAGAAAAAGGTTTGGTCTATAATGCTGTTATCCCAGAAGCATGGCCCACCTTTGTTATTGCACTTCAATCAAATATTATTGTCTCCAATGTTGGTGGTTGCTTAGGCCGATAGGGTGGGGGGTTCTTTTGACGTCCCATGCATGGCTTTGAAACCATTTATTTAAGTGGCACATCAAAGTGTCCACGTGGATTTTCTTCCTGTATTATTAGCCACATAAATCACCTCGTCACGATCCTGTTACTCGTACGTTCTTCGTTTGTCAATCCTTTTGTGTGCTGGAGGTGTTTCGACGGGATAGATTCTCGTTTGTAAATACTAAAATATAGCGGGGACACAGCGTTGGGATTTTTGGGCTAAATTCCATGTTCCTTCGTAGATGGTATAAGATGGCTTCTAGGGACATCTAGAAGTATCAAGGTTGTAAAATCTGTTCCGGTTGCTGTTCTGGTTTTTTGATTGGAATGGAACGTTCTGTTTTCGATGCATTTCGGCATGCCGTTCCGGTTTCGTACTGTTCATATATAATTAATTATATATATATATGAAAAAAATAAAATATTAATTTAACAAGTATAATTTAAATTCAAGATAAATGAACTTTAAATTATACAATACAAACACAAAGTAAAAAAAACATAATCTCAAAATTAGAAACATCTCTAAAATTCCAAAATATTATGAAAGTAAAATGTTCTAAAATAAAAGAAATACACATCAAACATCTTCTACATCATTAATATAAAAATAAGGATCTTGATCTTGCGGTGGAATATAAGGAAAGTCATCAACTAGACATTCCAATAGTTGGTCATTTCCACCAAGCTCATTCTCCTCATTAAAACATGTCTCTTCATCATCTAAATTTAAAGTCGACAAAGGTGCTTCGATACTCTCCCAACTTATATCTTCTCCATCAAGAAGATCGGGTTCTTCACAAATCCATTCATTTAATAGATCAATGTTATCAAGGCTAATGGGATCTAAAGCATCTCTTGTTTTGCTCAAATTCCTACAAAGAATAAACATGAAAGAAATTAAAAAATTAATATCAATGTAATAGAAAATAATTATTAATATAATAGTATTGATATTTTACCTCTGCTGAATCCTTAGATTATAACGAACAAATACTAAATCATTTAATCTCTTGTGCTCAAGCCTATTTCGCCTTTTGGAATGGATGAATTCAAATACACTCCAATTTCTTTCGCACCCAGTTGCACTACAACATTGACTGAGAACTCGAATTGCAAACTTTTGAAGTTCTTCAGTATCATTGCCGAATTGCTCCCACCATGCAACTAGATAAGAAAATTTGAATAAATCAAATATTATAGATAAAAAAAGACATTATATTTTAAAAAATAAAGGTTATTACCTAGATTTAACTTTTTTCTTTGACGAATAGCTAGGGTCATGCCAAAATCACCAGTTGCTTTCTTATACTCCTCAATTTGGCCACAAATGATATCTTGAATATCACAATCAGGAACCAATCTAGTAATTGTGCTAAGCAAACCTCGAGTTACCTCCTTTTGTTTTGAAAAAGAAGGCCTAAAAAATATTCCAGGATTAAGAAAACATCCTGCTGCATGTAAAGGACTATGAAGTTGCTTATCCCATCTAGCATCAATTACCCGAATATATGGTCCATATTGAGATATTCTATTTTTCAACCTTGTGTTGATGGCTTCTTTTGCTTTATCCATTGCCTCATATAAATATCCCATAGATGGTTTTTCTTCATTGTCTGCTAACCTTAGAACTCGTACTAAAGGCTCGCTGACGTTGACTATATGTGCACATCTCGCGCAAAAGTCTTTATCTTCTAAAACTATAGCAGCAATTTCCTTTCCAACCCGACTTTTTCCATGACTTGATTCAACCCATTTTGTGCAAGTAAACATCTGTCGAAGCTCATTGTTAAACTTCAGTAAACATTGGATGCTTAAAAACTGGGTGGCGAACCTTTTATGCCAGGACGACATAAATCATTTCCATTTGTGAATTCTTTCCTCATCAAAGCTAAAACCCATGCATGATTATATATAAACTTAGTTATATTTCTTGCATTTTTAATGGTTTGATCAATGATCGGAAAATATCTTGGATCACAAATATTTTCTAGCATTAAATCAATGCAATGGGCAGCACAAGGAAACCAAAAAAAGGTGCCATACCTTTGCTGCAAAGCTTTCCCAGCAGCCTTAAATGAAGCCTCATTATCACTAACAAATTGGATAATATTTTCTTGTCCAACTTCTTTGACAACTTCATCAAACATCTCAAGCAATGTCTCTTTATCTTTTCGAAGTCCTGAAGTGTCAACAAACTTCAAGAATACGGTGCCTCTCGGAGAATAAGCAAGGAAATTCACAATTGGTACATTCCTCCTATTTGACCACCCGTCTGCCATAATAGAACATCCATAAAGTTTCCAATCAGCCTTGATTCCTAAAATGTATTCGTGGACATCATGAACTACATCTTTTAAAAGTGATCCCCTCAAATCATGATATGATGGTCCTTTAAAACCAGGTCCCATTGATGTTACAACATCTATCATTGGCTGATAATAATATGACTTAGCACCATTAAACGGTATATTAGCATCAAACCACCATGTTGCTACAGCTTTTCTTACATTGTGTTCCCTTTCCTTAGAAGCCATTGCACTTCTAATACTAGGTTATGAACCTGGAGTAGTTTGTGGAGCAAATAAAGACATCTTCTTTCTAGTTGAACTTATTCCTTGCATTGTCCCTCTTCTATTTGTTTGTGAACTCATATCACCTAAATGAGGATTTGCATCATCACCCTCTTCAACTTCATCATTGGAAACTGATTGAGAATTTCCAATATCAGTTCTAACTCTCTTTCTTTTATCCTTCTCCATTGTCAAGTCATCTATCAATTGGTTCATTTGCCATTTAACATCCGGAGGGACCCTTTTACAAGGTTCAACTTGGCCTTTAACACCAGCACGATGATATTTCAAACGAGTAATACCACCACCATTGATTTGTTTGTTACAATAAATACATATACTTGCGCTCTTTGCACCAACAACCACTTGTCCATGAGCCCATGCTGGATCATCTGATCTTGCTGGAGCTGAAGTTATGGAAGTCCCACCACTAGATGAGTTTTCAGCCATGTAATTTTATCTGCAGAAAAAAATATCACAAGTTAGAAATTAAAAGAAATTTTATCTCGGAACACAACCACCACAAACAAGTGTCTCATCTCATAAAGCATCAAAATGATGCCGGTCCAAATGTTTAGAACTTTA
Organism: Salix arbutifolia; assembly: GCA_025169955.1. Taxonomy (NCBI): domain Eukaryota; kingdom Viridiplantae; phylum Streptophyta; class Magnoliopsida; order Malpighiales; family Salicaceae; genus Salix; species Salix arbutifolia. Next base: position 12,696,813 of record CM045906.1, read on the forward strand.
GATTACCATTCAGAAAGTGATAGGAATCAAGCAACTAGCATGACAAAGGTAAGAATTAAGCTAACTATAATACAAGAATAGTACAATCTACATTAGTTTCTATTGAAACACCATGAGCACTTAAGTTAAGCAATATAAGTCGTCCTATTCATTCATAGATGGAAATGAAAAACCAAAGAAAGCATTCAACGGCAGGCTGCGAAGAAAGCAAATGAGAGCAACAACTAACTCATAATCACTATAGCCACTTCCACACTCATTAGAAATTAAGTAAACAGGGCATGTGGTTCTCAGCACCAAACAGAATTGTCACACAAATTAGAGGCACGATGAAGATACTATCATATATAGGAATAGGAATAGGAACTATATAGTATTTGATATATACTACAAAGATACTATCATATATAGGAATAGGAATATGATATTTCACACTCAACTAGAAATACTTCAAAGTAATGGTTGAATCATCATATGTTTCAATTGTTTCATACAGGTATTATGGTTATTGTTTATGTGCAAGAGTCTTTGCTAGCACCCCAAAAAACTGGTGAAGTGTTTGAAAATCATTTACATCTGGAACCCAGGCATAGCCTTATGTGTGACTCCATTTTTAATTTATACTTTCAGTCTAAACCCAAATTAGGTCTGTAACTCGTGTTTTTGCAGTGTTTATATCAAGTGTACAATGATAAAACACATGTTAATTAAGTTTTATAGACACTCATTCTTATTTTCTGATTTACAAGGCCCAACATTTATCTTATCAAAAGAAAATTGTTTGTATTCCTGAAACCAAATAACAACATTCATTTACGCATTTACATTACATCTGGTATTTACAGTCCTCACCTCTTCCAGGTAAAGCATAATTAACTAATTCAATGCATTCACCAGTCCCTTTCAGCCATATAATAACATAGCATTTTACATAAGAAAGAATAGAAATGATCCCGCAATCAAACCGAAGTTTTATGCATTAATTTGAAACAAACCCGCAATCAATTATCCTATATATGGGTTTCAATAAGATTCAATTATCATATCTTACAGAATTGAAAAATAGCATGCTCGCATATGAAACAAATAAGAATTCAACAACGTAAGTGTGTGAAAACGGAAAATCAAAATCAGCGAAGGGAGAGATACCTGTTACAGAGAGAGGCGCGGCTGTCAACGAGGGATGAAGGTTGTACTGGTATTCAAGGGATGAAGGCTGGAAACTTGGAAGGTCTGTGTTTAAACGGGGAAGAATCGAGATTTGCAGTTTGGGGTTTGCGATTTGCAGTTAGGGATTAGGGCTTTAGGGATGCAATTTTGAGGTGAGGGATTACTGGATTAGGGATTGAGATTTGCGTTGAGATTAGGGCTGAGCTGATGGAAGAATGATAGAAAAATTGATTTGGGGAAGATTTCTGGGTGTCGGAGCTGTGATTTCACTGATTTGGGGAAAAATTGATTTGGGGTGAGCTGATGTCATTGGTTTCTAATTCTTCAATTCACGAAATGAAATTGACAAATTGAAACAGCGCCATTTTTAGTCTTATACCGGAACGGTACACCCGGCACGGAACCGGTGCGTTCCGGCCGGAATTCCCGGCACCGACCGGCATGAAAATCAGGACGAAACCGACGTCGTTTCATCCCGGTTTTCGCACTGGAACGGCACAGAATTTACAGCCCTGAGAAGTATAGAGAATAATAGTTTTAAATTACGGTGCATGACTTGTTTATTCTCGAAACCGAGTTGAGACAGCATAATTAAGTTGCAACCCATTGTCTACTTAATTGGTAGAAAACTAGATAGTGCCCCTGCGCTTCGCCGCGGGGTGCACAATATTTTTTTAAATATAAAAAATATTAATTATATATAATTTTCAATTGTATTATAAATTTAGTTAAAATAATAATTTTTTTAGAAATCTTGTGAAGTTCAAGTTTTTTTTATCAAATATATGAATTTTAAATCGTTATAAATTGAAAATCTATCCTTATGTTATTATCATTATCATTATTATAATAGTTAAAATTATTATCAATATTATTGTCAAAACAATTTCAATAATTAAATTGTCCTGGAAAATCATTAAAAAAAGCAAAAGATTTTTGTATAAAAAAGAAAAAGAAAAAACACAACCATTAAAATCATAATGATCATTGCATAAATAGCCAAATAATAAAAATCATCCAAAAGTTAAAAAAAAAAAAAAACAATCACTAAAATTATCATTACTATTGCGTAAATAGTAAAATCATAAAATCTTAATCCAAAAAACAAATAAAAATAAAAGAAAACCAAAAAAAATAAAGGACAAAAAGAAGCAATATTAATTTTAAAATGATTACCAATTTAAATTCAAATATCAGGAGTGAACTGATTAAAAAAAATTCAAAGAAAAAAAAACTATAAAAAAACTAAAAGTATAGATGTATAAATACGAATAAAAAATATACATTATCTAAGAATTTATAAAACCAAACTAAATGAATTAATATAAAAAACTATGCAATAATCAAATAAACAAAATAAATAGTTCTAACCACAAAAAGATGAATACATAAATTGAAAATTTATCCTTATATTATTATCATAATCACTATTATAACAGCTAACATTATTATCAATATTACTGTCAAAACAATCTTAATAATTAAATTGTCCTGAAAAATCAGTAATAAAAGGAACATATTTTTGTGTAAAAAAGAAAAAACAACAACTACTAAAAACATCATGATTATTGCATAAATAGTCAAATTGTAAAAATCATCCAATCTAAAGAAAAAAAGAAGAAGCAAAGAAAAAACTAAATAAACAAAGAGAAAAAAAGAGTAATATTAATAGTAAAATGATTATTATAATAGTTAAAATTATTATTAATATTACTGTCATAACAATTCAAATAATTAAATTGCTCTGGAAAATCATTAAAAAAAATCAAAAGATTTGTATAAAAACAATTAAAAAATAACAAATGAATTAATATTAAATATCCATAAAAAATAAATTAATATCAAATATCAATAAAAAATAAATTAATATCAAATAAGAAATAAACATTATAAAAAATGAATTAATAGAAAACATTAAAAGAATACGGACCAAAATGAAAAATAATATATATAAAATTAATTCCAATTGAAGGATAAAATTAAAACAAAAAAGAATTGGAGGACTAAAAATAAATAATTGTAATTGCTGCCATTTGATAAAAAATCAGAAGAAGAGGGACTGAAATCAAACTTTGTATATATTATCAATATCAATTGAAGGACCAAATTAAAGAAATCCAAACATCTGTACCGGAAAAATTGAAGGAATAAAAAATAAACCAAAAATCAAAAGTGTAAGGACTGAAATAAAAACTTCTTATATAATAAGTTTTAATTGAAGGGCATAATTGAAAATCCAGAAACTTCAATTTCAATAAATCAGCCATAAAAACGAAATCAAAACTTTAGGGACCCAAATCAACTTATCACAACTATCAGGGACCAGAGCATACTTTGCGGCGGCAGGAGAGAGAAAAGCGACCGCCGGCGAAAAACCGTCCTCCTCCGCTCACCTGGACATACATGACTGGCACGCGCCGCGACGGAGGATAGAGGACCTCCCGGCGCATCTTCTTGACCGGCGGAAGGTATTTTTTGACGGCGTAGAGACCCTGTACGCGCCGCCTAAAAGGCGCGTGTTGGCCGAATGCTGCTGGGGCGTTCCGACGACGCGCCGACAGTTAATACGAAAATAATAATAAAATAATAGGTAATGACTGGCTTGCCCCTGGACCCACCGAGATTTACGAAAAAACCTGTCAGGAAAAGACCGCGGTAGCCCTGTGTACTGTTCGCTATTTTGTCTTTATTGGGGGCTTTTTTCGTCGATTCACTGTGCTAATAAAATGGAAAATCCGGAATAGCCCCTGGTTCTTGGGCACTTATTTGTCGTTTATGGAGGTTTTTTGCGGGTTAACCACTGTTCACTCGGCTTTAGATAAGCAAAAAAAAAAAGGGAACCGGCACACAATACTCGCGCGATGCACAAACGTTTTTTTTTAAAATGTCCAGTCCACAGTGATTTAAGAAGGACAATGACAGTATAAACCTACGCGTATTTAATATATATAGTAATATATATATATATATATATATATAATTGATTTGAACAGAACTCGTTGCTCAATCCTAATTGTGGCCGATTCCTCGAACTATTCGGGTTGGAAAAAAAAA